>NEWO01000012.1:3642705-3683925 GCA_003013225.1 Phalaenopsis aphrodite | reverse complement strand
TTGTGAGTCTTTAATGATTTTGAATGTAATTTCATTATCATACAAATAGCACAACAATACATGAGCAAAAATGTCTTCTTTTCGAAAATAATTGTTGCACAACTAAACTAACACACAGACACAACTTCCCTGCAACAGCTTCCTCACAGAGTTGTTGTATAACAGCTTCCTCACAACTTCCCTGAAACCGCTGCAGCTACCCCAAAAAGACCTTGCACAAAGGCTTGTCAAACCAGTTTTGGGTCGTAATAATAAACACCGAAATTTATCTGATCAATCGTGGCCCATCAGTACCTTTGAATAAAGATTTACCTGAAGAAGTTGAGAGTGGCAAACAAATAAATCTTGCTTGAAAGTATGTAGTTTATCATATATTCATGTTGAAATAGGATCTAAGAGTAAACTTGATTCAAAATTTATTAAGTGTGTTTTCCTTGGATATGACTCAGATAAATTTGATTACAAATTATAAAACTAACAGAATCAGAAATTCAGTGAGAACAGATCACTTTGAAATGAAGATGTATAAGAACAGAAATAGAACGCGAGATCCTTCACTAATTACTTTTGAGGACCCCTTCAAATGTGTTGAGATAGAAGTACTATTGATCAGAAAGATAGAGAACAAAAATATGCTCAATTTGTTGAAACATGAGGTTTCTCAGACACCGCCTGCTACTGAATTCAAAAAGTTTAGTAGAATCTTAAGACCGACACAGAAATGTTCTCCTTTATCTTACTACTTATTGTTACAGATAGTGGTGAACAGTACCGCTATGATGAAGTCATTCAAGTAGATCACTCAAATGAGTTAGAGTTTGTCATAGATGATGAGATGTAATCATTAATATCAAATCAGACATGAGAATTAGCATAACAAATGAGCTTACAGATTTATCTTGCACTTACAGATGTAATCATTAATATCATATATAAAAAAGGCACTACACAACAAATGAACTTACAGATTGAAAGAAGAATCAAATGGTAGCAAGTGTTATAAGATGAAGCTTGTGAAGGAATTTCAGCAAAATAAACAAGTTGAATACGCTAAAATATTCTTTCTAGTAATGAAGATGACAACTATCAAATTTATGTTGCACTTAGTAGTAGAGGAAGATTTGTATCTGAAACAGATAGATGCGAAGGCAGTCTTTTTACACGATGACTTAAAAGAACTGTATATGGTGCAACCACAATGATATGAAGTTTCAAAAAAAGAAGATATGATTTGTAAACTGAAAAATCTTTATGATTTAAAGCAGTCACGAAGACAGTGATACAGAAGATTGGACAGGTTTATGTCAAACAATGGGTACACGATGTGTCAATCAGACCATTGTTGCATCATTAAAAATTTTGATAATTAATACATCATTCTTCTACTATACGAGGATGATATGTTGATTGCAAGATCAGATATGTAGAAAAATAGAGACTTGAAGGAGAAATTATTAAAGGAGTTTGAAAAGAAGAATTTTGGTACAACCAAAAAATTCTCAACAAAAAATCAATAGGGACAAGAGTGCGGATATATTATCTCAGGTAGAATATATTAACAAGGTCCTGCACAGATTCAACATGAGTGAGACAAAATCAGTATGCAACCCTTTAGCTAGTAATTTTAGAATACTAAAAAACAATAGCCTAAGTCTAAAGCTGAACAAACACGTATGAAAAAAATCTCATATTTTCAATTATTGGAAGTTTGATTTATGTGATATGTACAATACCTGATATTTTACATGCAGTGTAAGTGGTTAGTCAATACATGAGCAATCCAAACAAATATCATTGAGATGCAGTGAAATAGACTCTAAGATACATGAGAGAAACAATCAACAAAATGCTTTATTTGGGAAGTGTAGGGATTAATCTACAAAAATATGTAGATTCAGATATTGATGATAGAAAAAGTACAACAATTTATATATTCACTTTGGGGGGCACGAAGGGGAGTTGGGTTTTCAAGTTATAGAAGATCGTTGCTCTATCAATTACAGAAGTTGAGTATATTGCTATCACCGAGACTAACAAGAAAAAGATTTGGTTGCAGAGCTTTAAGGCAGAACTTGATAATATGCAAGGGAATGAAAAACTTCACTATGAAAGTATGAGTGTCATTCATCTAGTAAAGAATATCGCATTTCATGTCTGGTTGAAGCACATTCAACTAAGGTATAGTCTCATTCATTCACTCCTAGAAGATGATCAATTATCTTTGGGGAATATACACAGCTCAGAATTCTACAGACACATTAACTAAGGGTATGGCAATTGAGAAATAGAAGTTATGCTTCGCTTTCGTTTGAGTTCTGAAACGTTGAGACATGAATGAGCCACACTACAGCTCATAACTATGAAAATGTTATAGTTTTGGAGAGGTGGTGCTGATTATAATCAATCTCCAATTGAAAGATTGTTATTATGTGAAGCATGATCATGCTAATCAATTAATCACTTAAAGCCCTCAGTTTTTCCAATCAAGTTTGACAGTAAGTTTGTTGGAGTGTACGAGGAGGTTCTCTCCCTTGTATTGGGTTCAGGAGGTTGCCCCTGAATTTTTTTTTCTTTTCCTTGTACACAACGCCTCAGCTTCGATCAGCGCCCCACCGCCCAGAAGACAACGCCATAACGTTCAATCTAGGTTCAGAACATGAAAGCACGATACTGCAGCACTCGGATGAATTGTCCCAACACCCCTTTAAAGTGCCTCCACAACACTATCATGGTGCCCCGATGCCAGTAATCGACTCTGGGCCATTTTCAGTCAAGGTTTCGCCTTCGCCAATGGAGTAAAAGATTTCAAATTCTCCTGTGCAAGGAGTTGATTGTGAGTGTCCTTATATGTCCAATGATATAGAGAGGCCAAAGTTCGGCATAATTTATGAGATTCTCATCATTTTCTTCATAGTTGATTTCTTGATGCGAAGTGGGTTCATGATTTTTTCCAATTCTCAAGTTTTTCCATTTTAAAATCTTGTGTTTTCCATGTTTCTTTTTTTTTTTTTTTGTGCATTTTTGTTCAAAATTTTGCTCCATATCTCTCAAATCTATTTCAGTGATTTAATCATTACATCTCTCACAATATGCATCATATGCCTAAACATGGAAATCTCTTTTTCAACTAATCTTTAGTAAATGTTACTCCCATCATCTCTCTAACATAATCCTTTATGAAATCTTCTATTCTTACTCCACCACATATCCATCTTCTCACTCCCAATTCTATTTCAGTTAACTTGGTCAATTTTAACATCTTTATTGCTTAGCCAGGCATAATTATTGCTTTATCAAATTAAGATTTAATTTTCATGATACTTTCTAATGCGTGATAATAAGAAGCACTTCTCCATTTTAAGTTCACAAAATTAATTTAATAAATTATATCATAATATATATCATCATTCTTTTGTTTCATAGATACAAAATGCTTAGACCTATTACATCTAGACATCACCTCATTTTCAAGAAATATTGATATGGAAGTAACAATTTCATACCCACTTAAATAGCCTACCACATGTGCAATCTTCAATCTACAAACCATAAGCCCTTTATGTGTAAAAAAATTACTTATTTTCACCTAATAAAGCATTCCATCTGCAAATGCATTCACCAAAGTACCGATGTACTTAACAATCACCTCCAAAATCACTCAAAAAAAAAGACATAGATTATCCTTACTTCAACAAAACGGAGACTTGGAACTATTTAGTCACTCTACAACTACTTCAATTGTGAATATCTCGACTAACAACTTCAATAATACTTTGACCCTTTTTCCTCTGAAGATAAAATTCATCTTACAATATTTTTTTAAATTAATTGGCCAAGCATAAAATTCATCTCCACATTAGATCTTCATGGTATTAAACAATAAGTGATTCACTAACACGAAAGTATTTTTTCTAAGCCTATGAGTATTTGAGCACCAAATTTGAAACTTTCAAAGTTATAGTGAAACCAAATTTTGAAGAAGAAAATATATACAATGCATAGGATTTTGTCAAGAAGTAGATTAAGAGAATCACCAATCAACAAGATCCCTATTTTTATATTTACATTAGAAATAGAAAAGCTATGTTCTTGAATTTAGTTGAAGGGAAAAAGCTGATCAGGGAGTGCAAGCAGCACTTCTAACGCCAAAGCCATGCAAATCCCATAAAACCATTTGTTAGCTCTAATGACTTCATAAAACTTTTCTTAGAAGTAGATTACATTAGACACTTCTCATGAAGATCATACTAAATTAGTGATTTACCGATGCGCAAGTTAAAATGATCCCCACATTTTGATTACTTGGTGGGCCTTTTATCAGTCCTGTTTGGATCTCATTTCAATGACTTCGTTTGTACTATTTCAACCAATCTATCTTCTTTTAGTCTTCTTTTTTGAAAAGCCCTTACATGTGGATGTTGCAACAGCTCGTTTAACTAGGCCCTATGTCGCTAGAGTGTTGGTGGAACTGGATGTTACAGACATGTGTTATAAAGAGGTGTGGATTAGATTCCAGTTATTGAGATATTGGCAAAAAGTGAAATTTGAAAATATTCTTTCATATTGTTCCGCTTGTCATATTTTTGGGCATAAATTTTTTGAATTTATCAAGTCACATCCAAAGCTGAGGCTTCCTAAATTTCCGTCATAGACTTTTCCATCTGATGCTCAAGTTGATCCATTATCTAAAAAAACCAAGTCTAAAAATCTTGAGCCATAATCATTGAGTGATATTCATACACTTACTAGCGCCTTGGTGTTAATCTCATCATGAACTGTTAATATTACTACGGAGAATACTAGTAAGTTTTTGAAACAACACAACTTCATCCACTTTTACTACGGAGAATACTTAGTAACTTTTTGAAACACCACAACTTCATCCACTTTGTAAGCATAATGGCAATCCTTTACCACAACAAGATCCTACTACTGATTGGAGCATATAGTGTTAACATCCTGACAGATAAAAAAAAAATCACATTATTTATAATAGAAAAGGTAGGAAACAGTTAACATTAACCCTAACTCACTCACCTATAATGTTTTGTCGGGACATCAATTTATAAAAAAAAAATTCCTATGTGTGGGCATATAGTGTTGACATCCTGACATTTAAAGAAATACATATTATTTATGCTAGAAAAGGTAGGAATCAGTAGAAGATTTATCTTAACTCACCAATATTCATTACACTTCAAGCTAGGTGATCCAAATGATTGTATCTCATATTATCCTGTTGGCATTTATCTTAAATGCCCTTATTGTACAATTGTCTTTTATCGAGTTTATAATAATTCGCTCGTTTGATAAAAAACCTAACAATTTTGTACTTGCATTACCATATTCATTCTCACACTCCCCCAAACCAACTCATGCACCTATAATGTTTTGTCGTGATATCAATTTGTAACCAAAAATTCCTATGTGTAGGCTACCAAGGAAAATTTGGTGTAAAAATCTTGTTAATTGACAAGAAACAGAAATGAAATGTCTAGTTCAAAAAACAATAAAGTAACAATTATTGTATGCTTGTTTTTAGTGAGGCACACATGTCCTTCAACAAAAGATCAAACACAAAGTTCATCTTGAGGGCAGCCTAGTATGTCCCAAATTAGGTAGTGTTAAGCGCCAAAAAAAGCTGAGAAGAGAACGTTGATAAGTTAATATAAGCATTTTTCCAGCAAAAATCATGAATGCCTTCAGAATAAATGAGGATGTACTATATAAAAATTGTTGGCATTCAGCGGATAATTTCATTGATATTAAAAAGGGTATAAATACAGAATACAAATACAAGAGTTGTAAAATAGAAAAGATATAATTAAAATAGGAAATTCATAAAAAAGTAAATATCGGGAAAGAAAAGAAATAAACACTAATAACTTATAACACTCCCGCTCAAGTTGAAGCATAAATGTCAATAATGTTCAACTTGGCTTTGAAGCCATCAAACAATGGGCAAGAAAAATTCTTCGTGAGAATATCAGTCAGTTGTTCAGTAAATGAAACAAACAGAACACGGATCTCCCAGAGATCAAGTTTCTCCTTGACAAAGTGACGGTCAATCTCCACACTTGGCATGATCATGTTGCACCGAATTATCAGCAATGCTGATGGCAGCTTTTATTGTCACAAAATAGTTGCAGAAGAGCAGCAGCTGACATACGTAACTCGGTTAGCATAATATGCAACCAAAGAGTTTCACACAACCCCAAAGCTATAGAGCAAAACTCAGCTTCGGCACTACTATGAGCAACCACAGACCATTTTTCACTTTTTCAAGTAACAAGATTCCCCCATATAAAGAAGCAATAACCTGAGATATATCGTCTATCATGGACAGACCCGACACAATTAGCATCTGTATAAACCGCAACAGAGCAGGAGTTTTGATGAGTGAATAACAAACCTAAGCCCAGTGTTCCTTTTAAGTAGTGAAGAATTCGATGAACCGTAAGGTTCATGCATAAACTGACTGATGATGCCCACAACGTGATAAATGTTCAAGCAAGTATGAGAGAGGTAGATAAGCTTACCCACAATGTGTTGGTGGTAGGTTTTGTTCACTGGAACGGCATTGGGAACATCCAATAATTTCCCATTTTGGTCCATCGAGATGGCAACCGGTTTGTAAAGAAGAAGGTTGGTCTCGGTCAATAAGTCCATTGCATATATGCGTTAGGAAAGGCAAATGCCCTGAGAGGACGGGCTACTTTCATGCCTAAGAGATACCGGAGAGACCCCAGATCTTTTATTTCAAAAGATACGGCAAGGATGCCTTTGAGTGATTCCAAGGCTGGCAAATCATTACCTGTGAGCACAATATCGTCAACTTAGTGGTGAGGATGAGAATATGGCAACTAGATGAATGCCGAAAAAATAGTGTATGATCAGATTGGATCTGAGAGAACCCATGGCCCATTACCACCTGCATGAACTTGTCGAACTAGGCCCATGTGGATTGCTTCAGTCTATCGAGGGACAATCACAATCGACACACTTGTTCACAGAAAGAAGTCGAGTCAAATCCTGGGAGGAGAGGCATAAATCTCCTCAGCAGATCAACATTAAGAAAAGCATTCTTCATGTCTAGCTTAAGGGTCAATCCAGATTAAAGACTAGAGATAATAGGACCCGATTGGTAATGAGTTTGGCAATCGGAGCAAATGTCTCTTCATTGTCGAGTACATAAGTTTGAAAATATCCTTTGAAAACCAAAAGTGACTAGTTGCTTTCAAAGGAACCATCGGAGTTAAACTTGGCGCTGAAGATCCACTAACACCCCGCCGCTTTCTTCCCCGGGGAAGATCGACCAAATCCCAAGTATGGTTGCGTCGAAGAGCATTCATTTCATCCATATGACAGCAAACTTTTAGGATGAGTCAGCCAAAGCAGTTTTTATAGTGGATGGGAGACAACAATCCATCACAGAAGTAACAAATGTTTTGTAGGTTAGAGAAAGGTCGTGGGATGAGACATTTCACCATTAACATACCAAGTTTTTGACGATATCTATTTGCATATCTCAATAGGAAGATTCAGATCTTCACTCGAATTAGGAGTGACCCTCGTAGGCGGCAAATGCATCTTCCAGGGATGTCGACCGAAGTGAATTCCAAGAATTGCAATGGAGCGCCTTGGGCTCGATGATAAGGGCATTGGGACAAGTTTCAACAGAGGATTTTGGACGACGGGTATAGACCCAGATAGAGGGTGGTGGTGATGTTGACCTGGTTGGAGGTGAATCCATCGGTGTTAAAGGTGCATTGGACACCGTGGTCGCAGAAGGAATGTCTAACAGAATTAGAAGAGAAACGATTTCTAAAAAATCAAGCTCCCCGTTGGGTACTGTTAGGAAAGAAGAGGACATTTTCAAAAAAAGATACGTCTACACTAACATAGATTTTATTAGTGGTAGGACACATACACCGGTAGCCTTTTTGAGTAGCGGAATAGCCAAAAAATATACATTTGATTGAGCAGGGAACAAGGTTCTACTAATTCGGTCTAGTTCCGAACAAAGGACATGCACCTAAATATTTTATGGTTTAATGAGGAGAAAGACCATTTTATAGGAAAACATGACATCAAGACAGATAATGGGGTCCGAAATTAATGAATTTTTGTAAGAACTCTATTGATGTGGTAGTTGGCGGTGAGAATAGCATCATTCCAAAATTGTATAAAGATATTGGTTTGAAACACAATTGAACAAGCAACTTCAAGAGGATGTCTATTTTTCCTCTCGGCTACCTCGTTTTGTTGAGATGTATCCGCACAAGAATTATGATGGAGGATGTCTTTACCAAGAATTCTTTCAATATAGATATAAAATATTCACGACCATTGTCCATCCGAAGGACTTGAATATTTGTTTTGAGTTGCGTTAAAATAAATGAGTGAAAGTTTTTAAAAATAGTCGTAGTTTCAGATTTATCTTTTAAAATATAGACCCAAGGCATCTGAGTGTGGTCATCAAGTAGAGTAAAAAATCACCTTTTATTTTTTAGCTCGTAGTTCAAATGGGTCCCCATAAATCACTATGAAGGAGAGGAAGGTCTGTAAGGATGAAGTGGATATGACACACATTGATGTTTAGCAAACTGACAAATTTCACATTCAAAAGAAGATAAATTTTATTAGTAAAAATTGATTATAAATGTTTTAAATAATAAAACCTGGGAAGATAGAAACGACAATGTAGAAGCATAATAGGACATGCAGTAGAAAGAACTACAACGAGACTGGGTGTAGGTGTTATCTATGTCATTTTCTTGGAAAAAATTGTGTCTGACTACCTACTTAGTAGTTCCAATCATCCTCACTGAAAGATTATCTTGAAAAACACAAACATCAGAGGAAAAATAAGCAATAAAATCAAGATCACATTTTAACTTACTGACCGACAAGAGATTGCACTTAAGCAAAGAACATGCAACACAGATTCCAAAGTCAACCTTGTTGTAAGTACAACCGATCATTTACCCGCAATAGAATTGTAGGAGCCTTCGACAATTTTAATCGTATCCCACCCACAGCAAGGAGAATAAGTCGAGAATAAATGAGAACCCTCGGTCATGAGGTCTGTGACACTTGAATCAATAATTCATTAGCTAGAAGAAGCAAAACCAACGAGTGTCATAATGATGTTACCTTGGTAAACATGAGAGGTTGATGGGCCAAGGAGAGCTAACTGAAACCAAGCAGTTTAATCAAGTGTTTCATCTGACTCTTGATGGAGTCTGTTGGTTCTCGTTGAATTGTTGCAAAGTCTAAGGTCATAGCGAAACCTTTAGCAGCAAAAAATTTGGCCAAAGTCTTAGTTGTCGATTTCCCATGAAGCTTCCAACACTTATCAAGGGTATGGAAGGGTTTGTGATAAAAATCACATGGGGCATGAGTAGCTCGCAACGGCATGGCAGAATATGGAGTACAGTTGGAGACCAAGGCTGAAGACTCGACTAAAACAGTGGAGTTGCCGAGCATTATAAGTCTCTGACTTTCTTCGAGGTGAATCTCGTGAATGTTGCCCGGGTCGAAGAAAGGGGATCATGTCCAAGTATACGACCGCGGACTTCATCGAGATCCATGTTAAGACCTGCAAGGAATTGGAACACACAATTTTTTTCCAAATTTTTTTGGAAAATGGAAAGAGCTACAGAAGAGTCTCAAGTGTAATCATAATAAGATCACATTTTATTCATAATGCAGCCAAGTCGTTGTAATATTAGGTCACTGTCTTCAATCTCTGTTTCGTCTTGCGGATCTTCTTAGAAACCTCATAAAGTTGTCCAGAATTAACTACGTCCGAGTAGATGCCAAAAACGACAGTCCAGATGGCACTTGCCGATAGAAGAAATATGTACGAACAGCCATTTGAGGACTCCACGGAATTACTCAGCCATTACATGACCATGGAGCTCTTCGTTTCCCATGTTGTAAATGCTAGGGTCGGTCTTCAGAGATTCATAAATCATACCTGTGAGATAGCTGAACTTACCTCAAACTTTGACGAACAACGACACAGCTTGAGACCATTGGAGGAAATTAGAACCGTTGAGTTTATGGGTGGTAATCAAAAAATTCATGTAATTTTCAAGTCCTCTGATCTGCGGAGGAATTGAGATAGGTGAAAATCCTCCGGTGGATTCAAGAACCATGTCAAATGAAAGCTCGATAACGGAGGAATCAGCCATGGCTCCGATGGAGCCAAATGAGAGATTGGGACGCCGAGACATGGAAGGAGAGGATTCCTTGCAAAGATATCATAAACTAGGACTGCAAAGAAGAAATTCCAGCCCCAAAAAAAGAGGTCCAGTCAAGCAAGATGGCGGTCAGGCTGCAGGAAAGGAATTCCAATAGACAAAAAAGGAGATCCTACGGTTCTTGGTAAGAGCCATGGCTCGGGAAGACCTACTAGGGAAAATTTCTAGCAGCAGGAAAGGACGTCGGCTGCAGGAAAAGGGGAGGACCAGCAGATATGGGCTAGCAAGTGACAATTTTGATGGCTAGTAAGATAAGATCCCTTGGCCCTGATACCATGTTGGAATTCAGCATGATAATTTTATGGACATCAAAAGGGGTATAAGTACAGGATACAACAGTTATAAAATAAAAAAGACAAAAAATAGGAATCTAAACTAGGTAATATCCGGAAAGGAAAGAAATAAGCACTAATAACTTCTAACAAAAATAATAGCGATTTAGATATGAACTCCAATATCTCCAACCAATTGTCATAGTAAAGTAGTTTGAGCACGGCAAAAAAATTAGGTATCACGCATGGAGGCTAATTTAAATATAATTAAATAAACCAGCCCGCTCAGGGACTTGAAATGAACAACCTGAACGTAAGCACTTCCAGAAATTCAGCATCAATCTAATACAAGGATAAAAATAAAGGTTAGATAATTCAAAAATCTTAAAAAGAACAGCTTAAACTTTACAGAAACACACGTACTCCAGTTTCCTCCTTGACTTCCCTTACAGCACCTGCAAATATATCTTCACCCTGCAAAAACAATTAACTTAGCTGATGTTAGAAATTTAATTTTGTGATTTGATAATCTATGAATACTCAAGTTATCATATTTGACATGTTCAATAACGCCTGTAGGGATTTTCCAATAACCAGAGCCACGAAGTTTCCCACTCTTTTCCTGGACTACCAATACCTAGCTCAGAAATGAAAACAAAATATTTGAGATTTAAAATGAGAGCTAAAGGGGGCAGAACTAAATTGAAGCTAACAGAAGCACTTGATTGTACCTCTCTTTTCTGATTAATCACAAATGCACCAACGCCAACCCTGTGCGTAGCATTCAAAGGCAATGTATGTTTACTAGCAGGGATCCAGTACACAAGCATCAAATAACTCGGTTCTGCATGGTGGTACCAAAATCCTTCCTATATCAAGATTAAAATCTACAGTAATCCAAAATGATTGACCCAGAAGAAGATCCATTAGATTGAATCAATAAAATGAAAAATAAATATAAAACTATCAGAATTAAAATAAAAAATATATATCAGCAGACAGGGATATGATAATTTCAAAATTAGTCGATTATTTGTGTGTAGCCAATTTAATCCCAGATTATTGCATTTCTCAAAAATAATCCCTCGGCTTAACAAAATTTATCCAAAAATGACCCCTCATGTAGAAATTTTGATACAAAATTGATCTCAATTAAGTCCTTGAGAGAACATTATGGATTAATTTTGTATAGTTGAAAAACTTGAAATGCAATACTTTGAAATTAAATCAGCTACATACATATAATTGGGGGACTATTTTGAAGTTTAACCCAACTAAATAAACAAAAGTAGACTTTTATGAGTTGATTAATGGTTTCTTTTATAATTAGTGATTAATCAAATGAGTCTGTAAACAAATGTGTTTTCATTGCAATGAAAACATATAGTATCAAATAGGAGTTACACTATGCATTAGATTGCCGTTGGGAAAAGAATTTGATATTAATATCCTAAAGTGGACCAGAATAAATCTCCATCTCCATAATAGAGTATTGTGATGGGAAATCTCCATAATGTCAATTAGAAACTAAACCACACAACGGAATAATGAGATCTCACCAATTAAATATAAAAACTGGAACAAAAATTGAAACAGAAGCACAATCAAAATAACCAGAAAAGCACACGAGAATTTGTAAGTACTCATTCCACAATCTTTCCACTATGATCTGACACAAAATAATGTCTAATCACTTAAATCCACCTCCTCAACACTCCTCTCCTTCACTGGGATGTCCGTCAAAGAATTCAGCAGAAAGAAACTCAAAGCAACATTAAAACTGCTCAAAACCGGGATTAAAAAGAAATCCTAAAAAAAAAACGGCTCTGATTGGCACTAATAAACTAGCGCATAAGCATCGGTCCCTTTGAATGTGGGCACATTTGCACACAAAGCCGGCGCCTAAGAGTCGGCACCACAGTGAGCCGCCCTAGTGGGCGCTTGAGCGCCCACAGTCAACGCCTATGATATGCTCCCTGCTTTGTCTTCACACATCGTAACAATCTCCCGCTTAGAGACAAAAACATCGAGCACCAGTCATCTATACCTACACCTCCATCTAAATCGCCTTTACAGTCATGTACTATAGTTACGTACCGTGGTGTGGCTCACCCTTGTTCTCAACCTTCATGAAACCCAACTGAAGTCAAGAATAGCTTCAGTTTCTTGATAATCACAACTTTCGTCAACATATCCGCAAGATTCTGAGTTGTATGTATCTTCTCCAAAAAAAATTATTTATCTTCACGAAGAAAGCGAATGAAATGATACCTTACATGGATGTATTTCATCCTTACATGGATGTATTTCATCCTGACATGAAAAGTAGCATTCCTAGCAAAGATGAATCGCACTCATACTATCACTGTAGAATTTTCCAATTCCCTGCTCTTTGCCCAATTTCGCAATGAAATTCTGTAGCCAAATCATTTCCTTGCTAGCCTCGGTGATAGCAACATATTCAGTCTTCGTAGTTGAAAGTGCAACAATCTTCTACAAGCTAAAAACCCTACTCACCGTTGTGTTCCCCAATGTGAAGATATATCCTGTTGTACTTCTCCTACTGTCCACATCTCATGCCAGATTTTAATCTTTAAAACCCTGTAGACTGATCCATGCACTTCCATAGCAAAGTGTCATGTTGGTTGTTCCTCTCAAATACTTGAGAAACCACTTTACTGCCTCCCAATGATGTCTACTTGGATTGCCCATGAATCTGTCGACCACTCCCATTGCATATGCAATATCTGGTCTAGTACAATTATCGCATACATCAAACTTCCAACTGCTGAAGCATACGGAGTTCTCTCCATTTGTGTTTGCTCTGCTTTAGAGTTAGGCGATAACTCCTTAAATAGTTTCAAGTGACTACTAAGGGAGTGCTAACTGATTTTCTTCACTCATGTTGAACCTCTGTAGGATCTCCTCAACATATTCTGCTTGAGACAACTTCAGTGTTCATGCACTTCTGTCCGTACTGATTCTCATCCTAAGAATCTTTTTGGTTGTACCTAAATCCTTCATCTCAAACTCACTTGATAATTGTTTCTTCAAAGCCCTGGTTTTCTCCATATCTGCTCTTGCAATCAGTATATCATCCACATACAAAAGAAGTAAAATATAACAGTTAACATAGTGTTTGATGAAGCAAAAGTGGTCTATCTGACACTTCGTGTACCCATTGTCTGATATGAACCTGTCAAACCTTTTGTACTACTGTCTCTGAGCCTACTTCAAGTCATAGAGGCTCTTCTTGAATCTGTAGATCAAACCTTCCTTGCCTAAAACCTTCTAACCTTATGGTTGCACCATAGATCTCCATGGAAGAAAGTTGTTTTTAAATCCATGCTCCAAATATAGATCTTCCACTACTACAAGACTCAGCACAACCCTGATTGTAGTCATCTTCACCACTAGGGAGAAGATCTCTGAGTAATACATTCCTTCCCTCTGCTGAAAACCCTTCACAACAAGTATTGCCTTGTAGCGCTTGCCACCATTTGACTCTTCTTTCAGCCTGTAGGCCCACTTATTGTGTGGTGCTATTTTGTTATTTGATAGTACCGTCAAATCCAAAGTCTGAATTGACTCCAAAGATTATATTTCTTCATCCATGACAAGCTCCCACTACCTTGAATCTTCAACTTGAGTAGACTCCTCAAAACACTTTGGTTCACCACTATAAGTTAACAATAAATAGTGTAAGGAAGTAGAATACCTTTGTATGGGTTGTTTCACTCTATTGCATCTTCTGACTTCTGTAGCAGGTGACTGGGGAACTTCCAGCGTTCCTTCTGATTGAGCATTACTTTCTTCATCTTCATGATCACCAGTATCATTTATCTCCACATATCTGGAATCTTCAAAGGTAGCTAACGGAATATCCTGAGTTATGACCCTATATTTGCACATCTCTATTTCGTTAAAAATGACGGAGTATCTAAATGAATTTTAGCTTCAGCAAAATTATTATCAAATTGAATGTCTCATGATGCATGCTAGAAAATTTGTGATAGTAGAGTAGAAGATTATAATATTAGCGTGGTACGAAGATCCAATACACACTCATAAGTGAGAAAACAACTGATAAAGATACCAGAATTTTTTATGTAGAAAATCCTGAAAGAGAAAATCACGGAGTCTGGCCTAGCTGAAGACTTCCATTATTAAAAGATTATTACAGTTGCAATCACTTATCCACAGGCGTGTTTCCCAAGTTACAATATCGACGTGCTGATGAATTTGTTGCTAGGAACGGGCGGCAATCGATAGCAATTGGCGACATTTTGTTAGTGGTGATCGACGGTGATCGGTGGTGATCGACGAAGATTGACGGTGATCAACAGAGATTGACGGTGATCAACGACGGTCGACTGTGGTCAACAGACGTTGGTGGTGATCAACGATGGTTGACTGTGGTCGATGACGATCGGCGAAAAACTTCAGCTCCTTCTCGAAGTTTCAGACTCTTACTTAAATCTCAAGCTCCCCCACATGAGAGGGGTGAGGCTTTATTTATAGTGTTCAAGGTGCAAGTAACGTCGAAATATGAACTACTTCGATCGAACAGTCCAAAGAGCTTCCTTCTATTAGATGGCATTTGATGAACATTTGAGTGCTTTAACGATGTCGGAATTGAGCAGACTTGGACTCGTTGGATTCATCATGTCAAGATGCTCGATTCAATTATAAACTCGTCAAATTCTAATAAAGTTGAATTATTTTATTGATATGAAGATATATTTAGTTCCCTCTCAAAATAGCTCTTGTTGAAATTCAGAATAATGCAGAATAAAGCTGGATCATTTTATTAATATGAAGATATGGTATAAATACCCTTACATGAATCCTAGAATAAGAAAGTCAATAAAAAAAATAACATGAAAAAGAAAGATATAACACCTAATATCTGCAATAATCAATTCATATTAATTAGTTACAGATAAAAAAATAACATAAAATAGAAAAACCTATAGAAAAGAAAATAACTAATAATCCAAGCAAAGAAATATAAAATAGGAAAGAAAATAACTCCTAATCAAAGAAAATAATTTATTCTTCATAACCACTCACATGAATAAATTATTTCCTAATATAACTTCTAACACTCCCCCTCAAGCTTAAACATGGTTGAAAACCATGTTAAACTTGTATTTGAAAACATCAAACAATGGGCAAGGGAGATCCCATGAAGTAAAACTTGAAGCCGTCGTCTTGTACAACGGTTGTCTTTGATTGCAATTCCTGCAGTGTCTGCAGATAGGTAGAAGACTCCTACAGGTAATACTACAGGGGAGTTTGTAGGGATATAGACAACAACGGTTGCAGTTCCTGTAGTATCTATAGGTAGACGGAAAGCTCCTACAAGTAGTGCTGCAGGGGAGTTTGCAGAGAAATAAACAACAGTATCTTTAACTGTAGTTCCCGCAATGTTTGTAAGTAGACAAAAGACTCTTATAAGTAATGTTATGGGGGAGTTTACAGGGAAGTCGACAACTAATAGGCAAAAAAAACTCAGGAGGGTGACTTGCTGCTGGAAGAATTCAGGTAGAAAGCCTGCTGCAGTGAAAGCTCTGAAAGAGGGTCTGACACAAGAAAAAGCTCCAAAGGAGGACCTGCTATAAGGAAAGCTCCGGAGGAGGGTCTGCGGCTGAAAAGTTTTGGAGAGCCTGATACGGGAAAAAGTTCCAGAGAAGAGTTTGATGCAGGAAAAAGTTCCAGAGGACTTAATGTAGACAAAAATTTCAAAAGAGGGTCTGCTGCACAAAGAATTCCAGTGGACCTGCTATAGAAAAAGTTCGGCACGAGGGTGCTGCAGAAAAGTTTTGGAGGTCAACGGTAAGAAATATTCCCGAGGAGGGCCTACTGCAGGAAATATTTTAGAGGAGAGTCTGATACACGAAAAAGTTTCGGAGGGTCTGATATAGGAAAAGCTCTGGAGGAGTAGAAAAGTTTGGAAGTCAGTGGGCAATCCCGAGTTAGAGGAGAAATAAGAGACTGAAAATCCTAGCCGTCTCGAAAAAAAACTTCTCTTTTCCAAGTATCTTGGCCTCGCTCTCCGGCGGAAAGATCGGCGTCCTCTCAAACCTTACTACCAAGAATCTTGTCCTCTACCTTGAGGTCCCATAGAGCCGGATGAAGTTGTACTCATGTTCACCCGAAGGATAATTACCTAATGCTACAACTCACTAAATCGGCGAAAGGAGTAATGTAACTGAAGCGGATGAGTTGAAGATCAATGTTGAAGTTGATAAAAAGCTAAAGGTCCAGCTTTTAGAAAGTGATGATTCGAGTGTAGTAGGATCAACTGTTTGCTCTTCGAAGAAAAAAGCAATTGCCACAAAAGGAAATATATCTGAAGAAGCAAAGCAATCCTTGTAAAAGTCCACCAAAAAATCTCCTAATTAAAAATGGACGCTAATTCAAGCTCGTTTGCTTCCCTATTTGAAAAAATTGCTCAGAAGGAATCTAAGCATGTAGTGGATGATAGCCTTGGTACAAAAGGCCTTAGTGGTAAGAGGTAGCGGCTTCTTGCAAAGGAAAAAAATTGATATAGTTCTGGACAAAGCTTCGAGTAGCAAAAGGCAAGAAATCTAGCAGAAAGAGTGAGACTGGATCTAGAACCACAGCAATGAAAAAGCAACCTAAGGAAGCAGATGACTAGAGTGAAGATATTTCAAATGAATCTCATAATGAAGATGAAGATGAAGCAAGGGTGGCATGATTAGTAATGAATTTTTGGAGGACGGTCGGCTTCCCTGAGGTAAACATCTTTGCTAGTTATGGGAAAAGCATGATACAACCCGGGGAAGAACTTATTTCAGCCGAGGAAAGAGAACACAAGCCAGTATTGTCATATCTTTCACAAGGGGGAGGAAGTTTCTAGTGGAAAAAACTAAACAGAGGAGGTGGATATAGGGACTTTGTAGGGAATAGAAAGTTTCCGACGACAGGAGACTCTAAGGTTTGCTTCAAGGCTCTGATGCTATATTGAAATTCAAAAAAATGCGGAACCATTTTATTGATATGAAAATGGAGTATAAATACCCTTACATGAATCCTAGAATATGAAAGACAATAAAAAATAACATGAAAAGGAAAGATATAACACATAATATCTTCAATAATCAACTCATATTAATTATTTGGAAATAAAGAAAATAACATAAAATAAGAAAGCCTAAAATAGGAAAAGAAATGACTCCTAATCCAAGGAAATAAATATAAAATAGATAAAGAAATAACTTCTAATCTAAGAAAATAATTTATTCCCCATAATTTCTCACGGTAATAAATTATTTCCTAATATAACTTCTAACAACTCTAATTATAACTCAAAAATAAAAACAATAGGGCCATAAGGCTTGCCCGCCTAAGAAATCTTGAATCGGGAGTTTCTACGTGAGAAATTTTATGCTACAAACCATATGGTTTGATCTTGTGTTAAATAGCATCACAAATTCCGGAGAACCAAGACAACTCCTGCAACAATTCTGTACAGCTCCATCACCACTACTATCTCATGCATTGCTACATAAATGGTTGGATTCAAATGCAATCATGACAATATAGTACTTAATAATCAGTTAAGGATATCAAAGTTGCAAAGATTTTAAAGGAACATCTTCAAGGTCAATCTTAATTGGAGAGAAATAAGCATAGTATGTCCCACAAGACAATCACATCATTGATTTCCTCCTTGCATCTCTCCTCAAATCTCCAAACCTTTAAAAAAAAGTTCAACTTGGGGTGACTGTTGCATACTTTATTTAAGGTTGAGATAGTGTTCATCCACTTTCAAACCAGTATTATAAAAATAAGTTTAAGAATATGCTTCAAATGAGACTTTGAGGACTTCAGTGTAAGAAATTTGAGAAAAGAATGTCGTGGATGCAGCATGCCTCACTATCAAAGTGAAAAGTATGTACATCTTCCCAGAAGTTACTTGAGCTATAAAGTTGGGTTCAAATACTAGCACCTCCCATACGCCATAATTCCCTAATGTAATCTAATGCACAATTCATGTTGAGCTATTTTAATCCTCAGTTAGCAACCTTTTTCGCTACTCTAGCAAAACTCTTGCATTCTGAGGGGCCTATCATACTCTCCCCATGTATCGTTAATTCAGACGTTAATTTCTCTATATGTTGCCTTGCCTCCATCGCTTGGAAGGAGGAAGGTCGCTGATGCTACTCCCCAAAAGTATATGGTTTCCTGCTTCAAATGCTGATTACTCTTCTGAGTGTTGATTTTTTGTTCAATGAGTATTTTCATTCACAACTATCATGTCGCCAACATTTCTGTAAAGTCTACCCAGCAATTACATATTTCATCTCCAATTTGTGTTGTCATTTAGATTATGAGAAGAGGAGAACACGATCAAATACATACCTTTTTGGCTTTCTATGTTGAGGTGAACCTTCTATGAGGTTTTTTTAATAATTAAAAATTGTTCGGTCATCCTATAATATTATAATTAGGCGGACTTTCATGGACTTTAACAAGAATTGAAGGGAATAAGTTGAGTTTTTTATTTCAACATTTGTGTTGAATTTATAAAAGTTTAGAAGAACCTATCGTAGAAATATAAAAATTTAGGAGCTGAAAAATAGCTGCAGGATTAGCCACAATTACGACAGCTCTCGAATTGGTAAGAAGCAACAATGATCCCAAAAATCAATTAGGTGAAAGGGGGCAAAAAGAGAGAGAAAAGACTAAACAATGGTGAAAGGCAAGTTAAATGACTAACATTACGAGCAGGAGATAAAAGTACCATGCATGCGCTTTAGGGAAGCATCGTGCGCTATAGGAAGTGGAGTATAAGGCAGGATTTCCATAATCATGATATGTACTTTTTAGTTTATATATGAGAAGTTATGAATCTCCATTTTGTTTTCCCCTCAAATATACACATGGTTGCTCAATGGCATGTTTTAACATTATTAACAAGAAAGCAGCCACAAAGTCCTAGTTTCAACATTAGGAATCCAATCAAAAACAGGTATCCTAATTTTGCAAGCACAATAAATTTGCACGAGTCAAACTTTCAACTCTGAAGATTGCATGTTGTTCAACAAAATATAATCTCATCTCTCAAGTGAACTAAATATAATTTCCTTACAACTCTCTCTCTCTCTCTCTCTCTCTCTTGCTTGCACATGCTCACTCACACATTTTTGTGCATGTTAATGGCTATAATTTGAAATTCTCTCCTCCCCTTTCTCTCTCTCTCTCTAGCACATGTGCATGCACGTGCACGCTCTGGAGATGTGTCATACTCATCCATCACCTGACATGTAAGAGGATGTTGACTCGTGGACTAAACCACTATAAATTTATGCCACATTTATTGCTACTTTTTAATTGCCTCCTCATAGAATGACTACAACCCAATATTTTCTCTCATTCTCTTACATAACTCATGAGCACGTGGCTTTTTCTAAGTTTTCTTTGAAAAAAAGGTTTTCATAGTTTACACCACAAAAGTTTATTTTCAACTATCTCATCTTCAATAGATATAACTCCAACTATTCATATAATATAGTCATTCGTTAATTCATCTTTCCAAATTTTGTTACAAAATCAACTTCACATTCTCATCTATGTCATTCTAAATTTAGCTACTGAAGACTTTATTATCTAACACTAAAATCAATACAACACTTGCATCTTTATAAAATTTGTCCTCAAGGCTCTATAATGTCCTCTTAACATGTAGCAATCTTGAGGCAGCTCAACATTTTAACCACTCAACACAAGTATATTCTCACTCTTCTAATTTAATAGCTTTAAAGTGCTAAACATATCACATTTAGATATCACTATTTTTTCTAAAACATCTTGACTAAAAAGTATACAACTTGACAGTGTGTATCGTATATTCAGTCTTTGTTTTAATAATTGTAAGTAATTTATCTTCTAAAAATTTTATTCAATGACTTTTTGCCTGTTTTAGCATATATCTCATTGATTAGAGACTGTTATCTACAAAAAACACGCACTTAAGGCATCTTCCTTTGACTAACATTTGTAAGTTTTTCCACAAGTAATACAAAATATATGCCCAAGTCACCCTAGAAGTGAAAGGTATAGGCTATAAATCAATCAGTGAACAGAAAGTTTTGCATTAAGAGCTATACGTTTGACAATGGCATCGACACTAGAGTTAAAAAAAAAACAATGCAATTTAAATATCATTCAAAAATGTTCACTAAAGTAAATCAACATTCCTTTAAATACATAATTTCTCATCTCAGATGGAGATTAAAGAGCATGCATGAAGATTAGCTACCTCAACAGCAGACTGGACAAGATTTGCATGTTCTGTGGGTAATTTCAACCAAACACCTTTTTTCCCCTGGAAGAAAAAACATTTCAAAAAATAACCCAAGCAGGTATCATCACATAAAAGAGTTATGAATTAATAATGCATGCAGTTTGGGATGATTAAGTATAAAGAAATAGTTTAAAATCCTAGATAAGTAGAGTTTATCTTTCAACAAGAAAGAATAAAAATTGTTGAATCAAAGGTATTGGGAGCAGGCTCATTGTTACTTTTTAGCAGAAGATAACTGGCAGCAGAAATTTTTTAATATGGTGAGGATAGAGGGTAGGCATAGAGAGATAAAATTGTCATGCAAAAATAATGAAAAAAGTAAGAACTAATCAAAGAATTTAACAAAGTACAGAAGAATGTCAATAAACATGGAATTTAACACCAAATGTAACTATTAATAGGAGAAAATAACAATGAGGATTCCATAAAAATAAATAAAATTATTGATATATGGTTCGGGTCCATGATGGTGGTAATTAATTTTCAACGATTAAAGATTTTAAAATAGAATGATAAACTTGCTTTCTGTTTCCTCATCCGAATCAGCTTATGTACTATTAATTAAGTAGAAATTAATTTTCATGTTGTGTTCTAAAATTCAAAATGCACTCAAAGCTTTAGCTATATTTTTTTGGTGCTGATTCTAAAATAACACCAAATTATATTTAATATAATTCTTTGTAAGGACTGCGTGAAATTACTTCACTTGCTTATAAATCATGATTGAATCACTCACCTGTTGCCTCCACTGTGATATTGATGCCTTTAATGAAGAAAGAAAAGAATCAGAACTCATTGGGGCACCATTTATTTCAACAACTACTCCTCCGTGGTCATCACTTCTTCCGGGAAGAATCTCAGCATCAGACAACAAAGGCGACATATTGGATGAAGAATTTACTGAGGCTGATGAAAACTTTTCATTCAACTGACCTGTGAGTCTTCTCATGAAACCTGGTGGAACTTGCAGAAGAAAAGCACAACTAAGCAAATCATTTTTTATTATACAATTAACATAACAATTTTATAATGGTTAGTCAATAAAAAAAATGAACCAATTTGCACGGATTAAGTGGAAGTTTGACAGTTGGGCTAAAATAGCGTTTAGTTTCATTCAAAGAACCTGTGATCATCCCTTAAACTTATGCTTTGCCTTCTAATGGAAACCATCAAATAAATCATAAAATTTACCATGCGAATTAAACAACTATAGATGAAGGTAAAATCAGATTAATGGGAAAGCAAAATGAAACAAACAAGTGGAGCTAAATGTGCATAACTTAAAAGCTTGGGATTTGGGGTTGCTTAGTTCCAACACAATAGGGCCAATTGTTACGTCCGATAAAAGTGAGTGATCAGCAAGTAAATTAGATTACTTTTGCAATAAACTTAAAGGTATCAGTACAATTATTAGTCAAGAAAAAGACAAAAGTATCATATTGCCTTTATTTACATGACCTAAGGATATTTTACACCAAAAATAATCAATCAACTCGAATCAATCATCAAGGATCCAATATTCACATTCAAATCGAGTCAAAAGGAAGAATGATGCCACAGTAAGAAAAATTCACCCCGGACAAATCAATGAAACTTTAAATCAAAGTAAAAATCAACATAAAAAATGAGATTAAATCAAACTAAACATTCAAAGGCACTGAAAATCAAGCTACATTAGCTCGCAGGACAAAGTAATTGAAATCGTTTGACTCTAAAACATGTATATTTCAGCAAGAAGAAAAATGCCCATAACGTAACTTTGAGAAAAATCAAAGAGTTCTGACAGAAACTCCAGCACCCATTTAAACATATATCGCATGGATATTACATATTGCAATAAGATAATAACTTTTTGTCAATGATCATAAAATACTGAGATATAGATGGAATTGAACAATTAAATGGTGAAGAGGGTTCATTCCAAACAAAAACCAAAGGAAAACCCATAAGTGAAACACAGATGACAAGGAAAATAGTCAAGGCAAGTATATAGAGTGCCAACAATAAAACTAAATTCCCTCAACAACAAAGCAATCTGAACTTTTTACTCTCTAGAAAACTCATAACTTTTAGCTTGAAAGCTCCAATAATATCATGGGGTAAGTATCCAACCATGGGCACATTAAAAAATTGCACAAGTCCCTACAATGTTGGATTTTGTCCTGCTGTAGCTTGGGCAAGCGATCCTTCTGATGCTATGTGGGAAGCATCATTCCTCCGCGTGTGGTATGTGCCTTCCCTGTAGAGATCAATGGTAGCAGGCTTTGTATATATAGACGCCTTCTACATCTCAGGCATGTAATTGTCCCGCCTTGTTATAAATTCATTTTTATATAGTATATGTCAAGCTCACCATTCTCTCACGGATTCACAACGGGCCTGTACTACAAATAATCCACCGCATACATTATATATCTACAAAATGACACACTATCATTCCTCCATCCCTAAAGTTTCTCATGTTTCAATTCAAAACCACCACCCCCCCCCCCCCCTCACCCCTCCCCCGCTTATAGCCAAACGCTATCTCATCTTGACTTATTCTCCGCAAATGCATCTGGCTAATTCTTTGACGACACCGCCCACCATCGTCTCAATCAATTACCTCGGATCTTGGACAACCTCAACCCAACCCTGACTATATTCTCTTAAATCAAATGGATCAAAATCCCACTACAGACCTCATCTCCACTCTCTCCAATTCCCTCTTTACATAATTACTAAATATCCAATCCAGCTCCAAAATATGGTGAACTCTTAAGAAGAGACTGAAATCTTCAAATAGATCGAGAGTTATTCAACTTGAAAATGAACTCAATTGCTTTACCATGGGAAAATCAAACCATGACCCATACCTCACTGCAATCAAATCTCTTGTTAACAATATCACCGTAGCTTGCACCACACTCGATACTGAAAACATCATTCTCCACATCCTCAATGACCTTCCACCCACCTATCAAGCCTTCAAACAGTTATCTGAACCAACTAAACACCCATCTACATAAATGATCTGTATTCCCTATTGTACAACGAGGAAAACAACATCCGTGCTTATTCACCCAAAGATAATCTTGTCACATTATAAACTAATCAATGCAAAACTTCTCGGAGCAGACCCATCTCCACCCAACGAATCCACTACACACCCAAAGGGCAGTCACTCTATAATATATGCCAAATCTGCAGCAAATGAGGTTACCCTGGCACTATCAGTTGGCATAAATCCAATCTACACTACAAACCAACTCCCCCTCAACAGGCTCTATTATCCACCCACAACCTTCCAAGACTGGTTGCATGATCATAGAGCTTCTTCACATCTGAAACTTAATCAAGACGCCATGCAACACTACCATCCCTATTCCAAATCAAAACAGGTTATAGTCGGAAACACGCATTTGGTTCCTATCTTCCAAGCTGGCAAAAAGCAATCTTCCCACACCAACCCATAAGCTCACTCTCTTCCATTATACTATGTTCTTCAAATCTCCAAAAAAACTTCTTTTTGTTCACAAATTGGCTAATGATAATTGTTGATTCACCTTTAACACCACTAGTTTTCGCATCCAGAAAAAGCATACCAACAACCACCTCCTCTAAGACAACACACATAATGGATTCTACTTACTACCCATGCAGTCATTTTCAATCACCAAGCTAAAATTTACTACTATTGTTATTCCTTGGCATCAATGGTTCGACCATTCTAAGCAACGCATTATCACTTCTATCTCCCATACCGATGAATCGTTACATATTTCCACTTTTTTTTTTCTTGCAATGCTTGTACTTCATCAAAAAATCACAAACTTCCCATTTAAAAAAGCACTTATTCATATCTTCCTCTAGAATTGATACAAACAGATGTATGGGGTCCATCCCCAACTCCCTCGATCAATGATTACAAATATTATATTTTATTTATTGATGCATTTTATCACTACTGTTGGATATACCTATGGTCAAAATTTAAAACAATGGAAAAAAATTATACATTTCGGAAATTGGTTGAATATTAGTTCACACATTAAATATATTTAATCTAATGGAAAAGTTGAATACTCCTCAAATACAATCCGCTTAAATCTACGAAACCATGATACCAGTAAAAGATTTACTTGCCTTCATAAACCCTAACAAAATGACACTATTGAAAATCAAGATTATCATCTTCAAGACACCACTTGCACAGTTCTACTCTAATCAACTATTCTGTATCAATTCTGAAATAGCACACTCCCGCTTAAAACTACTAAATAAATAGACTTTCATCCATAATTAACAAAATGTTCTCCTCCTATTAGCTAGCATACAAACAATAATCAATCTATGGTCATCTTTGAGTATTTGGTTGCACTTGCTTCCGTGGTAACCATCCCATTTCCGTAAAAAACTTGAAGGTCATTTGAAAACAGTGGAAAAAAATATAAGAGGGCTAAATCACTTTTCTATATTGATGTACAGCTATTTAAAGGGTTTTAACTAGGGACAAAAAAGATAGCTAATCTCCCTAATTAAGGAGAAATATACTATTCAACTAACTACCCTAATATAGAAGAAAATAAATAGTGATTCCTAAGATCACTCATACAATTCATAAATCTCTAAATATAGAGTATAACAAAAATGGACTATAACCATAATTATTTAAAATCTTTCAACACTCCCCCTCAAGCTGGCATGAAAATGTCACTCAATGCGAGCTTGTTAACTAGATTCTCGTGTTGCACTTTGGAAAAACATTTTGTTAGTATATTTGTTGTTTGGCTAGCAGTGGGTATGTAAGACATACATATCACACCACTATTTATCTTCTCCTTGATGAAATGTTTGTCAACTTCTACATGCTTTGTTCTGTCATGTAGAACTGGATTATGAGTTATAGACATTGCAGTATTTTTGTCACATTAAACTTTAATAGGTGTTGGTATATGAAACTTCAACTCTTCCAGGAGTCTTTTTATCCAAAACACTTCATAGAATCCATGTGCCACCGAGCGGAATTTTGCTTCAAAACTACTTCTTGCCACCACACTTTGGATTTTACTTTTCCAAGTAACCAGATTTTCGCCTACAAAAGTACAATAACCTGAGGTAGATCTTCTATCATTTACATCTCTTGCCCAATATACATCTGTGTAGGCCTCTAACAGAAGATGTTCTCCCTTTTTGAACAAAAATCGATTTCCAGGAGTTCTTTTGAGGAATCTCAAAATTCTGAATGCAGCTTCAAAGTGAATAGGTCCAGGTGAATGCATGAATTGACTCACAACACTCACTGCAAAGTTTATGTAAGGTCGAGTTTGAGCCAAATAGATTAATCACCCTACCAATCTTTGATAGTGTGTTTTGTCCATTACCTCATTGGTTGTTGTTGTTTTCAACTTTACATTAGGTTCATTTGGCGTATATGTTGTCTTGCAACTTTTCATTCATGTTTCTTTGAGTAAATCAAGTACATAATTGCGTTGATTGACAAAAATTCCCTCCTTAGATCTTGCAAACACCATTCCAAGGAAATATTTCAGTTTTCCCAAGTTCTTAATATCAAACTCGGCTTCAAGTTTCATCTTCAAGTTGCTAATCTCAAGAGAATCATCCCCTTTCGTGATTATGTCATCTACATACACAATCACAATGACTACTTTACCATTGATGGAATGTTTGAAAAAAGAGTGTGATCAGCTTGGCTTTGAGAAAATTCATGTCTCTTTATAACAACACAAAAACGCTCAAACCAAGCTCTAGGAGACTGTTTTAACCCATAAAAAGTTTTTTTTAATTTGCACACTTTACTTTTTCCAAATTTTTCTTCAAATCTGGGTGGCAGGTCCATATATACTTTTTATTGCAATTCTCCATTTAAAATCGCATTCTTCACATAAAATTGATAAAGTGGCCAGTTGAAGTTAACTGCAAGAGAAAGAAGTGCTCTAATAGAAATAATTTTAGCAACAGGGGCAAAAGCCACTTGGTAATCAATACCATGAGTTTGAGTAAATCATTTTGCTACTAGTCTCACTTTGTGTCTCTTCACTCTTCCATCAGCTTTAAACTTCACCGTGAACACTCATTTGCACCTAACCGTCTTTTTGTATTTAGGTAGATCAATGACAGTCCAAGTGTTATTTTTTTAAGAGCATTTATTTCTTCCATCACAGCTAATCTCCAACTCGGTTCACCTAGTGCTTCCTGAATAGTTCTTGGAACAAGCATATTAGAAATCCTAAACACAAATGCTATATGATTTTTTGATAGTTTTTCATATGACAAGTATTGTGTGATAGGATGTTTCGTGCCTGTTCGGATTCATTTTCTTAAAACAATTGAAAGATCAAGATCGGAAGGGGTTGAAGTAGAGGGAATGTTAGTCTGAGTTGTAGGGTCATTATTCGACAAAGTTGATTGAACCTCTGTTGAGGGAATAACTGGGGTTGTAGTAATTTTATGGATTTTCTTCCTAGTATAAACCTGCAGCTCATGTTGAGGATTATGGTCCACTGGATTATGGTATGTTGGAAATACTTCTCCCCGTCTCTGATAAAGTAACATCTGGCAAAATATGATTAGTAGTGTTGGCCCTAGTTTCCATATCAGAATTAGTTAAAGAAATGGGTAAAGTTTCTCAAAAATTATTTTATTCAACTAAGTTCTCCCCCTGAAGAAAATTCTTTTGAAAAAAAGAGTGATCCTCAACAAACTTGACATTCATGCTCTCCAAAAATTTCTCTATGACTTGGATTAAAATATTTGTACCCACATTTATTGGAAGCATAACCAATAAAAGAACATTTTTCAGCTTTGGGATCAAGTTTTGAGCGAAACACATTTGGAACAGGCACATAGCAAACACATCCAAAAACCTTTAAAGGGAGATCAGTTGTTATCTTAGATGTGAAAAAATAAGTTTTCAAGGCTTGTAATGATATCTCAAATTTTAGAACTCGAGATGACATTCTGTTTATTAAATAACAGAAGGTAAGGAGTGTATTACCCCAAAGATATTTAGGAACATTCATGGAAAACATAAGTGCTTGGGCAACTTCAAGTAAATGCATATTTTTTCCTTTCATCAGTACCATTTTTTTGTGGTGCGCCACGACAAGTAGATTGATGCAGAATACAGTTTTTCAAAATAAATGTTCTCAAATATTTATTGAAATATTTTGTCTCATTATCCGTTCATAGAATGTCATTTTTTATTTGAAATTGATTTTCAATCATGTGGAAAAAAACTTTAAATCTTTGTTCAATTTCAGATTTCTTTTCCAATAAATAAACCCAGCAAACTTGCGTGTGATCATCAATAAATGTTATAAACCATTTTTTTTTCATAAAATGTGTTAACTTTGGATGGACCCCAAACACCACTATGCAACAAATAAAATGGTTTTGAAGCAGAATATGATTTTATTAAAAACGAAACACAATGACTTTTAGCTAAATTACAAGCTTCACAATGAAGTCTTAAACAATCAATACTTTTAAATAGTTTAGGAAATAAAGATTGAAGATATGGAAAGCTAGGATGCCCTAATCTTTTATGACATAACATAACTTGATCATAGTCAAAGCTTGAACTGGTACCACCTCATACATGAGTTGTTTTATTCGCAAAATCAGTTTCATCATAGTAGTACTCATTTATTTCTAGCAGTTCAAATCATCTTTCCCCGAGTTCTGGTCCTGAAAAACACAATTGAAAGGAGCAAAAAAGAATGAAATAATCAATCTTTAGACAATTTGTTAACGGAAAGAAGATTACATGTAAGTTTTGGAACATGTCAGACTGATTTTAAAGAGATTTTTTCTAAAATTTTAATATTTCATTTTCCTGCAATAGGTGAAAAACTGTGATCAGCTATTCTGATATTTTCTGAACCGGAACATGGATAATACGAATCAAATAATTGAGAACAGCTTGTCATATGATCAGATACTCCTGAATCTATAATCCAAAGAGTGGTACTTCCTAGAACAGATAAAGTCAAATGATTACTATATGTTTGTGCTATAGAACCGATAGGAGCATTAGATGATGATCAAGATTTCAGCAGTTTAAGAAGATGATTTAATTATTCTTTACTAAGTGGAGATGACTCAGCATCATTTGTTGTAGATGTGCATGTACACCAGATTTTTTCCCTTACTATTAGGTGGTTTACCATGCAACTTCAGCATTTTTTGCGAGTATGGCGTGGCTTTCCACAGTGGTCACATTGCAGGTTATTTTTGTCTTCTACACGGTGGTTGTGATAAGTTTTCCTACTTACTTGAGCTTCAGGAATAGCTAGCGTTGATCCTTCCACGGACACGGTTGAACCTGCAGTTTTCTTCCCCAACATCACATATCTCTAACTCTCTTCTCTCCTTACCTCCGCAAAAACTTCACCAATTGAAGGCAGGGGATTTCTTCCAATTATTCGGTATGAACCTCGTCATATTCAACGTTTAGAACTGCAAAAAATTTGAAGATTCGGTCAGTATCCACTATCTTCTTGTACTGGTTGGAGTTATCATTTGATTTTCACTCATGATCGTTGAATAAGTCCAGGTCCTACCAAATCCGTTTAAGAGAGTTGAATTACTTCGTCATAGAATCCTCACCTTAGCAAATTTCCCCAAGTAGTATGATCAACTCGTAAACTTGGGATTGATTTTCAATATTAGAGTACATTTTTGAAACATTGTCTTATAATTCCTTGGTTGTAGAGTAACATTGGTAACTTGCACTTATCTCTTCAGTCATGGAATTGATCAATCATGTCATTATCTTTGAGTTTTTCACATCCCAAATGACATAAGTTATGTCATTNAATAACTGGGGTTGTAGTAATTTTATGGATTTTCTTTCTAGTATAAACCTGCAGCTCATGTTGAGGATTATGGTCCACTGGATTATGGTATGTTCGAAATACTTCTCCCCGTCTCTGCTAAAGTAACATCTGGCAAAATATGATTAGTAGTGTTGGCCCTAGTTTCCATATCAGAATTAGTTAAAGAAATGGGTAAAGTTTCTCAAAAACTATTTTATTCAACTAAGTTCTCCCCCTGAAGAAAATTCTTTTGAAAAGAGTGATCCTCAACAAACTTGACATCCATGCTCTCCAAAAAACTTCTCTATGACTTGGATTAAAATATTTGTACCCACATTTATTGGAAGCATAACCAATAAAAACACATTTTTCAGCTTTGGGATCAAGTTTTAAGCGAAACACATTTGGAACATGCACATAGCAAACACATCCAAAAACCTTTAAAGGGAGATCAGCTGTTATCTTAGATGTGGAAAAATAAGTTTTCAAGGCTTGTAAAGATGTCTCAAATTTCAGAACTCAAAATGACATTCTGTTTATTAAATAACAGGAGGTAAGGAGTGCATTCCCCCAAAGATATTTAGGAACATTCATGAAAAACATAAGTGCTCGGGCAACTTCAAGTAAATGCATATTTTTTCCTTTCATCAGTACCATTTTTTTGTGGTGCGCCACGACAAGTAGATTGATGCAGAATACATTTTTCCAAAATAAATGTTCTCGAATATTTGTTGAAATATTTCGTCCCATTATCCGTTCATAAAATGTCATTTTTTATTTGAAATTGATTTTCAATCATGTGGAAAAAAACTTTAAATCGTTGTTCAATTTCAGATTTTTTTCCAATAAATAAACCCAGCAAACTTGTGTGTGATCATCAATAAATGTTATAAACTATTTTTTTTTCCATAAAGTGTGTTAACTTTGGATGGACCCCAAACATCACTATGCAACAAATAAAATGGTTTTGAAGCAGAATATGATTTTATTGGAAACGAAACACGATGACTTTTAGCTAAATTACAAGCTTCACAATGAAGTCTTGAACAATCAATACTTTTAAATAGTTTAGGAAATAAAGATTTGAGATATGGAAAGCTAGGATGCCCTAATCTTTTATGACATAACATAACTTGATCATAGTCAAAGCTTTAACTTATACAACCTCATACATGAGTTGTTTTATTCGCAGAATCAGTTCCATCGTAGTAGTACAGCTCATTTATTTCTCTAGCAGTTCAAATCATCTTTTCCCGAGTTCTGATCCTAAAAACACAATTGGGAGGAGAAAAAAAGAATGAAATAATCAATCTTTAGACAATTTGTTAACGGAAAGAAGATTACATGTAAGTTTTGGAACATGTCAGACTGATTTCAAAAAGATTTTTTCTGAAATTTTAATATTTCATTTTCCTGCAATAAGTGAAAAACTGTCATCAGCTATTCTGATTTTTTCGAAACCGAAACATGGATAATACGAATCAAATAATTGAGAACAGTTTGTCATATGATCAGATACTCCTGAATCTGTAATCCAAGGAGTGGTACTTCCTAGAACAGATAAAGTCAAATGATTACTATATGTTTGTGCTATAGAACCGATAGGAGCATTAGATGATGACCAAGATTTCAGCAGTTTAAGAAGATGATTTAATTATTCTTTACTAAGTAGAGATGACTCAGAATCATTTGTTGTAAGTGTGCATGTACACCAGATTTTTTCCCTTACTATTAGGTGGTTTACCATGCAACTTCAGCATTTTTTGCGAGTATGGCGTGGCTTTCCACAGTGGTCACATTGCAAGTTATTTTTGTCTTCTACACGGTGGTTGTGATAAGTTTTCCTACTTACTTGAGCTTCAGAAATAGCCAACATTGATCCTTCCACAGACACGATTGAACCTACAGTTTTCTTCCCCAACATCACATATCTCTAACTCTCTTCTCTCCTTACCTCCGCAAAAACTTCACCAATTGAAGGCACGGGATTTCTTCCAATTATTCGGTACGAACCTCGTCATATTCAACATTTAGAACTGCAAGAAATTTGAAGATTCGGTCAGTATCCACTATCTTCTTGTACTGGTTGGAGTTATCATTTGATTTTCACTCATGATCGTTGAATAAGTCCAAATCCTGCCAAATCCGTTTAAGAGAGTTGAAATACTTCGTCACAGAATCCTCACCTTGGCAAATTTCCCCAAGTAGTATGGTCAACTCGTAAACTTGGGATTGATTTTCAATATCAGAGTACATTTCTGAAACATTGTCTTATAATTCCTTGGTTGTAGAGTAACACTGGTAACTTGCACTTATCTCTTCAGTCATGGAATTGATCAATCATGTCATTATCATTGAGTTTTTCACATCCCAAATGACATAAGTTATGTCATTCACGCTAGGCTGCTTAGTATCACCTGTGATATAGCCAATCTTTCCTCTTCTTCGGAGATACATGTGAACAGATTGTGACCATCGAAGAAAACTATCGCCATTTAATCAGATTGTAGTCATCTGAATGGGATGATTTTCATACGTATTTCTCTGGGTCGGACTGAGATGGCTGAAGAGGTTGGTTTGTCCTAGACGTAACTTCAGACATTTTAGAGATGAAGAAAGGTGAACTTGCTCGAGCACGTGGTGTCTATGAGCGTGTCGCAGGAACCCGAGATTCGCCCGCCGAAGCAAAAGATTCTGGCCTTCGCAGCTGAAAGGAATTCGAGATGCAAAATCGCTTCGTCAACCACACGTGCAATGTCTGGGACCGTGCGGTTTCCTTTCCCAGCAATTGTGTTGTGCGGTTTCCTTTCCCGAAGTAAATCCTTTCCAGCAAGACATGATCCACTTGTTGCCTTCCCAGCGAGCTCCAGTTGCAGTTGCTTCGTGACGACGAAGCAGAAGAAAGGAAAAGCAGAGTTCCGGGTCTCTGCACCAACGACTCCGACCACAATCCCAACGATCGAGCAGCAAGCTCTGATACCATGAAAACAGTGGAAAAAAATATAAGAGGGTTGAATCACTTTTCTATATTGATGTACAGCTGTTTAAAGAGTTTTAACTAGGGACAAAAAAGACAGCTAAACTCCCTAATTAAGGAGAAATATATTATTCAACTAACTATCCTAATATAGAAGAAAATAAATAGTGATTCCTAAGATCGCTCATACAATTCATAAAACTCTAAATATAGAGTATAACAAATATGGAATATAATCATAACTATTTACGAGATCTTTCAACATCATTCCACTACTTGTGTATTTTCCCATTATTCTTCCAATCGCAAATGAAATCATTGTTATAATCCCCATTTAGGCAAATTCTTAGTCAACCGCCAAGTTGAGACAACACTCCTTTACAAAAACTTAGCTCAATCGCTATTGTCACCAACACTTACTACCTCATAGTAGCCCTCACCCCTTACACTAACCCCTACATCCATTACACTCTCACTTCCAGCTGCCAATCAACTAACTCTGCTCACACCAACACAAAGCAACATCTTCCAAACCTCTTCCACTAATGTCCTCCCATTTTCTGCAACATCCAAGAAACCAATTCTTCTTCACATCTACAATCACAATCCCCAATTCTGGGGTCCACAATCCATCCTATGTAAACCAAATTAAAAGCTAGTTCCCCATAAAAACAAATCCTTCATCTTAGTCATTAGCTCCATCCTCCAAATGAAACTGCATGCTAAATCACGCTCTCAAATTTCCTAGATGACAACAAAAAAAGTTTGGCAAATTTCTAGAATTACAAAAAAAAGGAACTTGATGCTTGGTACCCCCTCAACCTCAGCACGCCATCCTAGGAAGCAAATGGGCGAATAAAATCAAACATAACTCTAATGTGTCTATAGCTCAAAGATTCAGATAGTAGCATGGCATCGACTAACACTAATCCTTCAATCTAATGGCCAAGCGTCCAACTATTCGCATTATCCTCACTCTTGTAGTCCATCACAAGTGCCCATTTAGCACCTCGATATTGCCAACGCCTTCCTTCACAACAACTTTTATGACCATCTATATATTCACCAATCTCCAAACTTCCTTAATCAACAACATCCATAGTACATCTATCACCTTTAAAATGCTATCTATGGACTCGAACAAGCCCCTCAACAGTGTTAGTCTACATTCTATAGACATCTCCTCATATATAGCTTTAATCTCAGCTCAAGTGATCCTTCCTCACTAAATTAGCATCGACACAATGCACACCTTTACCTCCTCACCTATGTGGATGACATCCTGATAACTAGGAATCAATCGTTGGCAATTTGTGATCTCATCCACAACCTTGGCCTTGCCTCCAGCAGCAAACAATTGGGTAACATATTGCAATTTCTAAGAATATAAGTTTGTCCCTCCTCCATCAGCACAATCACCTTGCTAGCAATCTTAAAAATACTATTATGACATAGTGTTAACTTGATCTTACTCATTTGCCCTCAAAAGAACATTCTCACTCTGGCCCAACAATTCCTTGTATATCCTTCTCAATACCGATAGCCAGTAGGCTCACTTCTATATCTTTTCATTACTCAATCTGACATCGCTTGTGCAATCAACCAATTCAACAAATGCCTGCATCAACCTATAGGTGATCATTAACAACTCACGAAACAACACCCTCACTATCTCAAAGGTACGTCCACCTACGACCTTCCTATGTCAACAAGTGACCTTACTCTTCACCCCTACTCTAACTCTAATTGGGTCGGGAATGCACAAGACTGAAAGTCTATCAAAAGCCGTTGTTTTTTCCCTGGCTCCATACTTTTTTCTTACACTATAAAGAAACAACCCACAGTTGTCAGATCCTCCCCCAAATCATAACACAAAGTCTTGCCACTGCCACATCTGATGTTCTATGGCTTTGTCATCTTCTCAGGGAACTAAATTGCCCATCCTCTCAGCCTACTCCAATTTACTTTGATATTACCTCCACAATCTCATCGGCTAACAGACCAATCTTCCATGCTGGGATGAAACACGTTGAAGTATATTACCACTTTATCAAGGATCATCTCAAATTCAATAAAATTATCATATTACATATCATGAAGACAACCAAAACATCAACATCTTCACCAAATCAGTCTCCTCCTCTCAGTCACCAAATTCTTCAAAGCAAGCTGACTATAGTTCGACCACATCTTCACCTTGAAGGGGTACCACTTCACCAAGATAATCTGCCCTTTCTGTACTAAATTCATCTCCGCCACAGTTCCTTAACAGCTCGCCTCATCCTAGCCCAATAACATAAGCAGACAACCTTATCACTTCACCGCCTATACACTCACACTCTTTCTATACATAACTTACTGTACACATCGAAAGATGAGCAATGAGAATCAGAAATCTACTTTTCGGAAACTGTTATACCTTTATTGCAAATTTATCTCTACAATTACAAACAATTGAAGGCTGAACAAAAGCAGAAACTAATAGGCAAAATAACCCGGCTCCACAAAGAAAACCAAGACAAATTAGACAAAAGAAACATAAAGGGAATGGGGAAAAAACACCTCTGGAGATTCTATTTTGATGGTCGAGACATCGGAGCCACTTTCGCATCTGTGTGACCGAGACCAACAATGGCTTTCGGCAAAAAGCCCGGATAGAGAGGCAGTGGCCTACTGTCCCATTACAGAGCAAAGGAGCACAAGATCTTAGCATCTGAAGCAAAAGTAGCAGCCCTAAGAAAAAGTTCGATTGAAGTAAAAAGGGAATGATTTTGGCGACTCGCTGATCATCGCCGGTCGAGGCATCGCCGCTGGTTGGAGTCAGCGAGTCCACGCCTAGCTGGGTCCTGCGTTGACGGAATTGTAAAGAATGACAGCCATAATAATTTCTCATTATTTTTTTCGTGGTATAATTATTTGATGCAGGAAAATGTCTAGTCATCTCAGTCAGCCATCCAATACTCACAGGTTTTCTTAATAAAATTCAATAAATTAAGAAGGAATTCGGCAGTATTTTTCATCAAGAAGTTAGGGGTTTGAACCAAGTTTTTATTCATGGTATAATGGTTGTAGTTGCGTGTTAGTTTTCCACTATGAGGTCATGGATTCAAATCTCGCACATTGCCATTTTGGCTCGTGTTTCTTGGAGAAAAAAAATGATGTATCGCATGACACCCAATGAGCATGGTCAAAATTGCCTCTTTTCTTTGCACGTTCATTTGAGGGTTTGCAACGGCAGTATGCATCTGTTGGATATGAAGATCCCTTGCAGAAAAATATGAAGATTATCATGAAGAATTATGTTTTATTGTCGATGATAGTCTTCACAGGGAGACCGAAGCGATGGACAATATACTTTCAAACAACCTACTTGGCATTGAATTTAGTGATCTTGGAAAGCGACTCAACTTCAACTCGATGAGTGAAATAGTTGGTAGCTAAGAAGTTGAACTTACATTATCTCGTAACTATCAGGAATGGTCTAATGAGGTTCACCAGCATTGGGTTAAAGGTTAGAGGCTCAGAAGGAATGTCAATTCTACTAGCGGCGTATGGGCAAGATTGGAGCGTACTTGACAACTTTTGCATTGTTGTACGAAATCCATTGCATCTTGCTTGATTGCGGTCCAGTAAAATATTTGTCTCGATATCTTAAAGGCGAGAGCTTTACCACTTAGGTGCTCCTACATATCCTGAAATGCACCTTACATAGAGTGTATTTGGCTTCAGATGATAGAAGGCATTTGAGGTATGAACTCGCAAATATTTTCTTATATAGTTTATCCTAAATGGTGATGAAGTTGGTGACCATACGACATAAGCAAACTAACGCAATAACATCATGAATGTTTCATCTCAGAGGAAAGAGGTGATCGGTTTCATCCAAAATGACTCTTCGGCTCGACTACATGAATTATTACCCAAGTTGACAACGAGTTTTAAACTGACAACGAGGGTTTCGTATTCGGCATCATTGTTGTAGTTGAAAATTCGAGGAAGAGTGTGCACATCAATATGTCCCGCTTCAGGGAGATGATCAATATTTTAGTACTATATACAAAGCATACAAATGTTATGTCCATATATAAGGTCCACTAAGGCGACACCAGGTGAGAAAGAGGTAACTCATCAAAGGTAGGCGCAGTGCACTTCATCACAATGTCAGTCAGAACTAGTGATCTGATGTTTAGTTGGGATAGACAATGAATGTCGAACTCTCCCAACTCTACTACCATTTAACTAATATTATTGTATCTTATTGCCTTTGTAGGATAGCCATCAAAGAGAAATACATACAGAAGTCAATTGTGTAGGCTTGAAAGTTCGAAAAGAATCTTATTGTTGATTTTATTAGGGCTAACGCAATCTAGTATGACAATGTGTAGCAATTATCTGTGTTGAAGAAATTATTGTTGATGTAGTAGACGGATCATTATACAAAGTTTTCCTCCCTGACCATAACACATTTCAATGTGCAAGATGAAAAAACCAGGTTAATGACAACAAAACCCATTGGAAGAGCTTTGAAAAGAGGGGTCGTGAGGCTAAATATGTATTGAGTTGCTAAAATTGGATTGACATTCTTTATTTCACTAAAACAGGCATTTCGAGCACCTCTCGATACATTAAAGAATAATAGGTACTTTTCTCCAAAGTGAGCCAAGAATTGAGATAGGACGGTCATGTAATAGTTCAACCTCTGCACTTCCTTGACGTTCCTCGAGGCACATTGCCTCTCAACGCCTTTATCTTCTCTGGGTTTACCTCAAATCCACAATGAGTGTCCATGAATTCCATAAAATTCTCTAATGTGACTCTAAATGCACATTTAGCTCGGTTAAGCACATGTTTCAACGACGATGAATTTGAAAGCACTCATCTAGATGAGATATGTGTTAACATTCTTTCAAACTTTTAAATAGCATATTGCCGACATACACCTTTATTGTCTGTCTGATGATATCTTTGAAAACCTTATACATGATGTGCTAATATATTGCACCAGTATCCTTTAACAAAATGACATGATCTAAAATCAATTTAGAGCAATGTCTATTTGGAAGGAGGTGGTCTCTTCGTGTCTTATATTCATCTTTACGCAATTGTATCTTGAGTAGGCATCCAAGAAATTGAGCATATGATTTCCTGATGTTGCATCAACAAGTTGATTTATAAGTGGGAGAGGAAAGTCACCCTTCAGGCATGCCTTATTGAGATCAGAGTTGTTAACACACATTATTAAAGCTTCTTTAGGATTCTTAACTATGATGACATTTGTCGGCCATGCAGGGTGGTGTACCTCCCATATGAACCTTGCGCCTATAAAATTTTGACTTCGTGTTTGATGGCTTGTAGACAATCCAGGGTGAAGTTGTGCTTCTTATAAATGATAGACTTGAAGAATGGATTCACCTTTAAAGAGTGCATGATTATCTTTAGATCGACTCAAGGCATATTAGGTGGGACCATGCTGAGATGTTTTAGTTTCTTTGTATGAGATCAACATATTGTGACCTCTGTTTATCAGAGAGCAAAGAACCAAACCGCACCATTTGTGAATGATTGTCACTCGAGAGCAGGACATGGAAGCCTTCTACGTTGGAAGTTCAGTGAGATACATCCTTATCTCAGGGATCAAAGTTTTAGATGTTTGACGTCACAACATGGTTGGGCTTGCCTAATGTAGCATAATTATGTTTTATGTTAATCTCCATGCATGACATTGAACCATGCAGAGGTTGAGAACTTCAGCTTGAGGTGTGGCACAAAAGTAATGATGTCGGGGATGAATTGTAGAGGCCTCTTAAAGTGGAGGTGTACACCAATTCTGACCTGAAAATGATGAATAAGATGGAGTGAGTCACTTATTGGGGTGATTCTCCAATCACAATTGGGAGATTTATCATTCCTCCTACTCTTATGGGTCGATTATTGAACCCATATAATGCACCAAATGCAGGATGAAGTTTCTCCATAGTCAACAGTAAAGTAACGAATGTGGAGTAAAATGTCATTGTCGAAGATGTCATTATCAAGTATGACCCTCTTCATATTGTAGCACGGTTCACCAATCCTTATGTTGATGATAAGAGGGCATTGATGGGAGACTTGGACTCCTTCTAAGTCAGAATCGTTAAATGTGATGGACTTGAAACGTGATTTTTTTTTTTATGGTTCTCTACATGTAGTGATAAAGACTTGGTCAGACAATAATGACCCTCTAGCAATGTTTGAATTTTGCCAATTACTTGGTGACCTCACACAATTGCTTATGCTTTTGTTGCTCCGCAATGAGAGGGTTGTCTGTATTGGTAGGCTTTTCTTGCACAAACCGACCTGAGTACCCTTGTTGAATTGATCTTTCAAAATTTTCCTTAAGTTGTTTTACATGCTTCAGTGGTGTGACAACGATTCTGGTGAAAGCAAAAATATTGTCCACGATTTTTCTAATTAGGGTTCATAAGGTGATGCCACTTGACGGTTTCTTAATCTTCAATGACCATCAATTTTTTTGCACGCAATGTGTTGAGTTGTGTATATTTCTTTTTAGGTCGAGACTCACAACACCGGTTTGCAGATCGAGGATGGAGGTCATGATTTGGGCTTTCTTTGTTATGAGCTTTGAATGGCATCATCTCCAATGATATAAACTTTGATGTGATGGACAAGATCGACATAATATCATACTGTCTCCCGCATAAATGAAGAGTAGAAAGTTCAAAGGAGAAGCCCTCAAAGAAAAACTCCACTCAACAATTTAGAATTCAGACTGGGATCTGATGAGCTTTGGTTGAGAAAATATGAAAGTATTGTTTTAGTGATTCTCCCTCATTTTGAAGAATTCTCGAGAGGTGGGATGAATCTTTGATGATTATTCGGTTTGTGATGAACAACTCCGCCAACAATTTGGTAGGCTCGTTAAAGGTATTAATAGTGTCCCCGAAAAAGAGTAGAAATTAGTGCAAGCTTGACTCTTAAGAGGAACAAAGAATACTCAAGAGAGAAGCACGTCAAAGACATGTTTAACGTGCATGATAGTTTGATAATTATCTTAGTGCTCGTAGGGGTCTGTTACCCCCTTGTAAGAGTCGATGCTTCGGAGCTTGAAACCTGTTGAGATGGGGATGTTGGAAGACTGCCTTGTCTAGGAAAAAATTATTGGAAGTTGCGATAACCGATGAAGTGATTTTTATACCCTAAAGGGAATTGTTCTCAGATCAGGCGTTGCAGCTTATCATAGATGACATCATAGGAGCGAAGGTAAATGGGGTAGTGTCAGGTGAGCTGTACGAGATGAATGGGTGGAACTTTTAGCATCGAGAAAGTCTCAGCCCAACAGGGTAATGTTTTATAGCAGGGAGGCACAATACAAGTCTGTTCGAGTAGGTCATTTATCGTTGGTTGTTGAGCTAGAGGTGAGTAAGCTTCATATGGTTGTGCGGGCACTGACTGTTGAGGTTTGCGTAAGAGTCAGAGAATCTTAATTAAGACTTCTTCATCCTGTATACTTGATCTTCTAGAGATGGTTTAAGGCACCCTTGCTAGCAAAGAATGCCTTTAAGAGTGGAAAGATGCGAAGGTCGACGCCCTTTGCTATGTAATTGGCCCTTGACATGATTAATTGGAGTGAGATGCTCCATTGTAGAGAGTATTGCGTTTGGCGGCCATACAATAAGTCTCACGAGTACTTTAATAGTGAGATTATCCTTCTCGCAAACATGGATAAACTAATAAGTGTTAGAATATTTGCGATGGTGGAGCAATGAATTATAATCTTAGTATTGTACGAGAATCCAACACACACTTAAAACCCAAAAAAGTAAAAAAACGCGGGGCATGACTCGGTTAGAACAATTAAATACGAATTGGTGATTACACGTTTAGGTTCTTGCCTCAAAGCTGGGAAAGGAGTATACAATTCTTTAAGGTATAAAGTTCATTGTACAATGATCGGGAGTAGTTGTCACCAGATCTTCGGTGAAAAAATGATACTGGGTTTTAACTCCTCCAATCTCCGGTCCTCCTCTAGCTCATGGTCTATGTCTTCTCTCAAGAGAGGGGCATGACTCTATTTATATAGAGCATATTTAAAAAAAAAGAGAATTCATAACGCTTCGATCAAAGAACATAAAGAGATTCTCTCAATTGAACGATGTTTTTTGTGAGCATTTAAAGTAACTTAATGATATCAAAATGGAGTGATATTGGGCTCGTTGGACTCGTCTTGTCAAGACGCTTGACATGACTATAAGCATGTCAAGTTTGAAATTCGTTTCTCTCTGATTATGCACTGAAAACATTAAAAATGGATTAAAAACTTAACATATGCTTGATTTGACTCAAATTAGACCAATTTTAATATCATTGTGTCCGCCCCGAAGCGCTGATTAGTTTGACAATAAGTTAACTGATATTGAAGTTTTGGATGATTTTTATTAAAAAGTTTGAGAGCCAATTTGAGACAATTTCCTGTCTGATTTGCTTTTAAAACCGTCACCACAATTATGTTTTGGGAACTACTTCCTGTTGATTTTTGGAAAGTTCTATG
>NEWO01000012.1:3619230-3642145 GCA_003013225.1 Phalaenopsis aphrodite | reverse complement strand
TGATTTCTATGCCAAGAAGTACATATCTCACAACAACATCTAACAAAAATAATAAAATAATTAAAAAAAATCCCAAATAAACTCTTAGCCTATTTAATTAATAGCAAAATATTCAAATATAATTTCAATTAAAACATATCCTAATATTTTTTTCTCCCAAACGTCTGGAACGGATTCGGCGCAGACATGGACTTGGCCATGGAGTACGATGTCTATCATAGGATCGTCATATATTAATGAACCCCTTCATCCCGTACGTGCATATGTGTCTCCAATTCCTCTGAACTTTCCCTGTGCTCTGAGAAATCCAACAAGCCCAGCTCTTCCACAACCCAGCCATGATCCCCTATCATCCTTCTCCAACAAAGAGCCATCTCCGGAGATCAAGTCACCCACCCCCAGGCTTGTGACTCCTTTCTAACTGCCAAAAATAGATGGTTTTTTCGATCCCTGAAGCATTCAGGAGGAGCGACGAAACACTATTCTCCTGCGAGCTTTACATTAGCGGCAGGATCGAAGGCTTTGAACGGAGGAGTCCCGCGGTATTTGCAGGAAACCCTCGAATTTGTTTCCCTGTTTTGGGGGGAAGGGGAAGGTAGAGAGGGTTTCGACGGTCTAAATTCCTAGGGGGCGAGGAATAGCACCTCAGCAATGTCTCTGGGTTATGCCCAGAAGTTATCTTACAGAGAAGACGTTGGCGTCGTTGGGCTGTCTGAGGTTTTCGACCCTCCCGTCGTTCTTCAAAGGAAAGTAAGGCCTAGTTAGATGAAATATCTTTGATTTTAACCTTAAGTCGAGCAGAAAATCAATTTTTATGGTATAACGAGTATGTTTACTACCTTCGCATAAGGAAAAGTGCGGTGGAGTTGATTTTAAATTAAACATGGTGACACATGTGGTCTTGAGATGAAATTATTTTATACGGCCATTGCACATTGCTTTGCTTAAGTTAAGATCAACCCTCCCATCAATTCATAGCTATAAAGTTTTTAGCTTTCTTCTTCGTTGATAAAGTTGATTCAAAACTGACTTCCTTCATATATCTAAATGCTTGTTTGTATTCAGTTTGTGGAGTTTGTTCCCATCAATATAGCTATCCATATGTTATATTTTCACAAGTCTCCTATCCATTAGAGTTTCATCACGAGAGGGAATCATAATAAGAAAGAAATTGTTTACATATTACTTTTTTTTATGATATTTTAGTGGAGAGACGTTGGGATATAAGATGAGAACTCTGTTGACCTGGCAAAAGTTCGTGCTATCATGGTAGTAAAAAATGTGGCATGAATTTTTGTCCACAAGTGCCAACAGAAAAATGTATTTGAATCGCACTTCTAAGCCACATTGTATTTGGCATAGTGTTAGCATAACTTATGCTAATGTTCTATCCATCTCGACTTTAGTCTTGTTTTTTGTTTACCCCGTTCAATTGGTGAGTTTTACTCCTTTGTTTTTTTCCTTTTTTTTTCAAAATTTAATCTTACTCTTATTATATGTTTGCATATTTTTTTATTAATTTGTTTTCTTTCCTTAAAAAATATTCATACATTTGAAACTATTAAGGCAACAAGCTGTTGAAACATCACTTAACACCTCAAATTGTTGAAACTGATGATTGACATTATTTTTGTGTTATCAGATTGCCCTTGTTAGAAGTTATGCTTATAGTTGCAAGTCTTTCTAATTTTTTTAGCTTTCAGTTATCCTCTGGATAAGGTGATTGGTGGGGGTAACTAGAATCTAATTTCTCTTGAATTGCTGAACTTTTTGGTCAAACGATAAATGAATTTTCTTACTGTTTACCAAGTGCAATATAATATATTACTTTTGTGTTTGCGAGCTGCAGATTGAAGAGCTGGCCATGATAATAAAGAAGGTTAGAAATATCAAGAATCAAAACTTTATCTTTTAAATTTTATCTTGAAATTAAAGAGATGAGAAATTTAGTATCCACTATTGCTTTTGTAACTTCTTATTCATTGAGTTTCCAGAGCAAGCATTTGGTGGCATTTACGGGTGCTGGGATATCAACAGCTTGCGGCATACCAGATTTTCGTGGACCAAAGGGTGTATGGACCCTTCAGGTGAATGAAAGCTTGATTGTGTGTGATAATAACTAGTTTTTTTTTGCAAATTTCTTTGAATGTCAGCTTTTGGTGTTTCGCAACTATCTTCTTATTTTTTAAATCACAAATTCTCTTTTTTTAGCTTTTTAGATTGCACCAAGTTCTTGCTAATTGTGTCTCTATAAACTTACCGGATGGTTCAAATGCCATAACGTTCACACCTACTTGTACTTCTTTCTTATAGCTCGGCTTTAACGCTTCAAATTTTAAATAGGAAAATAAAATAATTTGTTGATTTAATTCTTTATGGACGTTGCTTATTATTATTTTTTATTTGGTGTGGTCATCTTTTTCCTTTTATTATAGTTGCTCTCTTTTTGTGATGTTTGATAGACATGCTCCTGATGACAAATATAGCAAGTTTGAAAAATAAATGTTAGAAAGTGGGGAATATTTTCAACAGTGCCAAGAATCTTACTGTTTTCCGTTGTTGAAATTTAAAGGAAGGTTTAAATCAAGTTTATAATGGTTGGTAGTCATCCTTTCTAAGAATGAACACAACTTCACTTTATTTTATATTCAAATTTCTCCAAGTTCGATGAAGCATGAAGTTTTTGGTTCTCTGTAATCATTACCTTGATAGCATTTTCTATCTTGCCAATGAGTTCTGTTTATAAGGGCTAATGTTTCAATACTTGTGCTGTGATTTATAGTTAAATCTAGAGTACTGACCAAACAGTTTGATAGTATACGGTGCCATGCTTTAATCTTGTCTTCTAACTGCCACATAACTAATTCCTTGCAAAGAAAAAAAGGTTTTCCTATTCACTTTTTAAGCTTCTTGTAATTCACCAATCATTATAGAATCAGTGCAGCTTAAGTTGATATTCCTCTGTTCACAATCAGAGACCAACTCTCCTATATTTTTAGGTCCATGGGCGGGCAAATGAGACAAAGAATCTTCTCCCTTTTGATTGTGGGATATAGATGTAGCTACTCCTGGCAGCTCTAATTTGGTCAATATGATGAGGCGAAACATGAAATATGACGCAGATTGGGGTATTGATCTTTGAATCAGTTTGAAGAGGATTATCATCTTCATCTTAAGGCCCCTCGAAGAAGGTTGAAGATTGCTAAAAACTTTCTAATGGAGTTTTCTGAGAAAAAAATCATTTTGTTGGTTTAACAAAGATTGCAAAACGAAAACTTCTCATTCTTATCTCACAAAGTACGTGATTAAGAAGACATAACTAATGCAGGCTGCCATCATAAAAATCTTGACTTTTGTAAAAGTAAAATATCATAAAAATTAAAGGAACTTGTACTATATAATGCCAAAAGATTCTAAATCATCAAACTAAAACATATAGTAACAAACTATTGTTTTCTCGTGATTCTAAATTGTTTTAAACTGTGCCATGATGTAGTTCAATATGTCAGAAGTATTAATTTAGGGTCTGTTTGGGGCAGCTGCAATTTATTGAATAATCTGCTGATAAGCTAGGTGCGGTGACTATTACAAATTTTTTATTTTTTTGGAAAAGCCAGACCGCTGCTAGAAAGCTGCCACCGCACCTAGATAGGTGCGGTGTGAAAACGCTGTTTTCAGCATTTTGAAAACACATAAGCTGCCAAAACGCAGTTTACCCAACCAGGCCAGGTGCGTTTTCAAAACGCCACCGCACCAAATAAGCTGCCCCAAACGGATCCTTAATATAATCCTTCAAATCTAAATAAATGCTCCATTATATCATCTCATTTTCTTGATTTTGAGTTTATGCCAACTTTATTTGACCCCTTGAGTTTTGAGGACAATGTTGGAGTAACTGGATCTTTCATTTTAGTTGCTTCCATGATCTTAATGGCTGCCTATTCATCCTCCAAGATTGTTATGTGTTTCTCTAAAATTCCTTTTGAATTCAATGTAAACTTACACTTATAGTATATTATGTTGCATTTTTAACAAATACAATATTCATCCCATCTTTCAGTTTAATGCTTATTTTTAATATCTTCTTAGGCTAACAACGTGCTGAGCTAGAGCGAATTGTTCCAGATCTTGTCGTGTTTAAATTAAATTTAACTAAAAATTGCTGTCTTTCAAGTTGAATTTGTCCAACATCAAAATTGATTCAATCACGAGTCGGCTTTCAATTTTTTTTATTGAACTCGAATTACAAGTAAAAAAATTGTTAGGGATAGGAATTGAACTTGATATCTTGTGTATTCGTTAAGAAACTCTAACTAATGGACTAATTTACACTTTGCTTATGCAATGTACAAACTAGTCTTACATATCCATTATTTTTTAGTTGTATCGAATTTAATTTTAAAATTAGGTTTTAAAATAGTTTTCTTGGTCAGTAAATTGATCTGGTTATTCATTTTTATCTAGATTTGACTCAAAATCTTAGTGAAGTTTATTTGTTAGCCATTAATATTCAATAGGAATTACCAAAATATAAGGATTGATGGTGATGATTGTAATTTTGGAAGTTGAAGTATTTTTATGCTTTGTTTAGTGGTCATTACTATCAAGGTTTTTAAGTACAATAAACTTATTTATTTTCTTTTGGTTCTTCTAAAGATATAATTTGTTTTAGAGATCTTCAATCTTCAATTTATTTACCTTCCAATGTTGTATTTTGTTTTAGAGTTCTTCAATCCTCAATTAACCTTCAAATATTCCATCCGTGAGCTTTTTTTTTTTTCCTAATCCACAAATGTGTATTCTTATTAATGATGTCATAGAAACCCTCCTTTTGATTGTTAATCTTGATCATAGTATTGTCTTATTTTCCGCTCTTGTATTTAATTCATTGGTTCTTGATTATTGACGTCTCAACACAATTGATCACAAGTCTACTACGATTCTATCCATTCATGCAAGCTATCCAACTTCTGCCATTATTAGGAGCAACACATCTTTATAGTTTTATTAGTATACTTCCCTAAATGTTCCGCTTGTAACTAAATGTGATAACATCCAAAATGACAAATTGTATATTGGACAACTAGGACAAGAATATGGTGCGATTTTTAGAAAGATTCTAACAAATCATGATAGGGCAGGGTTTTTAGAATTATGGTAAATAGGATAGGTTATTGGCCACACACTTTTGGGGCTTATTTTAATAGCTACAATAAGTGAAAAACATCACAAGATCAAGCAAGGATGTTTTATAAAGAAAAATTATTTTCGCTTACATTCTATTTGATACATCTGATGCTTATCGGTTAAGTGCTTATGCTGTTTAAATGAAACAGCTAATGATAAAAAAATTGGATCATTGATAAAAGTAAATCATGATCATTGGCTTCTTTCTCTGGAATGTTGTAGTTGTGGGATTGAATTAGAAATCAGTTTGTAAGGCTTATATGCTGTGATGGAAACACTTTGATTTCTTTCTCTGCAAACAGTTACTATATGAAATAGAAGTTTACATCAGCTATCATTTGAAATTGCAGAGGGAAGGCAAGGGCGTGCCTGAAGCATCTCTTCCTTTTCATCGCGCAATGCCAAGCTTAACGCATATGGCATTAGTTGAATTGGAAAGAAACGGCATCTTAAAGTTTGTTATTAGCCAGGTAGCTCTCTACTGTCTTACTGTTGAGTTAATGACTTGCAAAATGAACCAATTAGACCATACAAAAATTGTTATAATTGACAAAGCCATTTCTTTTTAAAAAATTATATAGTGATCTCTTATTTGGTTTCCTTAATTGGCCATTTGACAAACTGTTTAAGTATTAATTATTCATGTTTTTCCTGCTTTAATTTATGTGCGAAAATGTAAATTACCTTTTTTTTTGGTAATTAATGCTTCTATTACCCTGCTTGTCGTGCTTGCTTTTGGATATGCATGGATGTGAGTATGTGACTACAAATGACAAAAACTGTTTAAAGTTTATGGTCAATGTGTACTTTGAAGAACTATACTTGTTGGTTGTCTTTCTTTTATTCCCAAGAATCTGGCAGACTGTCTTCAACTTTTTGCAAACTGCTACGACACCAAGGGTGGATATCCATGACATGAGTATTAGTAACTTGATGCTGGGTTAATTGACCTCTGTCAAGGATTATGGCATGTGGTGTGACTACGTGCTCCAAAATCAGGATGTTGGATGTGGACCACAAGTTGTTGTTATGTTCCAGTTATTCTTTTTGTTTATTTTCTTTCTGGATGCTGGGCTTTTCTAGAGTGCGAACCACTTGTTATAAGCTTTATGGTCTTGGTTCATTTTGCTCAAATTTATTCAACCTAAATTGCTGGTTTCACCGTTTAGTGAAGGGGAGGTGCCAGCCAGGGCTTCTACCTTTCCTTACCCGGCCTTGCATTGTGCTAGAGTTACTTCATGTAATGTAATTTGCAGTCATCTGCTAGCTGCTGCTGTTTCTATGGTGTGGAACGTCCTTGGACCTTCATTATAATGATGGGAAACTGGTTGTTTGGATGCTATGGAAAAATGATATGAACTTGATGCCAGTCTTGGAGCCTAGTTGGTGTTAAAGAGTCAAAGAAGGAAGTGGGAGTGTTGTACCATGATGTTAAGTAGTAAAATCTAAGAAACATAATGGTTTGGTGGGGGCGAAAAATTGGACCGCAGCTGCCAGCTGTTTGTAGACGAAAGCTGAGATGAGGTGTCAGTGATGATATCAGAGATCTACGAACGTCGAAACGAAGCCACGACATATTCTTTACAAGTTCTAGGCGCACCACTTATAGAGGGAAAATAATGATTCATATCTCTCAAGGAGAGAGATTAAGAGAAACAGATTTCTAATGTTATAAAATCTAAGCAAAAGTGCGTAATCGATCTTAGAACAAAATATTTTATATTAGTGCCATAAAACTAGCCACCCTAATAAATTCCTAAATATCGTAGATTAAAGGCCTAAAATGCTATGTAGACCCCAGCCCTTCTCTTTCTCACCCCTTGGGCAGCATAATAGAGCTAATTGGGCACTCTTTGCTTGGACTGGGACAAAAGTCCCACACTTGCACCTGCCACCACACGTGCACCTGCCACCACATTTGTGCCATTCTCTTTGGGTGAGAGGGGCTTCATCTTCATTTTTGACGTTATCTGAATCCTCATAATACAACACCAAATTAACAATATTGAAGGTAGCAATAATAGTATAGTCGCTCGGTAGGTCAATCATATATGGTATCATTGATCCTCTTGATAACCCTGATTAGACAATCAACTCTAGATCTGATCTTTCCATCTGAACTTATAGGAAATATCTCTTTCATTAATCTGATCCAATATAAGTTACCTTCTTTGAATAGCATAATCTTCATGGATTTATTAGCCTACTTCTAACATTTAGCATTTAACTTGACATTTTCTGTCATCATCTGCTCTTGCTACCATCTAAATCTCTTTAACTCTAGCTTTTGCATAAGGGCTAAGCTCAATATAGAGTGAGAGGATTTTGTGTGTACTAGCTTTAAAGTAGTGAGAGGATTTTGTCCATATACACTCTTAAGGGGTTGTGACATGTGGAATAGCTAGTGAATTTGTTATAGGCAAACTCAACGTGAGAAAAGATCAAATCCCACTGCATGATGTTCTTTCCCATAAAGCACCTAAGGAAATTTTTTGAAGTGTGATTTATCACATATGTTTGTTTATATGTCCGTGACTATGCCGTTATACTAAATTGGAGCTTTGTACTTAGCTTTCCCTTTAAATAATTCAAAAAATATTTAAAAATTTTTATATCCCTATATGATATGATGGCCTAGTCACACTATGAAGATGAGTTCTTTCTCTGAACTATAAGTCTGTAAGTTGTGAATTTCCCATCGTTTTATGATAGGATATAAAATGTATCATTTTGGAGAAGTGGTCCATTAACCTAATACTTCATTGTGGAGGCTCTGGGAAATATCCATAATGAATTCCATGCTTATATTCATCTAAGGGAGCCCCAAAATAGACAACAAAGTATAGGGACCCGTATTTTGCTCTTGAGTTTTAGCCAAATGACATAACTTGCATTGTGTGACATACCTCTTCACTTCTACTACCAATCTAAGCCAACATAAGTTTTCTTTCACTAAGAAAATAATTGTTTTACCAAAATGCTTTATTATCCTTCTTTTGCGGCACTATTGTAGAACAAACTCCTAGTCTAAACTTAAGATGCACAACCTGTTTTAAAAATCAAATATCTGTCAGATGTGTAATACTACTCTCATGGACTATTCTGACAATGAATCTAAATATTCTAAAAGTCATCATGGATAGCATACAGATCTTTCAATACTTCAAAGTCAATTAAATTCGATTGCATGATAATGATCAATTGGTGACTGCGACCTTATTTTGACTCTATTTTGTTATCGAGTACTGCATAAAAAGCCGAGAAAAATTCAACGCAGGATGCATGCATACCCTTTAGATTATTTTGATTGTTCAAGAATCTTGGGACCTGTTGATCAATATGGAGCGTGAATTCATTGGCCAGTAAATAACGACGCTAATGCCCAAGACATTTTATAACGACATGAAAGACCTTATTGTAGGTGAAGTATTTTCATCTAGAATCGTTCAATTTTTCACTAAGGCAATTGGATGCCCATCTTGGCTCAATACGACTCCAATTCTCTCATTAGAGACTTTACATTTAATCTCAAGAATCTGATTAATTTTCAGAAGAGCTAGTACAAAGGCTTGAGTAACCTCTTTTTTCAAAGCATCAAAACTCGTCTGTGCTCATCTGTCCAATTGATTTTATTTGATTTGAGAAGCTCCATCAATGTTGTCTTAGTAGAGTTGAGTTTCTTGATAAAAATATTGTTGAAAGAAGTCAATTCATGGAAGTACTAGTAAATGAATGTCGGATATTTTACGATAGCTTCAATCTTAATGGGTTTTATCTCAATGCCAGCCTTTGAAATAATATATCAAAGGAAATACGATTGTCGTGTCAGAAAGTGACTTATTTAGATGACCATAATAAAATTGCTTTTTCCGAAGATTTCCCAAAACCTATCATAGGTGTTACAAACACTCCTCAAAATAACTACACGCCAAAGGCTCAGAAAACATGAGTCATCATCCTCATAAAATGCTCGGTGCATTGGATATGACAAAAGATATGATTGCTCACTTATTTAACCCAATCCTCATCTTGATAGTGATTTTTCACTCGTTCTTGGGTCTCATCCAAATTTGATGTTGGCCACTACACTTAAATCACTTATGGAGGAGGTGCTAGCTCCATGCAATTGATTCGACAAGTCATCCAATTTTGAAATAAAGAATTGACATTTATTGGTGATTTTGTTCACAGGCTTGCTTTCAATGCATATATCATAATCTATTTTTCTTGGGCACAATTGAAGCTGATACAACACACACATTAGCACTTTTACAAACTTTTTCCCAAGCCATCATATCCTCAATCCGCTTCTGCAACTTCTCATACTCTATTTGTCACATATGATATGTTGGTTGGTCGGGGAGCTCCGATACTGTCATGAGATCTATAACATGTTGAATCTCACATAGAGGTGGTAACCTAGATGACAATCCATTAGTCAGAACTAAGTGTATAAGTCTGTGGTCTCTACAAGTGGAGCTTAAATCTTGAATTGAGATCACTGTGAGCTTAAACAAAGCCCGACTCATTAGCTCATGAGCCAACTCCACTTGCTATATTTCAGTCACATCGTGTCTTCTTCGTTGACCCACCCATCAATTTTCTCTCGTCATTGATCACTTTGATGACTTCTTTTGTAGAACTCACGATCTCGCTCGCAAGCTTGTTATTAGTACCATGAGCCGAGTTAGAGTTCATCATTTGAGCTAATGGCAAGCTCGACTTGAGCTCAAACTTTTATTTTGACCAACGATCCAAGCATGAGACTCGAGCTTGGCTCGACTAATTTATACTCGTAGTCATAACATCTTGAAAATTCTCAAGTAGAAGCCACATTGCTTCAAGTATTGGCTCTTTTATCTCACTTGTCCTCAAACATCACCAAGGCTAGTAATGCGTCTCTCATGGTCCGCAAAAAATTAGTCCATGAAACTTAGCACCCATTTCTATATGGTGCTTATCAGTGTTGATTCTCTTAATGACAAAAACACAATATATTTCTCATGTTTGATGAAAGAGTACATGTTCTTATGACCATCACAAATTGTGCCTGTCATACTGCCATGATCGACCCCATAAAATGTGATATAAATTGATAAACACGACACCACATCACATTTGCTCCTATTGTTTTTCTTCAATGGAAGCTCCATCAAATACCTCTTATCAACACTGATCTCATTCTCTTTTTTTTGCAAAGTAAGAGAATATGATTATGAATGATTTTGAGTAGTAAGGCTCAATTTGTCCACTATCTTGGTGGATACTATATTATCACAATCTCCATCTATAATGAGATTATACATCTTTCCCTTCATAGTACAACATGTTCGGAAGATGTTATGTCTAACCCACTGTTGCTCGTTTTTGGGTCCAGTTTGGAGAACTTGTCGAATCACAAACATCTCACCATCATCTTCTCTTCATTATCATCATCTCTAGAGTCTCCACTCTCCTTTTTTTTTTTCAATTGCACATTGTTTAATGAGAAAATTACTATCATGTTTGGGTAAGTGGATGTAATGTGTGCATGCCTATGATATTTGAAGCACATCGTAACTGAAAATACCTTGAGGATGCTGGTTCAATCAACCTTTGCTCGTTTTTGTTTTGAATTTTCCTCTCATTGGCCATGTTTTGGCATTTGGGTCAAGGTACTCTTACCACCCAAACCCATGATCGAGCCCAATTTGAATATTGGAGTGGATCCGTTGTTGTTGTGTTGCTTTTTTGCCTTTAGGATAAGGTTTGCACATTTTGTAAATTTCATTAGGGTTATAACTGCACCACATTGCCAATAGATGATTTCAATCCTTTAATATATTAGATTATTGCGCTCTTCTCTAGCTCCATCAACTCACATGTTAATATGAGTTGTTCAAACTGGGTGGTGTACTCTATTGGTAGGTCATTTTGTTTTAAATAATTAAGTTTCAAAAATATATTATGTTTTTATATGTTGGGAGACACTTGCATTGCATCTTGTTCTTCATCTTGGGCCAGATCAAGATTTTACTAATTCCTTTATGAGATATAAACATTTCAAATTTTCTCATCATTGGAGTCATTCTTTTTATTTTGATGACAATTAACTTAACCTTTATGTCAGGTGAAATGACTTTATTCTCTAAAACTCGCTCCATTGTCTAGAGCTACTCATTAAATTCATCCAGATTCATACGACTATTAAAATTCAATAAATCAAGTTTCACTCCAAGGTTATCCTCTCTTCTTTTATACTCAATGTCAAATCAATGACACAAGCTTTTTGGCACTTGAGGCTTCTTGGCAGAAAATGCTCTCTTTTTCTTATCAATCCTGTGATCACCATTATTACTTTTCCTGACCTCGTTATACTGGCTTCTTTCAAAATCAGAGAGCCTCCGTTGTAATGGTGGATTTTTCTTTACATATTTTTCATGGTAAGATCTTGAACACTTCATTGAAAACTTCTCCTTGGTGACATGTCAGATCTCCTCAACTTAAAGTTTTAACTAGGGTGAAAGTGGGAGTTTTTAAATTTGATTCAGAGTGTTGGTAGGGTTTTGAATGGAAGTTGGCTATTTGTGTGGGTAGATTGATTAGTTTATGTGGCTTATGTTTAGGATTTGGACAAAAAAACTCTAGAGTTTAGGTGGTTCTATATTAAATGACACTGATTTAGAGAGCTTCTAAATGGTGTTGAAGGATCAAGGAAGTGGGGGTGTTGTACCAAGGTATTAAGGAGTAAAATCACAAAATGCAAGGGTTTAGAGGTGACGAGAAAGTGAACAACAACTACTTTGTCGAGGACAAGTTGAGATGAGGCAATTAGTGACTATATTAGAGATTTGCGAACGTTGAAATGAAGAAAACCCCTATTCTTGTACAAGTTACAGGCACTTGCAAAGGGAATAAGGAATACAACTCTCCCAAGAAGAGAGATTTTGAAAAAAAAAACGATATCTAATATTATAAAATTCAAGAAAAAGTCCTTAACAGATCTTACAACAATATATTTTTATTAGTGCCATAAAATAACCCTTAGAAGATCCTAAATACGGGTAGATTGGAAGCCTAGATGATTGCTCGCCTTGCACTGGAAAACTCGAAACTTGGCTAATCAAGCTCTCCATACATGATCTTAGACGGAAGTCCCCCTTTTGTGTTTGCTTGAGGTGTAAGACCACACCCGCGTCAGAAGTACTATCCATGTGGACAACTATAGGCTTGATTGCTATTCATGAGTTTGATTGTTTGTGTGGACCCCTTGATATAGTACTATTTTACATTAAAAGTAAATAAACTAAAATATATAGATGCCTTGGTTCATGATATGAGCGACTTGGTGGAGATTTTCACATTGTATAAATACATGTATATATCTGTATATAACGACTATAATTTTTGTACTAAAGTAAAATTAAGTATCAATAATGTGAAATTTAATCAATGATGGACTTGCAAAAAAGATTGAGTAATTTTGGGTTAAACTAAACTCAATTTGTTTGAATTTGGCTTTTGATTGGATCGGGAGTTGATCTCAAACCTATTCAAGATCAAGTTCTTCTGGAACACAACAACAAAATTTCTTGTAAGTAGAACCAATATGAAGTGCTATTAATACGGTGGAAAGAGTATAACACTGTACTAGAACTCCTAGAAGGTGTGATAAGGCACAAAAGGTGTTTGAGAGGTTGTAACATTGATACGGGGCGTGGATAATTGACACGAATGACTGCTAGGACCCAAGAACAGAAAAGTTTAGTTTTCTGCTAAAAACAACAGGTGCAGCGATTTTGTTGGCTCTTCGACAGGAAACAACAGACAAATTGTAAATCGATGAGGTGTGAACGACCACCTGTTTCTAGGCAAGCTTTATGTACACCACTTGCCAGGAGAAGATGCTACAATACTTCAAAGAGCAGAAATTCAGAGAAGTAACGCTCAAAATTAAAAAAAATTAGCTAAGCTCCCAAGAAAATATGAGTACAACATATATATGTTCTTGATAGCAAAGAACCTAATTACAAAGTAAAGAATTAAGCAAGAACTAGAAGAGTAAGGAAGCAAAGGAAGGAACAAGAAATAAAGATAAAATATAAAAAAAAAGGAAAAAAATGTTTTGGTTTGGTCTTGACTGTAGCGATAGCGGGAGTCGAATGCCTCAACACCGTAGTACCTCAGAAAGGCTCTCATCTCACATCATAATGCATAAATTAATGGGAAATTTATGCATGTAACACATAATTCTTATATATTTACCTATCTTACACCAAAACTTTGATATTGACCTACATACCACTTTTCCTATGCATAAAAGGTTGGATTTGACATGTGAACAGTGGTAATTAGCGGTGGTTTTGACATCATAGGAAATATTTGTGTGGTGTGTGGGTACATATGAAGATTTGGGTGTGAGATTTCTAAATACAGAAGAATTGCTTGCTATGTATGTAAATGCCCCTAAATGCAACTCAAACTCTCACCCATCGAGATATTGTCCACTTTGGTCTAGAGACTTCATTGTTTATATCCTATTAATGTAACTTTTGAGGAGGTTACCCATTCTGAGAGTGCTCCCATACAAGCACATTTAACTTCAGAGTTTTTGATGAAATTCCAATCATTATCCAAAAGATCTCTCGATATATATGAGTTCAATTTCATACAACTTTTGGTGTTTTACAATCTTTTCCATTTAGAGGCCGTTTGATTTGCTGAAAATGAAGTACAATGTAAAAGTTTTGTAGAGTACTGTTATTACAATGTATCTAAAATGATTTATGGTTGTTTGGTTCACTGTAAAATAAACGGACGACTTTATATTTTTTTTGTTTGGTTTGAAGTGGATTAAAAATAAGTAAAAAAATTATTTGGGAGGCAAGCAAGGGGACGACGGTGGGTGACAATTTGCCGATATCATTTTACAGTTTAATTCAAATTCGGTAAAATTGGTCGGATTCTAAATTCAAACAAAATGAAGGAATGAACTTTAAATTCATTGAAACTTTGCATTGTTCTTATACTTCTTTATACAGAACATATAATTTCTTCAAATCCCTGTAAATGTATTACAATACATAAAAAATCCTTCCAACCATTCCCTTAAGTAATTGATGCCTTCATTAGTGCTAATAACCCAAAATCACCCACTAGGCATATAATCTTATCTTTAGATTGGTGTAATGCTCTAATAATATTTGTAACACACTAACACCCAAAATCCTCACCCATCGAGATATTGTCTATTTTGGTCAATTGATCTCACAGTTCATCCCATTAGTGTAACTTCGTATGAGGTCACCTATCTTGAGAGTGCTCCTAAACGAGCACATTATCTTTGGAATTTCCAATAAAATTTTAACTGTTACACCAAAAGATCCCTCGATATATAAAACTTCTACTTGATTCTACCTAAGGGTATCATAGATAATTTGGTTTTTAGTTTTTTTGTGTCACAATTTTCAGTAGTATGATTTAAAATAATTTCAAAATGCATCCCCGCAGAAGTTTGTCCTTCTAATCATGTTAAAGTTAAAGTATATGTGATCAAAAGAAGGCATGATACTGGGCTTGGTATGTGGTGTATTGTAGGTTTTATACGGTATTCCAAACCTTTCATGTCTTATTATGGCTAAACATATATTTTAAAATTATTGGCCACACAAAAAAGAACACAAATTATTTTCTACTTTTGTTAGATAATGTAATGGGTGAACATTAAATTGCCACTAACATATTTGATTTAAGAAATAAACTTTTGTGGATTTTTTTTTCACTTTCATTTGGTAGAAAAATAAATTTAAGTACTCAACATTGATTATTAATTATGAATTATTTTCTTATTTTGATTATTTTCTTATGAGAAAAAGAAATCGTCGAAAATGTAAGATTATGTAAAGTCATTCCGAGTGAAAATTTAAGTAATCGACATTGATTATTAGTTCTGGATTTTAAGTTGAGGAGTTGTAAATAAAAAATATAATGAAACATTGTCATAGAATTAAATTGGGTCACCTAAAAGACAAATAAAAATATTTTTATGAATAAACTTCAAGATTTTAAGATTTGAGATGTTCATGAGGAAGTTAATTTTATGTGGGATAAAGTAACAAACACTATTAAACTATTGACAATAGTTGTATTTAGAGAATCAAAAGTAAAAAGTTTTATAAATGAAAATGGTTGGTGCTAGAATAATAATATGCAAGAAAAGATAAAATATAAGAAGTTGTGTTATAAAATTGGTTTGAATATAAAAAATTAGAGAATTGAGAAAAATATATGGTGACCCATAGGGGAGCTGAGAGAAAAATTTCCGAAGTTAATAAATTATGTTTTTAGTGATTTTTATAATAGATTAGATATTAGCCTTATATTTAAGTAAAGTGTATTAAAGATGACAAATATATGACGCCGATTTTTAGATTCGACTTACGTTAAGAAAGACAGAGGTCGATCTAAAAAGACTTGAGCATATTGTATAAAAAATGATCTTAATCTATTAAAATTAAATGAAAATGATACTTAATAGGACACAATGTAGAAAATGGATTCATGTAGCCGGCCCCACCTAGTGGAATAAAGTCTTGTTGTTTTTATTGTATTTGGTATACAAATAAATGGAAAAATCCTCATTTTTCCATATTTGATATTTGTTCCTAACTTTGATGAGGTCTTTTGGCTTTTTATTTTTTTGGCCAAATATTTGCTTTACCTTTTGTTCTATGCATGTAATTGTTTTTACAGAACTATGCTGATCTAAAATTATTAGAACTGAATTTAATTTGTCGTTCTAGCCTTTTGATCGTAGTAAAACAATTTATTTTACAGAATATAGACAGCCTTCACCTTCGATCTGGAATACCAAGAGAGAAACTTGCAGAGTTACACGGGAATTCATTCAGTGAACTTTGTCCGTCATGTGGAACAGAGTATGCTTTCAGTTTCTTTTCTCAAAATTTTAAATTTTTTTTGCTATTTTGTAGTTAATAATGAAATACCTTTCATGGATGGCTTCTGGTGTCATTTGTTTATTGTTCGACCTGTGTTTAAGCACTTTGACATATTCTTTTGTTGTCCTTCCCCTAGTGCAGGACAATGATATGTTTAGGACACTTTAAGGAGAAAAGATGAAGCAAAAGTAGTATTTGAAATTTTTATGCTCTTTCAAAACCTTAATTTCAAGACTTTTGTTGAAGTTTAAAACTTTTAGTTTGATTGTCTTCAACTTCTGATGAAATTTGCATGATTTTATACTCCATTTTGTTCTTAAGCATGAAATGATTTAATTCTAACAACTAAACTTGATTAAAATACTCAACTGGGTAAAGCTGTCCTACACCTTAACAAAAAAAATGAACTCCATAACATTTTCAATCAGCTTCCAAGTAGAACAAATGACTCAAATTGATTGAAAGTATGCAAACAAACACCAGAAAAGAGCTGCAAAGCTCTTTGAAACTTAGTAGCTTAATTGTTCCTATGCTTCCATGTATGATTGCATGTTTTTTGTTGAGAACTAGCTTATCGCTTCAAAGAACCTTGCCTCACCTTGCATGGAGATTGATGGAGATTTGTTACTTTTTCAAATTGGTGCGGTTAACTTGTTTGATTAGCCTGCAAGCTATGTTTTAGGTTGGCTGATTAGGAAGACCTTGATGGACTTCAAGCTGTATAGATATTTTTTTATTAAAATTGTTATATTTTATATAAGATCGTAAAAAGATTATAAGATATCACAAAGGTACCCTTAAATCCAAAATCATTATCATCCTAGTTATTGTTGTCATCATCATCGTCAACTTTCTATTTTTTATTTTTGTTTTTATTTTTATTATGTTTTATTTTTTATTTTTTGTTTTTAGAAAATGCATTTAGTACTGCTATGATTTTATATTTAAAAAACAAAAAAATATAAAATATGTTTGATTGGGTATTTTTGTTTTTTTAAAAAGAATTTATACTTTTTAATAAACGACTGTGTTCATGTGCGCTCCACTATTATGTTCTGTCGCCCATGACATATACGATATCTTCTTTGCTCCAACCAGCACGAAACATTACATGTGGACAGGTTGACAGCTGGCGGCAGACGGGCGGTGGCTGTGGCTGGCGGAGGCCAGTAGGCCAAAGGTGGCAACAGTCGCGGCGGTGGCGGGGGGCAGGCAGCGGCAGATGGCGGGAGCTACGATTAGCATTGGGCGACAACTGGCGGAGGGTGGCGGGAATGGTGGCAGGCATCGGGGTACGACTGGCGGCGAGTAGCGAAGGCTGCGGGCGGTGGTCAGACGGCGACAATGACAAGCGGGTGGCAAGCGAAGACCGGCGGTCGGCGGCGACCGGCGACCGCAGAGGCTAGCAACATGGGCGGCGGACTAGACGAACAAGACGAAGGATTGTTTTGGTGTTTTAAAAATAGTCAAAAACATGTTTTTTCTGTTTTTTATATTTTAAAAATAGAAGTATTCTTTGAAATAATAGAAAATAGAAATAAAACAAAAAAAAAAAGATAGTCAAACATTATTTTTATGTTTGTTTCCTATTTTTTTGGTTTAAAAAACAAAAAATAAAAGATAGAAAAAGATCCCAAACAGCCCCTTAATTTTATGCAATTTTTTTTCCATGATGTCTTGACATATTATCTTTAATCTGTTATTTTTTTTTCTAGTCCTTTCATATAACTTGTAAACATATCTTATATGTGCATCGTCTTCTACCCTCCAATTACATGCCCAATCTACTTTGTCATTTTTAATGATCTTATCCTTTTTAGGATATACTTCCACTGTCCCACTCTATTGTTCATAGATTTGGCAGACCTGCAGCTGAATATTCTCATTTCTTCCAACTCGAGCTGGGTATTATCAAAGTTCTTTATTGCCCAACACTTAAGTCCTCATAGCACAATATATCCTGTTGAAGTTTCATAAATCCATACCTTATGCTTGCATGATATTTTCATATAGGATGGTACGCATGAGGTACTTTTTTTTTTAACCACCCTGTTTTTACTTAAAAAACTATGTGCCAAGTGACATTCCAATCATTTGATCTAGCTGGTCTAATGCTTGAATTTTATCATATTTATATATCATTTGATCTTCAATGTAATTTTGGATGGTTATCCATTTCATATCTGCTAAAACTATATATCATGTTTGAAATCTTTTTTTTTGCTAAGTATAAGTCATTTTATCTTCTAAAAGAAGTTTTTTATGCTTTCATGAGTTTTCACTCCTGGTTTATTACGAACAATAATTTCATTGTATACAACATACACTTCTATGGTACCTTCATTTATCTTTTGTTTTCATCTCAATAACCATTAATAAGAGACATGAATTAGAGTTGAATTTTGATGTAATCTTATTACAACTAGAAGCTCCTTGATAATTCTTATTTTTAGTCACAGGTCCATTATGCTTATTTTTAATAATTTCTTTGCATCTTGATAACCAAATCTTATTGTATTCGATCATAAGTGCTCTTTCAAGCTAAATGACGTTCATGCTAAAATTTTCTTATATGATTTCTTAGCTTATATTATAGTAAACTTTTTTATTATGTGATTTTCTATACTTATCAACTGAAAATTATTAACCCTATTAAATAGAGATAGTTCTCCAGAAAAGTTCTATATAATTTCCATAATTATTGACTTAAGTGTTATGCGGGGCATTTACATACATAGATCACATTTCTTATTTATTTGCACATCACACACCTAAAACCTTCATATTTACACACATAGCACTCAAGTCTTGAATATCATATAAAGGATAGCACAACTATTATTTTGAAAAAGTAAAATACACCTTTTCATGCATAGGTTTAAAACAACAAGATGCTTTGCGTGAAAATTTAAATGTTTAATTGTGAGATATGTAAATACATGATAATTGTGTGCTACGTATGTAAATTTCACTTGATTTCTTATATTTGAAATCATAGATTATCAAACATCTATAAGTGCGCTATAAGTATATCATTTTTGAATGTCTGAGCAAACCAAAACTTTCTATATAGAGATTAGATCATCAAACTATATGTTAGTACATTTTTGGTGCAGCTTAGGGTTAGATATTGTTGGAAAATATTGAGATCCTTCTGAACTTGTCGAGAGACCATAGATGATTAGAGAAATGTGGTTTAAGCATATGGTGATGTACATCTCGCTTGATTCTTAGGTAAAAGGAAGGGCTTATAGTGAGATGTTGGAATTTGGGACGAGGTAGTTTTTTTGTTCTAGATAAATCTTGGAGATCTAGGCTTCTACATTTTCAATTTTACTGTTTTTTGGAGTTGTAAAATGGTAAAGAGGCCATTTTCTGATAAATAAATGAAGAGGCGGAAGAAGAGAAAAAAGAAATTGAGACAAGAGGAAGGGGTAAGAAGGAAAAAGAGATTAATATAATGGGAGAAAGCACTAGTGGAGTTACTGGAGTACAATGTCTTAGATAACCATTGACGACGTCTAGTTGACAATCTCTTTCTTGTTCTCTTTGTAAATTGTTGTTTTTGACTTATTGTTAGTTTTGATTATAACATACTGTCACAGTTTTGTAATGCTAATCTTATTTTTTTACGAAGATATCTGCGTGATTTTGAGGTAGAGACCATTGGAATGAAATTGACACGAAGACAATGTTCAGATGTAAAATGTGGAGCAAAACTTAGAGACACGGTACTCGACTGGGGGGTAAGATGATCCAACTTTTATGGTTTCAAAATCATTTGTTGCCATCTAAATCTTGAAGTATATACTCTGTATTAATATTGATTTTATCAAAAGAAAGTTTCATGATGTGGTTGTTTTCTGTAAATTATCTTTTCGCTTCTCTTATGAGCTTTTTTGATTTGCATGTTAAGTATCTCATAATTATTGAAGGTTTCATTTGTTTTTAAATGGAAAAGGTTAGAACATCATAAACGAAAAGCTGAACATAGTCCTCCAAATATTCTTATGTGCCAATTTAGTTTTAGAATATCACATTTTTCTAGTTAATCCGTTGAATGATCTATCCTGGTCTAAATTAGTATCAGAATTGTATAGTGAAGGGACTAAGTTATGATCAAATTTGTTTTATAGTTTGCATCAACTTCTACTTGAGATATCATTTGGAATCAATTCTGTATAGTTGAGGGATTAAATCTGAAAGATGTGATATGTTGGGACTAAATTGGTCATATTTGATTAGTTAGGAGACTATTTTGAAAATTTTGCATTCAATATAGAAAAGCCAACTTTAGTTTCTCATTTTTTCATATGTGATGGTTTAACAAGGACATAATGTACTGCAAGAGGGTACTATGTTATCATATAATTTAAATGCTATTAATTCCTTTTAGTGGAGAAATGTTTTTAATCATTCCCTTCTCACTCACGCACTCCTTAATGAACTTATAAATGCATTTAAATTGTTCCAGTTCATTGGCTATAAAGAACTGCAAAGGAAAATCCTATAAAATACTATTCATTGATTGGTTAGGAAAGCCACATATTTCCTCGAGCTTCCTTTTTGTGAAGAGAAACCAAAGATATATATTTTTTTTACCTTCTTGTTGAGGTAGATTGGGTTTGTTTTAACTAGATTTCCTAAGTGTTAAATCATGGCTATTTAGATGTAAGGTTAAGTTTTTGTATGGTTTAAACCTCCATAACTAGCTATCCCTCCCGCTTGTAAGAGAGCATGCTCTATTAAGGTAGTTGCTTATGCTCAAATTTGTTTCATAGATTGAATTCAAATGATTGTGGAATGGTTAGGGTAATTGAGGTAGAACCATTTTTGGTATGTCAATGGATTAATTCTACCAACGTCAGATGACTTTGAGTGTCATAATATGTAGAAAATTTGATTAACAACTACGGCAAAGAATGCATGTTTGTGTCAAAGATGTATTTTTAAAATTGTTAATAACTCATTCATTAGTAAAGGGTTAGTCATATCAATTTTATTATATAGTTTGGGGTGCACAATATCACCATTTGTGGTTCAAGTATTGAACATGATTGACAAGTGCTCAATGGCTTGAGATGACCATCAATTCTTCACAAGTTCCAATTTGACTTGAAGAAGCATTTCTAAGGCACACATAGAATTTTAGTTGGTTAGATTGATTTTGATTAATGGACTTTTTAACTTGCGAGTTAGCCTAGGCCTAGTTCCTTTTTAGTTTGGGTCTGGACTTACATCATTAGAATGCTTGAGTTTTGATTTGATCGGCTTGTTGGCTTTGTGTCGATCCAAGTTAATCATAATGGGGTTTATCTCCATTGGAAGGCTTAAGAGTGAGATTTGTTATCTCACGGATGAAGAATGCCCAATAATAGGTCTTATAGCCTTACCTTATAGGTAAGATGGGTTGTTTGGTTGGTTGGTTGTAGTTTAGCTTTGTTATTTAATTGAGCACATGTTGAAGCAACACATATTGACGCTTTGACTCATCTGAGCCCTTGGATTAATCGATAGATGACAAGTTCAACCTGGAGTTCTTGGCCTATCTGCCTGATAAACTAGATTGACATTGAATATGTTCGAGTTAGGACCATATGGATAGTATTTTGTCTCTTGAAATAAAAAGTAGGTAATTTTTATGGCATTACGATTCCTTTACTCTCTGTTGAAATTCTTATGTTGAGTTTGGAATGATTCAAAAGTCTTAAATATATTGACACATTTTTCTTTGGACTTAACTTAATGTTCCATTATTTAAGCAAATAGATAAAATTCTCTGATTTTAGAGCATATTACAAAGTGCACTGGGCATTACAGGAAGAAAAAAGCCAAAAAAAAAAAAAAAAACTGAGTAAAAGAAAAATGAGATAAAAATGACAAAATGTTCTTTCAAAAAAGAAGGTAATTATCATAGAAAACTATGATGGATTGCTGTACAATTAATATTACATTAGAATTAAGCAAAAAAATTAGAGAGTATGCATAGTAAGCTTAGGAAATATGAAATGTTAAACTCATTGATGATAAACATCCATGTAACTTGAATCCTTGGCTACCAAAAAACTTTTAGTTTCCATAAAATTCATTGTTGCTCCTGTCACTGGATTATCAGATTAGAGGTACTGTACCATTTATGGAAGTTATAAACTCTATGTGCTGTCCTTAAGTGATGGAATTAGCAGAAGAACACATACTCCAATGCTCCATTTGCATCTCATGTAGAGCCTTAGTAAAGAGGTAAAAGTAAGCTTCTCCGAAGTATCATTGCCTTTGTAATTTCTCCCAGCAACTTGTCAACCTTGTCCACTGAAATAACTCCAACTGATAGGGGTGCAAATCAAAACAAAGACAAATAATGAAACAATGCTAACATAGGAATTGTAATGGAGATTATAAGATTAGTGAAGCTTAGCTTTGTAAGAGGGCAGCGCTGCCAGCGCAAAATAGGGGGACCCAATCTTCTTGTTTTGCTGAATCCATTTCCATAAAATCTATTAAATGTGATTTGGCTCAATTTCAGATTTATTTACAAAAACTTCTCTCCTGTTAATGTTTATATCTGCATTGCATCATTTACCCTTAACTGCAATAATTCTAACATTGTCCGCTATTTGAAGTCTAACTGTTTTATATGAAGCTTTTAAGATGATTATGACATTATAATCCGATATACTCCAATGCTCCATTTGCATCTCATGTAGAGCCTTAGTAAAGAGGTAACAGTAAGCTTCTCCGAAGTATCATTGCCTTTGTAATTTCTCCCATTGAGCAACTTGTCAACCTTGTCC
>NEWO01000012.1:3601173-3617935 GCA_003013225.1 Phalaenopsis aphrodite | reverse complement strand
AGCCTGAGCTCGGCTCGTTTACAGCCCTACCCATAAATATTATGTTAGTCATACTCACAATCTAAAATGACATTAGAAAATCTCTCTATAAAGTGATGATAGGGAGGGGCACCACCACACTATTCCATAGTGAAAATAATAGCATTTAAGTCACCACCGACCAACCAAGCCCCATGATAGAGGCTAGAAAATTCATATCCCTGAGAGTTTTTCTATCAAGCTTGGTACAACGAACATAGTCTAGAGAGCAAGAGATGTTGATATTAGTATGATAAACTTCAGGAATATTACCCAAAATGGTTACATTGTTGGTGCATTTACAAAAGTACCAAATTTTATTAGATACAATGGCAAAGAATTGAGAGAAATATAGTGTCTTTGGATAAAAAAAAGTTTAGTAACATCCACAATAGGCCCAACTAATATCAAGAATTGAATGTTATTATATATACAAAGATTCTTAGATCAGTTTTAAGCAGAAAATTTACACACTTAACATTATAAATAAGGGCACTCATCATTGAATGGAGGAAGTTGTGGCTTGTGGCTTAGATCTAGTTATTCGAGCTGGAGTTTAATTTTTATTTTTCTTTTTCTTATACTTATTCTTAATGATATGCACGAAGCTATCATCTTTTTCATATGTATCACCTGAAGTGAAGCACTTGTGAGGAAGTAAAGATTTAGAAGCTGAAAAGTATCTACATCATTCTTTTCAAGTTTAGAGTCATTTGGCCCAACAATTTGGCAAGTTATTAAAGCTAAAATCTTGACCTAAAGATAAATTAACTTGATTCAAGGAACTTTCATTATTGATGTGAGTGATAGAATCTGGATTTTGCAAATTCATCCCTTACCTGGAACCCTTGTTGTTTTTGGAAGATGGCCACTAGGAGTATCTAATGTATTAGTAGCACAAATATTAGAGAGATTAATGCCAACAATTACAATTGTTGCAATGATATCAATGTTAATTAATGTCAGCAAACTTCAAAACAATGTTAGTATCAGTGCAAGTGTGAATCACACCCAAAATCAAATCTATCTCCAAAGAGGTTTTATTTGGGTTAGCTAAAATGAGTTTAGGATCAAAGTTAGTCATGTTTGCTTGAGCAATAGTGGTGGGAGAAAAGTTATCTTTCATCATAACAGGTTTGGTCTTAGGTTCTTTCAAGTAGGGATGAAGAATGAAACATGTTGATGGATATTACAATGTGAACAAACAAGAGGAAATTGAGTTGAAGAAGCCTGCCTCAGTTATATATGATGATTTAGTTACTGAGTTGGATTTTGGAAAACCCAAGAGTTGGACTTACAAAAAAACCTAAGAGTTGGAAATTGACTTAAAGGTGTTTAGGAAGCAGTTTTTCAGGGAGGTAGTCGTGGAACGTTACGAGGAGGATAGGGGTGGTCGATGGCTTTTGGAATTAGATTGGTGGCGAAATATGTTGTTTTACAATAGATTCGGTGCATTCAACGGCTGTTCGGAATGAAAACAACAATCGAATGACGAAACGACGAAGGACGGGTAGCGAGGATGATCCACCACCTATTCTTAGGCAAGATACAGACACACCACTTGTAAAAGAAAAATGATATAACACTCTAAAAAGCTTATTATAGAGAACTAAGTCTTCCAAAACACAAATACAATAGTTGGGTGTCCCCAAACAACAAAATTCATAGATAGATAGTCTTTTAATATAAAGGAACGTAGTTGGAATTAAAAAAATAGGAAGAAAAATCTGAAATGGAAAAAATTAGTGTAGATATTGAATCGGAATGGAATTGAGTGTTTTGGCTTGTCGTGATCACGAAAACAGTGTGCTTTGGTTCGCCCGCGATCACAAAAACAAGCTTTTCTGTAATATCGTCAAATTTCCGTGATTGTGAATACGGGATCGCAGATCCCTTATCAACGAGACGTTTCCGCTTCATTCTCGCTTGCTAGAAGAGGCTTCTTTTTCTTCTTTGGAGGCTTTTAGAATCAACCTACAACGACCATTACAAAGTTATTGCCTTGCTGTGTCTAAGACATTCTCATCATAAAATCTATGCTAATGTTCATTTCAGGCAATTGTAAAACACATACTTCCTTTCAAAATATGTTTGGAGGAATTAACCTTGGAATGAAGCTATGGCATGTTGAATCTCTTCGATGAGAATCACTAAAGAGGCAAATTATTAGTCAGGACATCAGACAACTTCTTTAATAAAGGATGCGCTTTATTTGGTATGCGCTCCTCGAACTCACTTTATTTTAGCACAACCAATGTTAATTATGTTTGATTCTCTCTCAAGGGCTCAACTTAAATCACTAGCATCCCTCCCACATCAGTTACAAGATGGTACTCCATTGCATTCTCACATTCTTTAGTATCTCTCATGTCACTATCCATTTTTTTCAACTGTTCGTTGCATAGTGAAGAAAATCACTCTCATGTTTAGGCAATTATATGGGGTGTGCCCAAAGCCGTGCGCTTGAGATACATTTTTGCTGGGACGAATTTAGGAGTGCTGGCTATCCCCACTTTGAACTGATTTTTTTCATGTGGAGTTGGCCTGGATGCTCCACTGGGTGTACTGTTGTTGCTTGATCCTGGGACTTAATTTTGCATGTAAGTTGTGGCGGTCACTTGGTTACATTTCTATTTTTTTAGCTTCAAAGCTAGGGTCTTTACATTAAATGGGAATTAATGCAACTGCAGTTGCACCACATTATTGATAGCTGATTTAAGTCCTTCAAGATACCTCGCTATTGTGTGCTCCTCTGGTTCCACCAACTCTTATTTCATCATTAATTGATCAAATTCAGTTGCGTACTTATCCACATAAGAATCTCTCTGATATTGGTGATGGAGTTTTATGAACATATCATGTTGGTAATACGAGGGAGGGTATTTTTGTTGCAACTTTATCTTCATCATAGGCTAGATAGTGATTTTATTTTTTCCTTAATATGGCGAAGATGTTTCAAGTTCTCCCTCCACAAGAAAGCATTCTTCCTGTGCTTGATGGCTGCGAATTTAACTCTTTAGTCTTGGGAAGCGTCTTTCAACTAAAAAATTCATTCCACTGCTTGGAGCCACTTGATAAATTCATTCGGATCCGTGCGTTGTTAAAATTCGATAAATTCACATTTACTCTAGATCCTGACTTATCCTCTGATATTTCGTTCTACGTTGTCGGGTAGTGGTTCTTTATAACTAGAAACTGTATGGTGAAAGAGATTCACTTCATTTTCATGATCTAGCAAGTCATCGTGTACTTATGGGTGACCTCTCCGTGTTGTCTCCTCCTAAAAAGGGCAAGCCTTAATTGCAGTTGAATGCTTTCTCGTTGTATATCCTTCAAAGTGAACTCCTGGACATCTCTTTGCACACAATTCACGTTAGGGCGGATCCTGGGTGATGGTGGTGATGGTTAGGGGCTTCGAGAGATGGCGACAAGGAAGTGAAAGGGTTTCTATGTTGTGTATGAGAGGCGACAACGATTATGGGAGCTGGAACAATAGGGAAGCAAGGGAAGGCAGTCCAAACAATGCTACAATCAAGGGAAGCAAATATTATTAATGAAAACAAATGGACAGCTACAATCAAACATACTTGAAAGGGAAAGTGCGTCACATGACACACAACTCACGTTAGGGGGTATCTCGGGTGATGGTGGTGACGATTAGGCGGCTTGGGGAGGTGGCGGCAAGGTAGGGAAAGTGTTTCCGAGCTATGGATGAGGGGTGGCAGTGATTATGGGCGGCTGGAATAGCAAGGCAGCAAGGGAAGGCATTCAAAACAGTGGCAGTTTGCTATTTGGGTCGGTTGGACAGCAATAAATCAGGCACAAGAATGTGTTGGCAATGAAGGTGGAGGGTTGGGATAGCAAGGGCAGTGAAGCGGGAGGCCGGGGAAGTTGCAGGGAAGGTGAAAACTGCTGTATATAGCAAGGAGAGCTGGTTGGGGGCGGTTGGAAGGCTGTGGGATGCCATAAACAACAAGAGGGTGGGCTGGTGGCTGATTCGAAAGGAGAACGGAAGGGATTGTAGAAGGGAGGTGGCTGGAAAGAGAACTGCAGGGAAGAACAACAACTGCGACTGTCTTGGGCGACTACAACAAGGAAAGTGGCGTGGCAGCGAAGCGAGGGATTCAAGGAAGAGAATGTCGAGGATAAATACTTCATCAAGAACGAGCTACAGCGGAACACCACTTGACCCTAGGGTGGTCACCGCCTCGGACAACCTATTGCTGGAGCACCACCCTCCTTTGGATACAACCTTTGAAGGGAGAAACCGAGATGCCGACGACTGTCTTGAACAAAAGGACAACTAAACTGAAAGTCTAAACACATGAATCAAATTTATAAGGCCTAGGTAATTAGGATTGGGCCGAATGTTAAAAGGGGGTGCCAAATCCACGTAAGGAAGGTTGGCCGACTCTTAGAATCCTGGTAAATTGGTCAAAGCCGCCCAAGTTTCAGCGTGCCCGTTCCAAACACTGAAGCGGTCTCGGGACTATAGCAAAGGTCGTGAGACTGTAGCGGCGCTATAGGATCGCGGAAAGGGTCTCTTGCGGGAAAGCTCCCATATCAGAGAGTGCTAGAGAAAGAGGGGTTGAGGGTTTTCTTGGGCTTATGAGTTCATGATTTAGGGACCCATTTGTGTGCAAGACGGATGTTTTTCTTAGGAGTGCTGATTCACTTAGGCCATCTCAAGAGGTGGGCTGGTATGTGTTTGGCATGTAGTGTTGTGTAGGTTTTTATTTTTGGAAAACACTTATTACCACAGCGCTTTTCTAAGATATTTAATTCTTTCTGTTTCAAGTATATTCGTATTCAATTTTGCTTCCTTTATTCTTCCATGTTGATTCCATGTAAGGAATTAGTATTGTTTATTGATTTTCTACACTCCTTTTGATGTGGATTCTGGATGATTTATACAAATTTTGTTATATATTTGGAGCAAGCTCAAAGTATTATTAGTACTATGACTGCTTTGTAGGTTCTGAGATTGTATCAATATGTTTAGAAACTAATTGGAACTTTTAAACCTTTTGCACCCAATTTCCAAAGATGATGTTTAAATTGAAGTGGTGGACAGTTTAACATTTAATAATTTACATCAAGCACCATGATGCAAAAGCTAAGTATTTCTTTATTGAGTTCTATAAATATGTCCAATAATTTCAATTGCTTTTCCAACCTTTTACCCTTTGGAGGATTACTTTGAAGATAACTTTGTTGTTTTTTTATTGTGTTTTTTTTTTTATTCGTAACTAATATAATTGAATTCTTGCCTTGCAGGATGCTTTGCCAGTGAAAGAGATGAATCCTGCAGAGCAGCACTGTAAGATGGCTGATGTTGTGCTATGTCTGGGAACTAGGTAAGCGGTAGCATACTATAGAACATGCAATAATTTATCCTTTTGGTTGCCTAATATTTTCACCTTGGTTAATAGCATCCGTTAAGTTGAATATTTACTTAAATCTAACTAGATTTTATCTTGGTAGATTGTTGCTCCCCAGAGTAAAAAAGAAAGCTGTACCATGTGCAATAGTTTTTCACCATTGTGATGTACGGGGAAGAGTTGATGAACACAATGTTTTCCTTGCATCGCAGAAAGACTGTTTTTATACTTCGAATCATTAATTTTTTGATCAAAATGGCGGCAGCCTAACTCTGCTCCCTTCCACGCTCTAATAGGATTCACAGAAAGTAAATGGGGACTGTTTCTTTTGCATGAGGCTCATAATAATGCGAAATTTAAGAATGGGGTACTGATTTAGTGTTGGCCTATTTGATGTGACTGACTTGAACCCACACACTCTTAACTTCAATATTATGATAAAGGCTACTTAATCCACGCTCCACTATGTACTCATACTTATAAGAGCCAAGTCTAATCCGTTTATCTGTAGTTTGTTCTCATTTTAAAATTCATTGCTTCTTGTACATGAACAAGGGATTGAAAGAAATTATTTTCTCCTTTTGTTTGGCCATCTAGTACAAACTTGCCCCAGATCTATGGTTGGATGATCGCAAACTTGTAATTATATCTACTTTTAAAATGCATCACTTATAATAATATTGCAACACTACATGAATAAATACAAATTCAGAATTTGTGCACTTATAGGCCCTCATTATGACTCACAACAATGCCAGATATGTGGTTGTTGGTCAAAATCATGATTTGCTATAGCTATTGAGGTGGGACATATATTGATAGAAAAAAAGAAGTCTTTAGATAGTATTGGCTTACTCAAGTAGTTTAGCATGATAAATATTGGTGAATGTGGTTCCTTTCAAAGAAAACGAGATCTATTAAGTGGTAGGCTTGTTATTATTGTTTTGAGGAAATGAATTGTCATGCTGCCAATATCTGTTGAGGTTGTAGGCTCAGTTGGGATTGCATGTGATTGGGACAGCGGTGTATGATCTTATATGGTAGGAGAAGAAGGGAATAAGGCGATGTCATGATCATATGAAACCAAAAATAAAAAAAAAAAAAAACTCAATGCTTATTTCTTCATGAAGTAATTCTTTGATGTAAGAACTTCTGCTTTGATGCCATTTGATGAAAAACATTAGAAGTGAAGATATAGATGATTCTAGGCATATTACAAAGAAGGGAGGAATCTATGAAGAAAAAGTTGGATAGGAAAATTGGAGAACTTAGAACAGCGGTGTAAACAAGTCCAACCAGGCTCGATTCATGAAGTCAACAAAATAGGTTACATAAGAAATTGCTTATAGAAGTGTCAAATTTATGATCAATTTAATAACTTTAAGAAATTATAGTATGCTTGAATATTTTTTGAAGTTTGAAGGTTTTGCTTCAAATGTTATTTGGCTAGAGTTTATTTTTACATTACTACTTATTTTATTAATGATCTTAGGTAAAATATCTAGCTTGATTTAAGCCAAAATTCTCCAATGATAATAACGAGACTTTATAGAGCATTGGTGACATGGAGCTGATTGCAGAAACAACAATCCGATGGTAGGAAGTCTGTGATATTGCAGATTGCTGGTAAATCCCACGCCCCTTGTGGGTGTCGAGTCGTAGTGCTACTTGATTTCAAATTTGAGCTTTTTCTTTTTCTTTTTTTTCTTTTATTTCTTTCTTATTTCTCTCTTCTAATTAGGGTTTCTTTTTAGTAGGGGACTATTTATATTTATATTTTCTTGTTTTGAGGATTTTTGGATATTACTATGTTATTTGGAGCTGTTTTTTCCTAGTTTTCTCTATCAGAGTGCTTTATTTTTTGATTTCTTTCAGGTGGTGTGTTTTTAGCCTGATTATGTGGTGATTTCTCCTGGAAGTTTGAAGACCTCCATCGTTTAACTTGCAACAAACTGCGGTTTTTCCTTCCGTGTAGCCATCCCACTTTCATCCATGTCAGAAATTCAGTCGTCATCCCTTATTGCACTTTCCTTATCCATCCTACCCCATATCTATTCATTTTTTTTATTCTTTCTCACCTTCTAGGAGCCTTATAATGATATCATCTTGTATTAGAGCTCGACAAACCAAGTTTTTTTTTTTATTTGTTGTTTTTATTCCTACCAACAAATTCACATAACTTGTATCTTCCACCAATACCCAAACCATTCCTACCACAATTTTTAGCCCCAAACCTAGAATTTTCATAATCCAACTTTCCTACATCCACCAAAATTTTACTTTGACACCTACTACCAAAACCTAAGTCCCCGACTAACCTTAATTTGTAATCCTATATCCGTAAAAAAATTGATATGGAGGAAATGACGTCATGCTGCCAAAGAGAAAGCCTCAACGAGGTATTTAAAAACTTGCTATGGAGGATATGAAGCAAAAATATCTCCAACTACAATTAATCTTTGCCACCTTTGAAAGTAGAAAATCCAATGATGTCGCACATGGCCACAATGGTGGCTCTAGATTGAGTGAAGCAAGTAAATCCATTCCATCAAATTGTTTCAATGATGAACCAATACTCGGCAATTTGGCTTGAAATATCAAACGGTCATAAACTTGGATTAAAAGTGGATTTATCAGATTTTGACGGTCGTATGAATCTGGATGAGTTCATTGAGTGGTTCTAGATAGTAGAATAAGTCTTTGAGTATCAGGATATTGGCAGAAGGATTAAGTTAGTCGCTATTAAGTTAATGAAAAATATTTTTTTATGGTGAGAAAATTTAAAATGCCTACACCAATGAGAGGGAAAAAGTAAAATTACCACCTACTCCAAGACAAAAAGAAAAATAGCAAGTACCCATCAACACATTACGTACAAGACATGTTTCTGAGACTTCATCAGTTACAACAATAAGATCTCTCAATAGAAAAAGTACCCACCCATCTGAGTTCGAGTAGTTTATGTTGAAGTGTGAGCTAGTGGAGCTCGAGGAGAATACCATAGCTCAATATCTTGCGAATTGAGATCATTCATTGGCAACATAATATGATTGCAGATTTATTGGATATTACAAGATGTCCATGCCCTAGCCTTGGAGGTGGAGAGACAATACAACGGTAGTAGGTTTGCACCATCTAGTGATTCAAGTTGAGCCTATGATAGAGACTCCAATAGGATTAACATTGATTGTCTTAGAAGATAGTTAATTTGAGGAGCCAATACTAGAAAAGGGACGACACTTTTTGAAGGATATGTCGGATATGTTGGCTGTTAGTTTAGCTCTTGATGGCTATCACCGAGAGATATTCAACATATCATAGACTTCATTCCATGATCTTTTCTGTCAAGCCAACTCGCTTATGGGATGCAACGAGTCGGGTACGAGAAATTATAAAAATATGTTACACACTGGAGGGTTAGATGCATGATTTGTGAGAGTACTAGTCCAGATGTTGCTCAAGCTTTGATTGTGCCAAAGAATGATGGTTATTTATTATACCAGGATAGACTTTGGATGGACTCATGTATTTTAGAGTTATCTTTGATAGGCATGAGCATAGATTTTGTAGAGAGTTTCCCTAGCCAAAGGTAAATCAATTGTAGAAGCCTCTAGAGAAAGAAGGCTCTCTTAGCCTGGGAGTATGACGTGGAGCATCTAATTGTGGAAACCACAATCTGATCACAAGAAATCCACGATATCATGAATTACCAGTAAATCCCGTGATTTGCACTGGTGTCGAGTCGTAATGTCGCTCGATTTTAAATTATAGGCACTTTTTTTCTTTTTATGATTTTTTTCTATTCCTTTCTTCTAATTAAGGTTTTTTTCTAGTAGATGATTTTTATATGTTTTTTCCTGTTTTGAGGGCTTTTGGGTATTATTATATTATTTGGAGATAATTTCTTCTTGTTTTTCCTATTGGAATACTTTATATTTGGATTTATTTTAAGCGGCGTATTTGTAATTGATAGAATTGAAGTGGTGATCACTTTTGGCCGTTTGAAGACTTCTTTCGTCATCCCATTTGCAACAAATTGCTTTTTGTAGCAAAAAATTGTTGTTTTCCATTCCAGTTAGCTATCTCGTTATTTTCTAACATGAAATTCAGCCGTCATCCCTCCCACTTTTTGACTCATCATACCATATATCTATCCATTTGTTTTGTTCTTTCACACCTTCTAGGAGTCCTAAAATGATATCATTTAGAGCTTGTGAAGTATTATAATTATCTTTCTATTAGGGCTACGACTACCCTGAGTAATGTTTTAGAAAAAAATCCTCTGTCTTACCTAAAGCATGTTATATACTCACCAAAAAATAGAATCATATATGTTTAAATTTGATCCTATTATTGAAATCAACGTTCATGAATTTTCTTTAAATGATTTAAATGCATATACAAAGTTTACTATTACATAATGATCTTAAATCTAATTTTTGTTAATTATGAATTCATTGAATTGTACACCGAAAATATTTGTGAACCTAAACCTAAAGTTGAATACTAGTTAAAAAAGAATAAAAAAGTGAATTTAATAATAAGATTATTTTTTAATCTAAACCTCAATTAGATTATGAATTCTCTTTAATTTAAAAATTGAAATCATGTATGCTGTTGAAGATATATCAATTCAACAATATATTGATGTAACTTTAGATAAATTATCTGTTGTATATGTTGATGCTGATGAATTAATTAAACAATATGATAATGTAACTCTAGATGAATTTTCTGCTGGGATTATTTTTATGACTTGAATCAATTTGGTATTGATTTTTTTTATTGTTCTTGATTTATAAACTCATAAAATAAAAATTATAAGAGAAGTCAAACTGCATCAGTTTTTTTGAAAGCTTTTAATTAACTTTTGGTTTTAGAAAATGTGAAAAATAAAAATTCCTTCCATCAGGTTGAATTCAAATTCACATAATTCATGATGACTATTCTTTAACTACTTGATTTTTTTTTCTTTTCTTTAAAGATGACGTGCATCCATTTGATAGACTTATCATATTAATTGTTTTTCAATTATTAGAATATAATTTTTTTGGAACCTAATAAATATAAAATTTAAGTTTTCTTCAACATCTCCTCCTTAAGAATTAGTTTGTGTATCAATGAAAAAGCATATAATTAATTTAGTATCATGTCATGTTGCATTATCCATTAATAATATGGATGATTTGCTTGCAACGTTTGCAGGAAAGTTAATGTTAATTATGATAATTATAATTTTATTGAAGATGTGAATGTAAGATATGTGAAATCCAAACTTAGTGATATGATACATATTGGTGTGTTTACATTTTGATGGTTTCTTATAGAAATCTTGAGAAGCTAACAACTAGAAAAATGAAATTGTATAAAGCCCTACAAAAAATTGGGATATATGCTTACAATTTATAGATTTCAGAATATTTTAGTTCAGCTTTTAAGATATCATATTTATCGTTGTATATCATATGTCATCAACAAATGCCTTGGGTTCTCCTGTTTTCTAACTACTCATTTGGGATTCACATCCAACACACCATCCACATATCATCAAACAATCAAATTAACCTTATTTTTGAAGTTGTTACTTGTGATCATGTCCGTTAGTGATGTGGATATGAGAGGTATTTTATAGATTGTGTGATAGACTTATATGTGATTATTCATATAGATTTTTGTTGAAGCTTTGAAATTTACAATTCTTATATATTGTAAAGATATTGACTAAAAAATTGTTAGTCAAAATTTTCTGAGTAAGAAGAATAGATGTGTTGCTTGTAACATACTTATGGCTCCCAAGGCTTACTCCTCTTAAGCTGTTTTGTACCACTACCTCCTATTGATTATACTCATGGCAACTTCTTTGGTCCTCTGAACATTTGGCAATCTTCTACACTTGCTCCTTGTTGTTCCTTTATGTTTCCATGACCATTCTATGTTTTTTTTTTGATGACGGCTTCTTTTTTTTTGTGGAGTTGATGATACCGGAGTTTAACCCAAAGCATGACGCAAGACATGAATTTATTAATAACTTAAAAGACGGGTACAATATGATTGCTGAATTCTGAAAGGATTACAAACATGACACTAGAAAAACAGGAAGTAAATGACAAACAACACGACAACACAAACAAATAAAGACTACCCCGCGGCTGGATGGTGGTCGGCGAAGAAAATAGCGATTGGAAGGGTACTTTAGGGAAGCAGTAGGGTTGCTGGCCTGCTAGCTGGTGGTAGGCGGCTGCTTGGAGAGCCAGACGGGTGTTGAGAAGAGTCGGATGGGCTGTTGGAGGGTGGTTGGTGAGGGAGACAGCGGCTGGAAGGAGTCCCGAGGGAAGTAGCAGAGCTGACAGCAGTCGGGTAGGGGTTTGCAGTTGTAGGAAGAGAGCTTGGAGGTGGGTAACAGCTGTAGGCGAGGGCTGTGGTTGCTACAGGAGAGTTGGGAGGTGGCTAGCAGCTGTATGGGAGGAGTTGCGGGGCTGTAAGAGAGCTGGGAGGTGGTTGACAGCTATAGGGGAGAGGCTGCAGGGGCTGGGAGATGGAACGATAGTTGTAGGGGAGGAGCTGTGGGGGCTGTAAGATGGAACGACAGCTGTAGGGAGGGCTGTGGTTGTTGTAGGAGAGCTTGGAGGTGGCTGATAGCTGTAAGGGAGAGGTTGCGGGGGCTGGGAGATGGATCAACAATTGTAGGGGAGGAGCTGCAGTGGTTGTAAATGAAACGACAGCAGAGGAGAGGAAGTATGTCAAGATAAATATCTCGGTGGGGTCAAGATACAGCCGGAGTACCACGCGGACTCGTGGAGGCAATCACCGCCTCGGACAAGGGACAGCCGGAGTACTACCTTGAAGTTGGATATAACCGTCAAGAGGGAAAACACTCAGATAAAACTGAATTTTGATTTTGTAAAACACCTTCTAACTCAAAGCACATCCTCTCCTATTTATAAAGAGACATAACCTATCTTAGGAAACACTAAAATAAGGATAATAAATTCAGATTTCAGATTTGAGGAAATAATTTAAATTAGGAAGGAGAATAAAAATTAGATTTCAGTTTTATGAAAAGTTTTAAATTAGAAAGGCCTTGAAAGGAAAGTAAGAAAAGAAATAAAGGAAAGTAAGAAAAGAAAAAAGGGTAAAAGGAAAGGAGGGAAGAGGAAGAAGGAAAACCTCCGTGTCAGTTGATCTTCTGTATGTATGGTTCATGAGGATATCCTTCTTCAGCAGTGTTGGTTTACCTTATCATGCATCCCTATTGAGCTTTTACTATGAGATTCCTTGTGATATCGCAACTAAACTTTGTCATTCGTAATCTTTTGTTTTGCTTTTATCGTGGTATCCCTTGCCTACAATTTTTTATTGTAATTAATGGCTAGAATTCCAGATTTCATGCCAACAACTCTATGTGATTGTTTGTTTGATTTTATCAATGGAAAATTTTAAAGGAAGCTTTACGGTCATGAATAAGTCTTTGGCATGCACAAAAGAAAAAAAAATGTGTTAATGTTAGTTGGATATGTTATTCCTTCTGCTTCCATGTGATGGAAGGTTCTTTTACAAGCATGAGATTTACTTCTTTTCATGATAATTTTTTTATGGTTCTAAATTTTGTTCTTAGTTTGGTCCTTTGATTGATTTACTCAAATTTGATATAATGTGATTTTCGAAGGGTGCATTAATTTCATTTTGCCACGTGTATTCCTTCGTTTTGAAATTCTATATGTTATTTGATTAGTTATAGTAGAAGGCCTTTGGTTCTTTTTTTTTGTATGAATCCATTATTATTTTTTTGTTTTCATCAAAATCAGTGAACAATTGAATGTTTTTAATATTTGATTTGCATAAGAATCCTCAAACCTAAGATGGCATATATTAGTAGATCATGCGCGTTTGGTACAATAAAGTCATGGCTCGCTTACAGAAAATGGAGTCAATACTCCATGTATTTAAAATCTTATCAATTGGCCCTTTGTGCTTTTTCTAATGTATAAATTGCCCCTAGAGTCAAATTTTGTTTTTATAGAGATTTTTTTAATAATTTTAAATTTTCTGTTAATTTAATTCACGTAACAAAACTTTTGACATAGTTTGAATGCTAATTTTTTTAGCAACATATCCCTATTTATGGTACTAGATTGGCTCCCAAGATAAAATGCAGATCTTTCCTGATGTACTTTATTTTCATATGGCTTGCAAGTTTATGAATTCATGGGTTGATATGTGCCTCAAAAGGTGGAGTTGCACCATAGTTGAAAAGCTTACAAGGTTCGAGCAAGCTAATTGAATACACATGAGATTGACTCGTAGCTAATTTTATTGCCAACCTCATATTTGTGATCAAGATTTCTCGCGCTTATTTAAGGTGGGACCAAAGATTATGGTATTGACCAGCTTCTCATCTCCTGGAACCTTTAATTACATGGATACTTTAGGAATCAATGGTAACAAATTGTAGTCTCCATTATTATTGATTGGATCATTATTCTTGACACAAAGTCTAAGGTTGAAGATGATAGTGATGCCTTTCTAGTGGTGGAATTTAGGTGGAAAAAAGGAGAAATAAGGAGACCATCGCTCGTGCTCTCATTAAAGTCATGAGAGGAGTTGTTGACATCTATGAAGCTTCAACACTTGAATTGAAATGTGTTATCATCGGTTTGCATGAGCTTGCTTGGTCTCATGAAATTTTTTTTTAAGTGCGGGCTCATCAGATTTGTGGCAAAACTTAAGGTAAACACAACTGTCACCATTAGATGCATCTACGATGAATATTTTTCTTATTAGAACTGCAAGTGGGAGGAAATATGCGGAAGGTCAAGGGTTTTTGGGTTTGTACTTTTGATTAATGTCTTTGTTATTGGAACGAACTCCTTGGAAGAAAATTTTGTGTGATGAATCAAAATGAAAGGTTTTTAAGCATATTGACCACGTTGGGTGCCTCAGATTTTCCAGGGATTTAAGTGTAATTTACCTTCAAATTGGTCAAATTTTATATGATACTAATGGAATAAACTTCTGGGACTTGGAATAAATAATAGTTGTTAAAAAAAAAACTTCTGGGACTTTAAATGGCTCATTTGGTTTTTTGAATTTTATTGTATCATTTTGCATTAAATGCTCAATTCTGTGTTAGTTAAGTTAGCATAATAATATATTTCTTCAATTTGTGTCATGAAACTCATTGAGCGATATCTTTTTCAGTGTTACATTGCACCAAAACATTTCTCATCTCGTCCTAAGTTTCATGGCGCGTATTGATCAGAGTTTGTATTAGTAGAAAATTGGGTTAAAAGTTCTCTAAGTTTAAATAAAATCTTTTATTGATGTCCCATAATTTTTCCACTGTATCAGTTTTCTTTTGTAAATCCTTTTAATGATACACAGCCTAAGCAGGCTATGGCCAATCAATTATATGAGTCACATACAAACATTCATATGAAATTTCTGTCTAATCAGATTAATATTTTATATGATACTATTTTTTCTATTTATTTTCCTATTGGTAAAACCTTTCAATTCAATCTCCATAGTGGTTTAAGTTCTTGAAACAAATTTTTTAACATTATTTTTTTTTTTTGAACTTTTTATTTCTGTTCAGTAAACTATAACCTCATAAATTGAATTTTAGCTAAGATGTAATTTAGATAAAATATATTTGCTGTATTCAAGTCTTAGTGAGGTAAATATTAGATTACCAATCTCCACAATTTTGCTCACAGGCCTCATCAAGATTTCAAGTCCTTTTAACTTTGTAGGTTTTTCATATTAAGGGCCTGTTTGAAATGATATAGTAGAAACCTATTGATAAATTATTTTTTGTTCGCTGCAAACTTTAGGGGTTTAGATGTTTTCATCCAATAATTTATAGCTTATTTACGGGTTATTATGTCATCATCTTGATGAACTTCTTGTAAATTTCATTTGTGAAATTAAAGATCTAAAGTATTTAGCTTTTTTTTTTTAATTATTATTTTTGCATTACATATGCTTTTGGGATAGTCTTCTATTTTTATTTTTTATACTTTATTTTATTTCTTGCCTACTTTATGCAGTTTACAAATAACTCCGGCATGCAACTTGCCACTAAAATCCCTCAATGGAGGAGGAAGAATCATCATCGTGAACCTTCAGGTTTGTGCTTGTTTGAAAAATATCCTCAAAAGAGCATGATGGTATGCAATACAGAACCACCAAGTGTTGTCATTTTGTGTCAGTTCAATCTGTCAAAATTTGGAGAAACATTTATCTTCGCTGGAAAAGAGAGCTTTTTCATAATTTCAAATCCCTTGAATTACTTAATTTAGCTTAGCTTTCAGTTAGTATGGAGCATATATCCTAGTAATCTGCTTGGTTGTATTATGAATGTCCTGTACTCCAGTGTATACGTGCATAAAAAGGAAAAGAAAAAAAAAAGGATGATAAAAAGTTAAGTGTTATGAAGTGGCATCGGTAATAATGATCTAACCTACTGAGTACTGTGTTGGCACACAACACAATTTGGCAAACCTCGTAAACTGCATCTTCTAGAATGTTAGAACCAAGACACATCATGATTTAAATATGTCAATTGCATTTTCAGGAATTGAAATTATTCTGTATACTTTTTTAATTCTTGTGATGCAATTATAAATTGAAATAAATTGTTAGAACAGGAAAAGAAATTTATAGTAGTTATTATTACTATGAAAACACAATTTCAGAGCTAGAATGGATAAGAATGTAATAGTTAACTCTAGGGCCAAAGAAGCTCCTTTAAGCTTAATGCTCATGATCGCTTATGTGTTTAGGAACCTTATTCAAAGTTTTTCCATATATTTTAGCTTTAAAGCATGGTAATTTTTGAAGGTTTTTTATTATTTAAGGTTTTCTTGTGGCAGTGAAGTTGCTAAATGGTTGAAAATAAAGATAAAATTCAGTCTTCTTTTTACTAATGCTTAAAGGCAAGGCATTTTGAAAATCTTTCTTGTAACAAAGATTATTTAAGTTTGGCCTGGCTTTTGAAGAATCTTAAAAATGTAGCTTTGGTTATTCCCTGTGATGTGGCCACCTTACATATAAACTTAAAAATTATCATTGTTAAGTCTTACTTGTTGCATCAATAATTTTTGTATGGTTACTTGGATCCTCACAATAAGCCACTTGTACTTATATTAATACATTATCACTTTTCTTTGCATTTTTAAAAAAATTAAATGAGATCCATGTTAGAAATATTTTATTTTATTGAGAAAATTTTAAGCTGTCTTACTTCTCTTGTATACTAAGGTAGTTGTTGAGATTCATGCTAGTTAATATATATATATATATATATATATATATATATATATATATATATATATATATATATATATATATATATATATATA
>NEWO01000012.1:3583435-3600018 GCA_003013225.1 Phalaenopsis aphrodite | reverse complement strand
TGAATCAATAAATGTCTCCCATCAATGAGCCCCATTTTCCACTTTCCTGCTAATTTGAGGTCATCAAAACTTTTCCTGATAACTTCCACAGCTGGGTGTCCCCACTGAAATTTTCCAATGAGAGCAAATTTGAATTTTTCAGTCAGGGTTGAAATTTCTGACTCAGAGAAAAAGAATGTTGTCTTCTCACTCTTCCTGCTTGTATTCTTAATAAAGGGGCAGTTACCTGCACCATCACGATTCTCCTTATAACTTGAGGGGAAGACAACCGTCGTCTCGCCCTGAGGATTACTTGCAACGTGGACAAAAGAGGTTTTACCGGGTTCAACCGAAGGAGGAAGCTCTATCACAGCAAGTCACAGGAAGGAGAAGAGCTGCAAGTCGGACAGAAGAGGTCGGGGGCGAAGCTGAGCAGACGAGAGTAACTGCAGACAGTAACCACAGATGATATTTTAATATATATTTCTGAGCATTACAATACTAGTAAGGAGTCGTCTCCAAGGTCAAAACCATGTGTTTAAGCCAACCAATATTTTGGTCAAACATTTCCTTGGAAAAGAATTTGTTGATAATTTCCTTGATTATACTTTTCTTTCAGACAACATATGAATTGTGAGATGAACAGGAACGTAAAAACATAAAATAAATAATTAATCCTCAAGCTATTGATGTTGACCGCTCAAGATATACAATTGTTCATACTAAAGGCAAGAGAACTTCAAAGTCAAAATAAGTTTGGCTAGAATTTTCCAATAAATTTATTATAACATTGTGCTAATTGATAAAAAAAGTCCATATATAACTTCCAATACATAAAAGAAATCCTAATCAAGGATGAAAGTATTATTATCCTTATTACATTCAAATTAATTTAAAAGGCAAAAAAAATCTGTCTTAATTTGATTGTAAATCTTGACAAGAAGCATGCAAATGCATCCTTTTGTTTACATTATTTATTCTGTTTGTGTTTGCCCTATGAGAAACTCACCCTATCTGAGCTAATTTGATTGAATAGTTAAATCATACTTACAGTAATGTTTAAACTTGTTACTAAATGTTTTTATACAATACTCCTTTTAAGTGTTCTTAATTAATGTGTTCGTCACAGAGCATAAGTCGACTAAAAGCCAAATACTAAGATGGTTTATTAAGTGATGCCAGAGTTAACCCAAATTACAATAAAAAAGTAAATATTATTACTAGAAGCAAATAGACGGTTACAATTAAACACACTCGAAAAGAAAAATACAACACACACAACACACAATCTCACGTTAGGACGGATCTCGAGTGATGGTGGCTACAGTCAGAGGGCTTGGAGAGGTGGCGACAAGGTAGGGAAGGAGTTTCTGGGCTATGGATGAGGGGATGACAACGATTATGAGTGGCTGGAACAGTAGCGCAACAAGGGACGACTGTCCAAAAATTGACAGTTTGCAGTTTGGGACAACTGGATAGTAGGAATATAACAAAGGGAAGACGTTGCAGACGCGGTGACGGTGGAGACCTAGTAAATGAGGGCAGTGAGTATGGAGGGCTGAAATGGCAATTACAATGAGTATGGGGCCGTTGAAAGGTCGTGGTTTGTCAGAAACAACAAGAGGGAGGAGCTGGTGGCTAATTCGGAAGGACAACATGGAGTGTGGAAGGGAGGTAGTTGGAGGGAGGAGAACTACAAAAAAGAACAACAACAACGACTGTCCTGGGTGGCTGCAACGAGGAAAGAGGTGTAGTAGCAAAGCGAGGGGAGCGGGGAAGGAAAGGTCGAGGATAAATACTTCATCGAGAACAAACTAAAACTGGAGCATCACTTGACCCTTAGAAGAAGGTCACCACCTCAGGCGAGCTACAGTCGGAGCACCACTCACCTTTAGATACAACCTTAGAAGGGAGAAATCGGGACACTGACGACTGTCCTGAACAGAAACATGAAAAAGTCCCAACCTAAAGCATGAAACATAAATATATAATAATAGGATAATTCAAGGTTATTAAACTCGGACCAGACATTGAACCGATAAAAGGAGAGGTTCAAGGTTCAATGGTTGAACCGGGATTGAACCAAAAGTTCAACCATATGACCTAATAAATCATAAATATATTTAACAATGACAATACATAAGATTTACATCCCATTCAATTCATATGTATTTGAATAAATGATACCTAAAATTCAATTTTAATATATGTCATTTTTAGCTATGCATGAAAATATTTATTTCACTTTTTAAAAATTAAAATAGTGATATTTTTTATGTGATGTGGATAATTTGGTGGTATAAATGTAAAATAAAAAGAGTTTAGGTGTTAGATATGTAAATAAATAAAATTGAGTGGTATGTATGCAAATTGAATTTCTTTGTAATATTGATTTATTTTGATCTGATATGAGTGATTTGGGTGGTATAAATGTAAAAAAGAGAGTTTAGGTGTTAGATATGTAAAGTACATAAAATTGGGTGGTATGTGTGTAAATTCCCCAAACTTTTCTTTAGAATCGGAGTCGGTTCACTGGTTCGGGAGTTGAATCACCGGTTCAACCCTGTTTTGGGCTGTTCTTTTCGAGCGGGGATGCTAACTGAAACAGGACTCATGGTCGGTTCACAGTCGAACCTGTCAAACTGGCCGGTCCGGTTTGATTTTCTAAACACAGGGATAATTAGAGTGGACCAAGAGAACTAGCTGACTTGGCTAAAAAAAATCTGGACTGGTTTGGTCTCGTTACGACCCAGGGCCCATTTTCCATTACACGACTTCCCACGTCAGTCTTCATTCATCGGAATGCATCCCGTTCCCCATCATTTGGTTGATAGATTTGATGGCTACCTATTGGTGGGGAGGGTTTGATGAGAAATTATGATATTGTGTCTTGGACTCACTTAAATAGGATTAGAAGAGGTGTTTCTAAAGTTGTGAGGTTGGAATCTCAAATTTGCATCTAAGCCCTAGATAATGGGGATTATTGTTTATTTAGTTACCGCATTCTAAAGAGGATCTTAATGTCCAAAGTTAGTTTGCTTTTGCCCCTGTAATCTTCCTTTTTACTGGTTGTAAGTTGTAATATGAACCATTTGAAGAATTAGATTACATTTTGACGATAATTTGTAGTGTTTGTTTATTTTATTTTAATTTAATTTACCACTTAAAGATGATTGTGGGAACTGTATCTCAAAATTGACCAATAAATTTGATCCTAATTCTTATGATGTTTTGCAGCCAACTCCAAAGGATAAAAAGGCTAGCCTTGTCATCCATGGCCAAGTAGATAAGGTAATTATACAATAAAGTGTGCCTATTTTTTTATCTTTTATATAGCATGCATTTATCTTGATTTGTTACATGTGGAGAATTGTTTCTGAAAATTCTATTATTATTTGTTTTTCAAACGTAATTCATTTATTGATTGCCATGGAAATACATTAAATTATTATGCATATGCTTTAACAGGAATAGATATCTTACTCAAGCTATCAGTGTTGTTTTAATGTTCCTCTTTCTGGAGTTCTACTCCACCTTAATTGCATTAAATTGTTTTGCTGATGTGAACATACATGAAAAATCTAATGATATGCAAATTGGAACAATGTTTGGTTTACCAACATATATTTTGCTTAAACCTATTTTAGAAAATATATATTTGAAGAGCCGTTGGATCAAATAAGGTTTGGATAAGAAAAATTAGATGCCACGGACTCATTCATTATGAGGAAATATCTCTCATGGATTCATATACAATAAAGCGAAAAAAAAAACAAGCCCATGTGTTGGTTCCTAGGCATCAATCGATAATCTTTAAATAATTAAATAACATATAGCTAAAGACTATTTTTATTATTGCTATTGTAATTATATCTGTTTTTTTTATTTCGTATATAATTACTCATCGAAAGAAGAACAAACTAAATTTTCCTAGCCACATCTTAGATGGCAAATTGAAATTGTTTGTGGGTAATAACCGTTCAAAATGCATGTGTTTTTAGGGATTGATTTTTGCTCTAGCGATTAGGTTGCCACTAATGTCCATCTTCCTGTAGTTTTATTTTATCTGATTTGCTTGACTCATATAATCACTCTTCCTTGAAAATTTTGTGCAAGTGTATCGTGTATCATCTTAGATGGCTAGTTAAAAATCAAAATTTTTGCTTTTGAACAATCTTTTGAATTTCAAGATATATCTTGCTTAAACGTGGAATATATATCTTAAGTTGGCTGCTTGAAAGTATAAAATTATTTCTGCTGATAATGTTCTAGCATGTTATTACAATCATTCTTCTTTCAAGCTGGTCAATGATAATTTTTGTTGCTATTAATATGGTTGACGAGTTACTTTGTGTCATTGCTTATATGGCCACATAAGCAGCATCACTATGAACTAAAATGCCTGAAAGGACGAAACTCTTGAAAACTGCACATTGTTTATGATAGGGAAGAACCAGGTTTAGGATTTTCTGAAAGAAATAAACAACCAGTTTGATATTAATATTTTTTTCCGTTGTTATGTCTCTTTTACTTGCCAGAATTCTGTCTAATCCCTGCATTACTAACTGCCAAAATTTGACCATCAGGTTATTGCAGGTGTCATGCACTTTCTGAATCTTCAGATTCCTCCATATGTTCGTATTGATTTTGTCCATATTAACCTTAAGCATTCTCCAAGAAGTAAGTTTAAGCCCTCTGATTGAACCCCTCTTCTTTTGGTTATTGGTAGGGTAGTAGAAACACTTGTGCTTTTATTTTTTTAATATTTTTTTAACCCTTGTGATTCTTGTTTCTATTCATGATTTAATGTACTTCTAATAAACATACTGAAAATTTTCATCATCCTCATTATCCTTCACATAGCAATGTCGCGCCTGCTGTGTGGTTTTCTTTCTTTTCCCCTCCTGTTCATTTCTGCCCGGTGCCATATGAAAATGGAAAACATTTCAGATTATCAAAGTCTTAACACATTTGGTTATTAAGCTTACACTACCTTATTTCTTTAGTTGCCAACTTTGCTATTCAGGCTTCACATTTGAGATGATTAAGCTGTAAAATTTATTTAATTTTTTATTCCTTGAAACTGCATTGTAACTTAACTAATGTTGTTTAATATTACTTATATTTTGTTAATGCGCTACAGAATCAGTCATATGACCCAGTTGTCAAATAGATCTATATTTTTGTTCCTTCTTGATAAGCATTGAGATTCTTAATTTTTTTTAGTTTATAAATTCACTATTGTAATTTAATATTGCTAATGTTCTGTTTGTATGCTGCAGAATCATGCATATGTCGTGCATTATACATCAAAAAGAAAATCATTATACATGATGTGCTTATTTTGCACTATAATACTTGCCCATCTCATGTTCATCTAGTTGGAAGTTTATGTATCAATAGCTGATTCCTTGCACAATGACATGGTTTTTCTCTAATGCCAAGTGTTGTAAATTAGGGCACTAGGAACATATCTCATTTTTTTCTCGAGGAATTCCTTGTGCTTCTTAGACTCCCCTTTAGCGCGGCATGCACCATTGATACTGTTTTAGGGCACCTAGAGGGTGTGAAGGAATACAAAAAAGCGTTAGGGAAGATGTAGGACGGTAAGGCGGAGCGCATCACGTTTTAATGCCGCAACAATAATTTTCTTCTAGAAACAGCAGTTTTCTGCTACTAAGCAACAGTGAACAACAAGTTGGACAACGAAGGAGACATTCGAACATCCAGGAGAGATCACCATCTCGATCCTTTCATATTACAGACATACTACCTGAAAGAAATCGAAGGATACAATTCTCTAATAGAGAAAACCAAAAGGAAACATCTCCAAATAACAGAAACAAAGCCAAAAGTCCGCTAAATCAGAAATAGAAAATAACCTTAATTAGAAATAAGAAATAGAGGAAGTAAGGAAAAAATGGTAATAATTTCTGCAAAAATTGGAAACCAAATGAAAATTACTCGTTCGGTCTCCTGTGACTGCAGAAAATCTCGATTCTATGGGATTGTGGAATCCCGCAATTGTGAAATCACGGGGAGCTCCCATGTCAACCATCCTATTGAATATAACTTATGCCACCATTAATTGCCTACATCCCTTATAAATTAGATTGATGTTTATTTGATTTTTTCTCTTTATATAAAAAATGAGTTTTCTAATATTCATGAGGCTCATGTCAATTTTGGCTTCTATGGATGTGTTGATTCAAACTTGCCACTTCATCTTTGATTGAGAAATCTAATTGTTGTGCAAAAGTCCATCCTATTTTTTGTTGACCTTTATACATACTCCATATTTAATCCAGGTGAATATGACAACGTCAATGAAGGATAAGCGTATTATAGTATAAGTTTAGGTTGAAATGTCTTTTAATGTATAAAAAATTACATAAAAATTGTTCATTTACAAAATGGATTTCAAAGCGGTAGGAGCATCAAAATTAGTAAAAAATGACCCCCACATTAGATTCAATCTAACATAACAAAAATGATGGGCAATGAATACGGTACGCACGAGTGCAACTTGAAATGCATCGAACTAATCACAATTGACAAAATGTCGCTTATTTTGGAAAAAAGACTCTAACCCATCTAAAGCATAAAAAATACCTAGAAAAGACCACTCACTTCGTCGAATCAGTATCCAACAAGAAAATTCAATAATGGGCCCAATGAGCAAAAGTGCACAATCATCGTCAATATTGTGAAATGGACAATGTCAACGCTAAACGTCTAAAATATATTGGTTAGACACCCATAAAACCCCCTCCATGGCATGAAATGAAACTCTTAAAAATTGCGAAGAATTAATATACATTTATGTAAAAAAGTTTAATTTAACTTAAAAAAGAAGAGAAAAATTAGAATAGATATTTAGCTTACAACAATAACAACAAGCCTTTACGCACTAAGTTGGGGTCGACTATATGAATCCTTTTTCTCTGTAGCGGCCTATTGACTGTCACATTTTCGGTTAATTCTAATAGATTAAGAACATTTTTTATACAATATGCCCAAGTCTTTTTAAGTCTTCCTTTGCCTTTTTTAACATAAGTCGAATCTAAAACATCTACTCTACTAACTGGATCAACAGATGATCAACGTTTAATGTGACCAAACCATCTAAGACGACTCTCTAATCTTGTCTGTCACTGGAGCTACGCCAACCCAATCACATATATGTTCATTTTGCATTTTGTCTCTAAGTGTCAAGCCACTCATCCACCTAAGATACTTAACTTTGTTTTATGCTTTATCTTTTAAAGGCCAACATTATGCGCCATATAGCATTGCAACTTTCACCACCATCTTATAAAATTTTCCTTCAAGTCTAAGCAGTACTTTTTTATGCACAATAGGCATGATGCATTTCTCCACTTTAACCAACCAGAATTCTAATAATAACATCCCCATTCCTTTGAATAGTAAACCCGAGATATCTAAAACGTTGACACCTTTTAACGATTTGATCGCCCATAGTTACAACTCCGCCACTTGAGCTATTACTATGAAAATTACATTTCATGTATTCAATTTTAGATCTACTTAAACGAAGGCATTTAGACTCCAATGTAAACCTCCATAATTCAAGTTTTTCCTGAACTATTTCTCTACTCTTATCCACAAGAAGAATATCAACAGCGAAAAGCATACACCAAGGTACATTCTCCTGTAAATGTCCAATAAGAGCATTCATAACTAAAGCAAAATGATATGGGCTTAAAGCCAATCCTAATTCAAATGAAATAGGAAATTACTTGTTTAATCCTCTTGTTCTAACACAAGTAACAGTTCTAGTATACATATCTTTAATGACTTGAGTATAAGTCATACCAACACCTTCTCAAGAATTCTCCAAAGGACTTTGCTTGGAACTTTGTCGTAAGCTCTTTCTAAATCAATAAAAATCATATATAGATATTATCTTACTCTCCATGTACTTTTCCATCAAACTTCACAATAAACAAAATATCTAGCATTATCACGATCAGGTTCCAAGCCCTTGATGCGATAAGTGGAGGGCTGGGTAATGCGTTAGGTAGTCGACAACCAACATAAAATTTTTTTCAAAAAATCATGATATGAATCTTTTAGATTAGATATTTTGTTTTAAAAAAGTGATATTATATGGCTACATGAACACACAATAAATTAAAATTTTTGTATGCATAATCTTTAGACTAAAAAATTGGGGGTTTTCAAGCCAAATTCCTACACGAAGATGGTGAAGGAATGACTCTCAAGATAAACCAACCTCTAAAGATTAGGCATCACTTGGATATTAATTTATGTAAAAAAGCTTGTTAACTCCAAGTTGATAGAGACCTTGATGATTGAGATGTCCTTTTTAATTAACTGTATTACTTCATTATATTCAATCCAGATGATACATTTAAATAATTCCAATCATTTTATTCCAGACGAGTCCAAATTCCTACGGGTCAACCACAATGTCCAACTATGCCACATGTTATATTAAATTGGACTAGTTTTCAAGTCTTTTTAGGCCTTTCATTAATTTTGGCCAATTCTTTCTTTGTTTTTGTTTTCATTTAGATCCATTTTAAAAAGGATGAGGTGGATCTCATCCTTAATGTAGGCTTGCTTGTCCATTATAAATAGTTTAGATTTTATGGATTTTCGGATATTGATTTAAGCTTGTAAGGCCATTAATTCTTTCTTCTCATTGATCGAAGTTGTGAACGTAGATCACTCCAAGTTTTGTAAGTGGAGTTCTTGTGAATGTGGAGTTAAGCTCTTTTTCCTTTGAAGAAATCCCATGAACATTTCCTTGTTTCCTTCAATAATTCTTAATCATTATCCCTACCCAATAAATACCATAAAGAAGTCTCAAGAAAATCAAAGACACCTATCTATTCTCAAATCTCCATTGCCTTAACTGGGATAATGAAAATGAGAAATTTGATAACCCATCTGAAGTGGAGTTAAGAGAGAGGTGAAGAGAGAAGTGAAGAGAGAGAGGGGGAAGAATAACTTCAATCAAAAAAAGGTTCGAGAGAAGCGACCCTAGAAAACATGCCTAAAGGAAGAAGCCATACTAGGATGAGAAAGAAGGGGGAATATGTGTGGGCCAATTCTTGGTTTAGATTAAACCAATATTTATTCCATTCATCATAGTAAGCTCTAAGGTCCTTACAGAAAAATAGTTTGGGAATAATTACATAATGAACCCAATCAATATAAATTCTAAAAAAATTACTTCCCAAAAAAGAAATTTTATAATGTTATTAATTGCATCAACAAATAAAACCAAAATGATAATCAATCATGTCATTGGTGATGCATGCATCTCGGAACTATCTCTGGCACATTTTCTTATTTGTAACCTTAAGTTCGTTAACTGTTAATTTTTCACTCCATTACATCATTTATCTTAATAGAGATCTCGCCTATTTGAATCCCATATTTTGCAAATGCCATATGCCATGGTAACTTGGTTTTAATACCCTTTTATAAGTGTCTCTATACAACAACAAGCACAACAACCACAAGCCTTTCTCCCACAATTATAAGCTTCTCTGTAACTAAAACAAATTTAGAAGGATGCATTGTTGAACCTTAGTGTAGCCCTCTTGATTGAGAACTTTTCATGCATGCACCTCACAACTATTTCTACTTTTATTCAATGCTCCATCATACACCAGCGAAGCGAAGCATCTATTATGAACTGAAGATTTTTCAATAAAATTGAGAAATTGTGGTCTAAAAATCAAAATCAATAATTTTATTGCAGGTTGAGCATGTACATAAGTACATAAAACAATCTCAAAGAGCATTGCAACATGAATTTTTAATTTTTTCCTATAGAAGAAAAGCATAAAACTAAGTTAAATGTTGTTGAGATGAGAATGCTTAGGTGGATAAATGGCTTGACTCTTAGAGACAAAACACGAAACGAATGTATCAGTGAAAGGGTTGGTGTAGCTCCGGCTGCAGACAAGATTAGAGGGAGTCATCTCAGATGGTTTGGTCACATTAAACGTTGACTATCTGATGTTCCGGTTAGGAGTGTAGATGTTTTACATTTGACTTATGTTAAGAAAGGCAGAGGTAGACCTAAAAAGACTTGGGCATGTTGTATAAAAATTGATCCTAATTTATTAGAATTAAATGAAAATATGACACTCAATAGGACACAATGGAGAAAAAGGATTCATATTGCCAACCACACTTAGTTGGATAAAGGCTTGTTGTTGTTGCTTTGAAAACCTCAAGATTTTGTGATTTTTGGAGAACACCATGATGGTGGCATGTCGAGGGTAGCACTTGGATCGGCTTACAGGCTTTATCCAAGTGACTTCAAAATTTTAGAGCTCAAACAATTAAGCTAGGGCCTGAAATAGTTATCCTCACACCTGACTTATATATCTCACTAGGTCGATGCTTTTAACGGGTTTTGACATGCAAAATGGACCATTGTGTGTAAACACAATGATATAGGGAAGTCTTTGAGATAGCTGTCTACTGATAGCTCAGGAAAAGGCAACGCTTCCCTTTGAAGCCTGCTCTATGTGATGACAAACTTTGGAGTGGTTTTCCTTCAAGTAAATTATCTGTTAAAAATCTGATTTCGCCTTAATTTTATTTGATATGAGGCTGAAATTTAGTAGGGGCGCAACCAAGGAAAAGGGAAAAGAGGATCTCTATTTCACATTTGTAAACCTTGATAGATCTATATTAATCCCACTGCATGCATTTCTATTGAACCTATGACATTTAGTGGAACCTATATCTTCATACAACTGATCAGCCTCATGGAGCATGTTTAAGGAAGCTATAAGAGAAAATAATATTAGTATCTATTTTTGGCATTAATATAAAAAAAAAGGTTGTTGGGTCCCACAACTGTCTTTTTGGCATTTTTGAAAAGTTCATCATTATATTATTTTGAAATTTTTTATCCATGTAATATTTAGTCTATTGAAACTATGGCATTTTTTAAAAGTTTTCTCAGGTTTGTCGTACTTTTTTTTTTCAAAATGCTGTTATTATCCTTTCTGTGGTTTCTTGTATATCAAAATTATTGAAATACAACTATTTTGTTATCTCAAGTCAATATCTTTTCAAATTATGCAGAGAAAACATACGTGAAATGGGTTCTCAAGGTATTAAGTCTCCATGGATCAAGGGCTCCCCTACCATTTGTTAAATCAGTTGAGGTAGTGGATTGTTTTTGTTTCTTTCTTTTACCAGAATTAAGAGAGGCTTCCATTTTTATCTTTTGTATGTGAAGTAAACTATAGCTGTCTTTTCATTGTCTTCTGCTCTGGTTGGTAAGTTACTAAATCATTCATTCATTTAAAAAATTGTTCATGGCATTTATTATTTGTTCCTTAAGCTGGAGAAAGGATATGGTGTAATAATAAATCGATTTTATTAGTATATCTCAATATGTTTCCAATTGTACTTGGGGGCAGAACCAACTCTATTTTGCAGGGTGGGTAAAAATTTAAATATTTTTAGAGACAATACACAAACTATCAAAATAGTACCATTAAATTTATAATTGAAATATGTAAGTAGACAAAAAAAGTATATATATATATATAAATAAGAAGTTAAGTTGGGCATCTTTTAGTGAAAAGTGGGCAAAATTATAAATTTAGTGTGGGTAAATATCTAATAATTAATATTTTATTGAAGGAATAAGAAATTTGAGGGTGGGCAAATTTGAGGGGGTGCCTTGCCCACCCTAACGCCAAGGTGCTTCCTCCTCTGATTGTACTTTTTAGGTTGACAAAAGCCTCATGACATCTACATTTAACTTCTTACGTCTGTTATGAACACCTACAATTCTTTTATCATTATGTTCTGCAGAAATTTCTCATCTTTTCATATTTTAATTTGACTCTTGGTTTTAGGAAGTTGGATAACATATCTAAATGCTTATATTTTTTTCGTTTCTCGTCCCTTCCTTCTACCTTTTGAAGGTACCTACAATGCTTGGTAATAAAACTATTTCTTGAAACCTTTATTCATGTGTTTGAAATTCGGATTCATGCTATTTTTAATTGGCCTGCGTCTGCATCTCCTTTATGTAATGACTCTAGGTTATGCGGCTCAGTTTCTTAATTGCATATTAGTCCTGGTTCATTTGTCCCAAATTTATAGTTTTACTTAAATTTGCTTAAGCTTTAATTAAATCTCTTCTTAACTATGATTCTTGTTAAATTCTGCTGGGATAGGTTTCTTTTCCTGAAAGGCCTGACATGAAAACTGCATTCCTAACCAAGCAACCTTTTGTTTTGAAAAGGTATTTGTCACTTCTATTTGGTGCACAAAACATATTTACTCTCTTTGATGAATTTTCATGAATCTTCTCATTCCAAATTTTCTTCTGAATCAAAACTTTGCAGAGAAACTGTGAGGAAAAGACCTTTTATGATGTCTCTGAAGTTCAATTTTATTGATGGTTGTCGCTGTTCATTCACTACAGTTTTCTGGAGGGTCAATTTTCAGGTGAGTAAATGCAGGTATTTATTTCTTGGGGCATTTACATACGCGACACTTAATTCTTATGTATTTACATATCTGACACTTAAACTTTATTTTTTAGAAGTTTATACAACCCCAATTTTTCGCATCACATGAAAAATATCACTATTTTAAGTTTTAATAAGTGAAATAGACATTCTCATGCATAGTTAAGGTGCATATATGTATCAATTGAAGGTGTTACTTATGTAAATACATAGGAATTAAGTGATGTATGTAAAATCTTCAATGTTACTTTGTCTGCAACATGTAAGAAGCTTTTGTGTTGTTCTACTTTTCCTCATTTTTGTTGGTTGCCATGATTCAGGTTAAACTGAACAGCTTCATCCAAGATAAGAATCAGGTTCTGAAGAAATTAAGGGATGATGCAGATCAAGAATCTGAGTGTGGACAGCAGGAAATTTTGGAGAAGCTGATCCTTCCCAGGTCTGAATCCACCATTCATGCCTTCACCACAAATTTAATGCGGTATAACATTTCTGATGCTACCGAAGTAGAAGAAGCAATCTCTATCAGCGATTGCTCAAAAATCGATAGGTTTGAAGGGGATGAGAATGGAGATGAGAAGCCCTCAAAGCGAGCCAAGTGGTTCTGATCTATTATGGATTTTACATTTTTTTTTCTTTTTTTTGGGTCTTTGGGTGCTTTTATTTTGTATATGGTATGCATGTAGATTCTTGCTACTTTTTTTTTAACTTTTATTTTTCTTAAGATTTGGAAGCCATCTGTGGAAGATATTTAGCATATTAGACATTGGATGGGTGAATTTTGTGAGTTTACACCCAAATCCATTGCCTTTCTGGTGAGAATATAGAGTTTATGGCACTCTTTACAAGTTGCAATTTGATATATATGTATCATCCATAGGATTGACCTTGGGTTTGTTTGCTCTCTCTCTCTNTTCTATATGCCTTGCAATACATTTCGGTTTGAGTTGTTCTGAAAATTGGAAATAGGTAATTGAGCTTTACAGATCCGAAAATTGGAAATAGGAAATTAGGTAGTTTGATGTGGCTTGATTCTTCTTGTTGTTCTGAAGCTTGGTTCTCCCTGTTTCATTGCAATTAGCTAGTTTGATGTGGCTAATTTTCTGAAATTCTTGGTTGCTAGTTCCATCAAATCGTGGCTTTGATCTTTACAGTTGGGGAAATGACTTTATTATTTGCATTTCAAAACAAAGCTATTAGAGGCTTTGATCATTTCCTGTCTGTGTGCTTCATTCCAAAAGTTGTGTATCATGTGCTTCATTCCTGGTAGACAATTTATTTAGGAGATGTTGTGTGAAGTTTGATCACAACAGTTTTGTAAAGCTATGATAATAGGATGCATGTATAGCTCGTAATGTGTTTACAGTTGGTGGCATTTATCTGTTCATTCGTAAATTTCATGTTGGAGATAAATATATGGCTCGAAACTGTTTTCAATGCATTTCATATGGATAAATCTTTCTTTTGTCTTCTGCTGTTTGTGGGTTTCCACGGCATTTGAACGTATATTGTTATCTTTTGATGGAATTTTAGTATAATATTGAAGTATGTATCATTATTAGGTTAATAATTTGGTTAGAAACCTCTTGGACTTTGCTAATTATGCAGACATTGCTTTAAAAGAATTTAGGCGCTTATTGCTACTCTCTCAATTAGTTTTGAGTTGTTCTTAAATCTATTTTATTTGATATTTTTTTCGGTAAATCTTACTACTATACAAATTAGAGATTTTTTTAAGGTTGACAATTGTATGGGACATGCTGCCTAGTTTAATGTTATTGACCGTGTCTATATTGACAAGTTCTTGGAGACTTTTTCCGGTTCTTTTAAAGCTATAATAATAGGATGCATATATAGCTCAAAATTGTTTGCAATTGGTGGCATTTATCTGTTCATTAATCCGTTCATTCGTAAATTTCATGTTGGAGATGAATATATGGCTCGAAACTGTTTTCAATGCTGCAAATTTCATTGTGGTACAGCAATAGGATGCAGCCTCTAATAGTTTTGTGAAAATGAATTTCATTGATATGCAGTTTTATCAAAAAATGAGTGTATATGACAGCTGAATATCTTGCAGCTGGAGATGTATGTATGCGTCAAAAGTGTTTTGAAGGCATAGTGTTATGATAATAGGATGTAGCCTCTATTAAGTTGGAGATGAAAATGTATTGCAGATGAAGGCATGGTGTTATGTTGTGGCGTTAAAAATTTCTATATGACAAATGTCTCATTAGTTGTGCCATATATTAGAAGTTGCTTATTAACCTGTATTGATAGTTGTATTAGTGTTCTCCATGGATAATCATAGCAATGTACTATTACATAATTGTATAATAAAACATATTAGATGCCTTACTATGGATGTAGGTCTTTGACCGAACCACATATATACTTTGTGTCAATTGTTTTTTTTTTGTTTTTCATTGTAGCAAATCTCGATACTGCTGTTGGTTAATTATGTGAATGTTGGTTCATTTTTAGCAAAAAACTATTATTAATATGTTTTTATTCAAAATAGTTACATGACACTGCTGTTGGATCATGTCAAGAGCGGGTGAAGGGGGTCATTCCGGAATGTGGGACAAAGACGTTACAAATATTTTTTGCGATCTGTGTATTAAAGAAATAGACATGGATAACAGACCAACAACATATTTTAATAAGAAAGGGTGGCTAAACATTGGTAAGAGATTCAAAGAATTGACTGACAGAGATTACGACCGGCTTAAATTTAAAAACAAGTGGGACCAATTGAAGAAAAAATGAAAAATATGGAAGAAGTTGAAACGTGGATCTACCGACCTGAGTTGGGATCCGATCAAAAAAACAATTGATGCTCCAGCTGAATGGTGGACTGAAAAACTAGAGACAAATTTCTATATAATCCATGAATTGTTAGCTTAGCAAATTGTTTTCTCTAATTATAATTTTCTAAACATCACCTCTAAATGCTATACGACAGGCGGTACCAGCAGCGAAGAAGTACAAACAGTGCGGAATAGAGCCGGAATTTGAAGAGAAACTGGACATAATGTTTAAGTTGGTTGTCGCAACGGGAAAGTTTTCATTCAACCCTACTGAAAGCGGTTTTATAGGGATACCAGATGAGATCACACCTGAGCCATTGACACCCGATGAAGAAGTGCATAGCATTAACCAGCGGGATATGGGTGAGTCCAGTACAATTTTAAAGAGGCCAAAGATTGCTAAGAAAAATAAAGAGAAGGAACATTCTCTGAACACCTCCTTCGATCGCTTAATTGAAGCTTTTGCAGCTCCACCAATATCTGATTCTCACATATTAGACTGTCTCGGGCTTTTGGGCACTATTTCTAAAGTTGTGGCCGACAAACGATTTCACGCACAGTGTGTGAAAAAACTTGAGGACCCACCTCGAATGAAAATTTTCATGGCGCTACAGCCTGAATTGCGTCGCGAATATTTGCGGGTTTTGGTCGAGGAATGATATTTTTTTTGTATGATTTATGTATTTGTTGCAGACATATGAACTTTTATTGTGTCTTTCTTTTTTAAATGTTTGGAACTTTTATTATGTACCTGCTAGTGGTTGATGGTTTATTTATAAGTTGTGTATTATATGTTATGAATTTGAACAATTAGTCTTATCATTCACTAATTATGTTTACATCTTATATCATTTAGGATGGATCCACAACGCGTGCGTCGTAGGAGAATGACATTAGCTACAGCCATTGCGATATTGTTGTTGGATTATTACCGGAGTAGCACTACTCGCATTCCCCGCATGACATCCAGCTTTGTTGGAGACAAATGGGTTGGCGAAATGCTTTCTGGCCATCCAATAAGGTTTTCAAATATTTTCAAAATGACAGCACCAATTTTTATGGATCTTTTGCACGAGTTATGTCTAAATCACGGCCTCCGGGGTTCTTCCAGAACAACGTGTAGGGAGGTGTTGGCTATAACAATTTACATTCTATCACAAAATGAATCAATTAGAGGAGCTATGGAAAGATTTCAACATTCTTCTGAAACAATAAGTCGTTACTTTTCTAAAGGCATACAGACTCTTGTTAGCTTAGCAGCTAAAATAATTAAACTGGATGATCCATC
>NEWO01000012.1:3555471-3578504 GCA_003013225.1 Phalaenopsis aphrodite | reverse complement strand
AAATTAAACTATGATACACTTAATTTTGAACTAATAAATTATAGAAGTATTTGATATGAATTTTTTATATCAGTTGTGCCAATGATGGGCGGCCCCAGAAAGTGTTGGCCTGAATATAGTGACAAGTGTGTAGGGGTTGCAGCATCAGTGCTCTGATGCAACATTAAATAAACAAAAAATTTTATATTATGAACAGATGTTAGTAAAGAAGTTAGTCAATGAAAATAATATTAAGATATGAATTTGTAATATGAATATTCTGATAGATAGATTAATGAAATTTAGTGATCCATAAGAAGATAAAAATCTTATACATTTAAGAAACTAAATAGTTTGAGGAAAAAAATGAGAAGATTGATAGTTTAAATTTAAAAATTTTATATTCAAGTAAATCATATGAGAAATTGTGTGTAATTATATATAAATGGTTTAAAAATAGCATCATAAAAATCAATAGAATTTTATGATAAACTTATAACTCTTAAAGATTGTTGTTGATATTGTAGTTTTTAATATTATAACTGCTTATGCTCTCCAAGTATGTTTAGATATATGTTAAAAAAAATTGCAATGAGCCAAAAAAATCAATTGGATAACTCTTGAAAAAAAAATTGTAGATAGAAGATTTTAGAAATATTCATGATGATTATGATTTTTTAGGAACTAACAAAGAAGGTAGTCATATTGGATTTTTTTTAGCTTGTGATTTTATTATTATTAATATTTTATTTAATAAAAAAGAGAGTATATTATCACTTCAAAGAATTGTTTTAATAAAACACAATTTGAATATTTTTATGAGAAAAATAGATCATCCAGATTGTAAAGATTTATGTCATTTCAAGTGAAAATTTAAATGCACCATCTCTTATTGGTTTTGAATTTTAAGATGATGGATTAAAAGATTAAAAATATAATAAAATATCATCATGGAATTAGATGGACACACTTAAAAGACAAATAAAATTATTTTTATGAGTACAATTCAAGATTTTAAGATTTGGAATGTTAATGACCAAGCTAATATTATGTAGAATAATGTAACAAGTATTATGAAACAATTTGTAAAATATTTGCTCAGAAAATTTAAAAAAAAAACTCTTGTGAATAAAAATAGTTGGTGATCGAATAATAATGTGGAAGAAAAATAACAAATATAAAATTTTGTTATAAAAATTGGTTCAAATGTAAAAACTTGAAAATTTGAGAAAAAAATATAAGGTGGTCCGTAGGATGGGTCAAATATTTTGATAAAAATTTCAATGAAGATTATAAAAATATGATCAAGTTTAGTGATATTAATATCATAAATAATACTAGTTTTTTTATTTCCAACGTCACATTAGTCAAACATTAGTTGAGGATGTTATGATGAAGTGTGGAAAAACAATAGGATATGATTATATTATAACAAAAGTGTGAAAATACTTATAAGATTTGAGAAATTTTCGGCTTATTAATCTTTTTAATATTATTTTTAAAACTAAAAAGATGTCTGATGAGAGGAGAAAATTTCTACTGATCAATATTTTTAACATTAAACACAGTAGAGTAAATTATAAATGAATTAAGTTAATGTGTGACCTAATACGAAAATTTCTCAAAATCATTTTGAATTCATATCAAACAAGTTTACTATGGATGTTATATATTATTGAGAGGTTTGACAGAAAAGTGTCAAGAGAATAAGGAAGATGTACTTATAATTTTTTTTTACTTAGAAAAAAACTTATGATAAAATTTCAATTGAAGCCTTTTGGAGAGCTCTAAAGAAGAGAAGTGTTGATATTACTCATATTCAAGCCATTAAAAATATCTATACTATAGTTATTGCTTGTTTTTTAACACAAGGAGGATTGACCAAGTATTTTTTTCCTATTTCATTTGGATTACATCTGGGACAGACTTTGAGCCTTTATCTTTAAGCTTTTAGTTATGATATCCTTTTTGTGGATAAGATTGGAGAGAGTGTTCAGCTCATTTTACAATTTGAACTAAAAGATGAGCTTGAATAAATCAATGGGGAAAAGTAATTAAACGATTTATTTTACTGTGAAATGTTTTTGCATCATGCAAAATGCTTATTTATTATTATTATGACAAGAAATTTTCAAGATGGAAAAAGCTGAATATGCTATCAATCAACCCTGGAATACTCTCTTCCTACCCAGTTTTCAATAAGACATTTTTTTTCAAAGATCTTCTCACCATATTCGGCCAAAGCTTCCTTCAGAAAGCTTAAAATTTGCAGGAACTCTCTGATTGTCATCTCACTTGAACCAATTTGTTTAATTAAGTTACCTACAATTGATCTAAGCTCAGCACCAAATTGCATCGCTCCTATAAACCTTTTGCCAACTTTAGGGCTGAGATTTTTAGCCTAATAATTGATTGAAGTGTAGTTGTTTGAACATTGGATCGTGTTTTGGTTGGATCAAAATCAAAGAGCCGAACAATTCATATATATACATATAGCTCGGCTTGAAACTAATGAGGAAAATGAGGTCCAAATAAAGACCAAATTGAGCTGGATGATAAGAGGTCCAAATAAAGACCAAATTGAGCTGGATGATAAGAGGTTTATAATCCTCTTTACAGATTTCAATTAATGGGATAGCAAGAATTGAAGGTAAGCATATGGGATCATGTGATTAGTAGGTTGATTGCAATGCAAATTTAGCTAAATATATTAACATAAATTATGCGAACAAAAAAAAGACTATATTGCAATGCAAATTGACCCATGTCCATGGCAGAATTACAGCACGTGGCATCAGCAATAAATACCCTTACTACTTGCAAGTTTTCAGGAGGAAAAAGAAGAAATTGAAGCATATATCTACATCACAATCTGCCTGAAAGTTAGGTTGATCCGAACTGAACCTGGTTTAGAACGCTTCGGCACTGAGTGAAGCCAATCTCGCTGGGTATATCCTCTCATCACCAGTAAAGAGCCGTGTTTCAGCACGAATGAGTGCTGATCTTGGCAAGTAATCTTCAGCCGCTTGTTTTCCGACTCTTCTGAAGTATTAATAGCTAGCATAGTCAAAGGTAATAGAAAAAAAATGTCAGCTAGTTTGTCGATATGACACTCATGTTCTTGTGTGTATATCCGATGAGTGATGATTGAGTAAAATATTAAGAAAAATTTAATTACTGTTGAATCCCAAAGCATCCGGAGAATACGCCCCCGGTATAGAATGTTAAACGATAGAGGTAGAGGATGAGAGAGCATTGTAAAGAGCCGTAAAGAGAGTGTAACATTTATTTATATCGTATACCCCATATATATAGGCATAAGTCCCAACATTACAAAAGTAAATATTAGTCTCCTCATCATTGACTTTTCAGAAGCACGTTTTAGTAATTATAAAGTTATTCACATATAATAAGTCAAGGGGCTGATTCTATCAATAAGAGTTCGTCGATCGTCCGGTAACCCTCGAATCGATCAATATTTAATCCAAAAGAATGCTTCTTGTCTTGTCGATCACCCTAAGGGATGATCATTGCCCCTCGAGAAATCTGCTGGCATGTTTCGTCAATCGCCAGAACAAGGTGCATCTATCTCCATTGTCCAGCTTGAAAGTCGTCAACAACTACATTCAATCGACAATTTCTTCATCCTAAGTCGTTCATCTGTCTTGAGATTCGCACTGACATATTTTCTATATAAATATTTAGTTCTCTGATTCTCTTGCTCCTTGAAAGCTGCACAACACACGAGGATAAGAGAATCTTTTTTAACATGTATGAAATAATTAAATAACATTATTGCGTAATAATGAACTTCCCTCGATTTTCGTGCCCGAACCACTATAAATAGGCCTTAGGGTAAGGAAAGTAATATGCATATTACTCAAAGTCATAAGTAATATGTAGGCGGGGGGTCACAAACCTGTCACGAAGTGGAAACCAACAAGCGAAGTTTCTGTGGGAGAGTTGAGCAAGAAGAGGATTGTGCAGAAGTCACGAGCGAGAGGAAACGAAGATCGAACTGAGCCTTCAAACTTTCTAATAGGCTCATCACAAGGGAGAGCTGCAGAGGAGATTGGAGGGCGTCTCGACGAACGTCTTTTGGGGCATCTGTCGGAAGCGTTCACTCCTGCACAATCCTCAGGAGTACTCGTTCAAACTGTTGTGGGGACTATGTCTCTCAGGGGCTATGAAAGGTGTCAACTGAAGCTAGGACGTGGCTTCGGTCGCGAAAGGATGGCCTTTCCTCTGAGGGTGGAGGATTAAAGGAAACCGGTGATGACCTTGTCTCACTTCTAACTGGTGTCAAATTTTGGGTACGTAACTTAAATCATGCCTTTAAGTATTTCTTTTGCAGCCACCGGAGCTCTGACGATCTCTTCAATCTTATCAGACACCGAGATGCAGGTGCGGCCACCGTTGATTGAGCCATGGAGGGGGAGTGGATGTTGTGGAGCAGACTGCTGCGGGACAGGGAGCCATTGAGCAGGGCACCGTAGAGGTAGAGGATGGGGGAGAATCCCCCCCTCCCAAAGCCAGAGCAAGAGTGTGGGCTATCAATTTTCTCCAGGTACAGCAACAAGGAGGCATATAAGTGGCGCTAAGTGTTTGCTTATTTTCTAGCGTGTCGCTATGCTGAAATGGAGGAGCGCTTCATTAGCAAACTCCACAATCCGATGGATCGACATTTAGTCTGTGGCAGGCATCATCAATCAACATGCCTGGCATTCCAGCGGTCGTCCAGGCGAATACTTCTCGGCTTTCTTGGAGTGTCGGAACCATCAGCTCCCAATGTCCTGCATCAAAAGCTTCACTTTTTAGAAAATATTTGCATTCCTCCCCTTCAACGGTTGGGACTTTGGGGGTGGTCTCGTTGGTTTCAAGGCCACCTTCCCTTGCATTGTGGATGTCCAGGTTATCGTGCTTCATGTTGCTTACAGCCTGCAAGTAGCAGACTTAGAATTGTTATAGGTTCTTATTGTGATAATTTCTCCATCCATGGAGAATTTGACGGCGATATGATAAGTGGAGACCACAGCCCTGAAATCGTTCAGAAGTGGTCAACCAAATATAGCGTTGTATGTCGGAAGAGAATCCACCAAGAACAAATCCTCCGTTAGAGTGAACTACTTTTTGTTTTACCCCCAACTTACAGGGAGCCTGATTAAGCCCAACGCTTCCTTTTTTCTCTCGAAAATCCATACAATAATCCGACTGGTGAAGTCATCTGATCGGCAGTAAAATTTATTTTATCGAATACCTATTTGAAAACACATTCACGAAGCTCCTGGTATCGCCAGGGATGCTCCCAACTTGATAATTATTGATTACAGTCGTTATCACAACAACATCATTATACGAATTTCCCTTCAGAGGAAGATCCTTATTAGTAAAATAGATAGGTGGGTGGCTCTTTGTTTCAGTGCAAAGGCTGTGACACAAAGCTCCATTGTTTGTTGCCTCTTTTGATTTATCTTCCTGGGCGGTTCGCTCACGTATCCCGCGATGTGAATGAAATTGGTGCGGTAAGCAAAAGAGACGAACACAAACAATTTTTTTTGTTTGACTTGTTAAACGAACCAAACACAAATAATGATATGTTTGTTCATATTCGAATCAATACTGTTTGAAATATAAAATAATTTAAAATAAACATATATAAAAGATTTAGCATATTTTAAAAATAGTTATATAGTCTAAAAATTTATCATTTTTTAAAAAATTAAATGCTACAAATTATAATACATAATAAAATAATAATAATAATAATATATTATTAGTACCATAAAATATTTTACTACCATAACAACACCACTTCATTGCCACAATAACACCACATACCAAACTGTGACAAATTCCCACAACAACACCATAAAACAGATGCAAAACTCCGCAATAACACCACAATACAATTCAAAAACTACCGCAATAACACCACCGCCCCGCCGCCACAATAACTCCACAGTTCCATGGCAAAACCTCGCCAATAAGACCATAATACTACTGGAATACACCCGCAATAACACCACCCTCACGACAGCGCACGATAACACCCACTACCGCTCAAATCACGCGTAATAACCCCGCCAAAAACGCCCATTGTTTCACCTCAAACAAAACAATAACACCGCAATACTACCATAATAACACCACTTATCGCGAAATTGCGGTAACACCGCAACACAACCCAAATAGCACCACTTCTCGCGGAACCACGGTAACCCTTCAATACAACCTAAAAAAACACCTCCAATAAAAACCTAAACGAATTACCTGAAATCATTTCGAACAAAATCAAACCGAACACGAACAATTTTAAACACAAGCCTATTTCAAACACACTTAATTTCAAACGAACGGAACACGAAAACGAGCTTCATTCGTTCGTGTTTTGTTCGTTTACACCCCTACTTATTGTTCATCTCTAACAACTAGGCCAAGCTCTTTGGTTCTTTGAGGTCGAGGCCGAAGCGGAACCTCTCCATCCTTACTATGTCAGCACAGCTTGGGCCATGTCAGGCTTCAAGTCTTTTACCTCCAAAGTTTCCCTTTTGAATCTTGCAATAAAAGATCGCAGGCTCTTATCAGCTCATTATTTAATTGTCACAGAAATCGAGCGCTCTTTTTAGGCCTTAGAGCGCCGACGAACTGGGATAGAAAAAGTCTTTTGAATTCCACAAAACAAGTGATCACTCCTACTGGTAACCAATCAAACCAGCTTAGTGCGAACGATCTCAGCGTTGTGAAGAACAACTTACACTTGTGAGTGTCAGAGATTTTAGCAAACATATGGAGGATTTGAATGATGTGGGTGGTCGTTGAGGTCAGATCGTTTTTTGTATGGCTCTAGGTCGGGCATTTTTAATTTCTTTGAGGGTTCAACTCTTGATACTTGGAGCGAGAAGGCACTCTCCGGTTGTCTCGATGCCTCGATTCGCATTGATCAATTTTTCTCCTCAAAGGCGGATCTAGCACTATCCTTATATGATTCATCATCAAGCTTCTCCTGTAGGTGGATTGTTCTTCCACCGTTGTTTATCGGTGGTTCCCCTTGAGTGGGGTTGAGTGCCACTTGTTGGGCCAGTCAGCAACTGCACTGAGCACTTCTGTCAACTATCATAACATCTAGTTAGTGATCTGGGTCCTCAAGTCTTGCAAGCCTTGTTGGACGAATTCTTCAATAAAATCTCTGATGCATGCTGCTTCTGCCATGTTCTCTGTCAGGATTCTCCTTGTTGTTGTTGCTTAGCTCCTCTTCTTGTTAAAGACATGTTTCCAAACTAACCGTAACTTTAAGGATGTTGAATCACAAAGCGACCTAAGAATACACCAAAAGTATATAGCGTTAAGAGAGATATTTAGATGATAACAGAGAACCATAGAGAGCGGTAAAGAGAATGTAATTTTATTCATATCAGATACCCTCTATTTATAGACATAGGTCACAACATTACAAAAGTACATATTAGTCCCTCGTCATTAACTTTTCAGATGGAATTTTTAGTAATTACAGAGTTATTCACATAAAATAAGATCAGAGGGCTGATTTGAATGATAAGAGTTTGTCGATTGTCCAGTATGCCTAGAACAAGACGCATCTCTCATCATCGTCCTGAGTGCAAATCACCACCCTGCGAAAAATCTCCTGTCATGTTCCATCGATCGATTGAACAAGATGTGTCTCTCTTCCTTGTCTAGTCCAAAATGGTCGTCAACAGCTGCGTTTAATCGGTCATTTCTCCCCCCTGAGTCGTCCAGTTGTCTTAAGATTTGTGCTGACATATTTTATATATACACATACATACGACACAATTCTAATGTATTTGCATATCTAAAGCCCAAAATTTAATATTTACATTTATAACAGCTAAGTGTTATAAAATCATACATGAAAAGATGTATTTCAACTTTAAAGAGATAGTGATGGTGACATTTTTTAATGCAACGTTAAAGATATAAGTAACATGCAAGTAAATACAAATGTTTAGGTTTTAGATATGTACTTACATAAGAATTATGTGATATGTATGTAAATGCCCCAAAAATTAATTGCAGATCATTGTGTTAAAATTTTTTCAGCTAGTAGAAAATGAAATAAAAATTAAAATCTCAACTAGTTAGAAAAGAGAGAATTTTCATTGCATTATTTTACTCATACCTCCTTTCTTGACTGGTTTCTTCTTTAAAAGGAATTCCCTTTCACATCCAAAAGAAACAGAAGCAATTTCTGGAGTGGATCCATACAATTTCTCGTCATCAGAATGCCAAGCTACATAATCTGTGCCGCATTTATACCGATTCAGTAGCAGACTATTAAATCTACTTCCAGGAAGTGCTTCATGAACCTACAATAAATTGAATTTTGTACAATCAACAATAGAGATGAAGGAAAGGTGGAGCACAGAAAAATGAAAATTTCAGTAAATAAAATGTAGTTCTGCTAGGTGGATAATGAAGTCATAAATTCTTACGGCTTCCAAGATGTCGCTAAGCACAGGGTACTCATCCCAGGTGTATGCATGTGGCTGATAACCACTGTATTTTAAATTAGTAAGTCCTTCACTTGCAACATAGCATGTGTCTCTAGGCTGAACGCATACATAAACTTATTTTGGTTAAATTAACCAAGCAGATTATGAAATAAATAACATAAACAGAAAATCCAACTTATACCAGTTATACTTGAGTGTGCATTACTTAGTTTTAGCAAACCAAAGAACATAAATGGAAGCTTCCAACACTCTTTGGTGGTATGATTAACATTATTTTCAGGAATGAAACAAGAAAGGAATCCATGATGAACTAGCAAATTATTGGAAACATTTGCTCAATTTCCATGAGGATATAATGATTGCATCAGAAATTATCAGACATAACAATCCAATCCACCAATTCTAGATTTTCTTGGCCACAACAAACTAACATATAACCATTAACTAGATAAGATCAACTTCAGGTACCTACTAACACGAGTTACTATCTACTAAAAATTCAATTACAGTGTCTACATTTGATATTTAAACTTTCCCCAAAAAAAAAAAAACAAAAAAAAACAAAAACAGATGCCCTCTTAATTAAGATGCGTCGAACACATTTTTCCAGTGCATTCGTAATCAATCCCCAAACAACTACAAAACTGAAAAGAGAAAAACTGCATAAATATAAAATGTTAAGAAGCGAAGTAACCTGGAGGCAAGACCTTCCAAAGACGTGGATCAATGGCCTCGTCCACGGGATCTCCTTGTCGAGATAGTCGAACCAAGCCCAAGCTCGCTCCGACGGCAAGAATCTCGGAACGAAGACAACTTCGCTGCCGCCTCCGAGATCCGTAATGGATCGTTTTCCGGCCATCTCGCCAGAGCTGGAATTCGGATTAGGGTTATGTTCTGTTGCTGCGAAGCCGCGAAGGGTGAAAGCCATGGCGGGCATCCAAAAAAATGGAGTTTAAAAATATAAAATAGCCAATTATTTTATGGCGGATTTACATACAAGCAACAAATTTTTATGCATTTAACTATTTCTAAAGTTTTATTTTTACAAACGAATATCTAATTTATCTTTTTCACCCTCCTTAAAAATTAAATTCACATTTCATAGATTATTAATTTTATAAAAATGAGAGTTTGATTGTGAGATAGGTAAATGCATAAAAATTAAGGGTCTGTCTATTCAATTTTTTAGCTGCAGTTATGCTGCCATAAAAAGCTACTTCGAAAAAGCAGCTGCACGGAAGAAAATTAAATTAACATTGAAGAACATTTATTATTTAATTTTTTTATTTATATCTTTATTTAAAATACAATAATTTTATTATGTTGAATACAAGAAACTTGTTTTTAGAAATCTACTAATAACTTTAAGTTATTTACATTTTTTTATGCGAAGTTCTTTTTCTTAAAATAATATAAATAAAATGTATATGAAACACGCATAAAATAAATATATTTTTTAAAATTGTAATAAGAATAATATTATTAATTCCAAACAATACATAAACGTAATTAAAATTTGGGAGATTTATGTATTTTTTTATATATATTTATATATCGACAAAATTTGAAGGATTGCGTGTGATCTCGCCGGCCGGGGGTGCAACGTCGGTAGTTTACCCTGCGGCGACGAGCAGCGCTCCAACGGGATCATCTTGGGACCGGGAAGAAATCTAGGTCCGTCTTCATCGCTAAATTTTTGTAGGCTCGGTGAAGAATTTCGTTTGTTGGCCTTTGTATTTGTTTTCTAAGGGTTTTTATAGATCTCTGTTCTTGGTCTCGGATTTTCGAGTACGTTACGGATTCGGAGATGCAGTACAGATCCGGGCAATCGTCCTACCGGGATCGCACGCAGGAGTTTCTCATCACAGCGGACAGGTTGAAAAAGTCGCTGTCTTCTGGGCCAAATACGCAGAGCAGCAATGCTGCGTCTAAGTTTGAGGGGCCGAAGTCGGCGGTCTCAATTCAGTCGGAATTTAACAAGAGGGCTTCAAGAATTGGGCTTGGGATTCACCAGACTTCTCAAAAGCTTGCGAAACTTGCAAAATGTAAGAAACAAATACTGTATGTCTGTTGCTTCTTTTAGTTTATATGCATTTGTCAATTGCATTGATCTAGGGTGAATTCCGGCAGTAACGTTTTGAAAGATTTACAGAGTTTTTGCGTGTTATAATGAAATCGAGGCAGTCTAAAGCAGCTATGTTTTTGGAGTCGTTACTTTGTGACCAATATACTTCAAAATTTTCAAAAGGTGACACCTTATTGTCAATTGAGAACACTGCATTCTCGGTACTACTTATCCAGAACTGTAAGAATCTGTTGGAAGGAAAATAAACATTGTAGGAACGTCATGTTGTGAATAAAAAATGGCAGGATGATAGTAAAACATTTCTATTTTTTTCGATCAATGCTTACATGTTTTGAATGGATTTGAGGGAATTTTTAAAAGTTATTGTGACGGTTTATTATGGCTTCTATTAGTAATTACATGAGCTCATGGCTGTGATTTCATGAAGGTTTTTTAGGGCATCATTGCGGTGATACTTTATTGCTTCAATTTGTAAGTGAGTATATTATGATAGTGTGATATCCTTAATGCATGATATTATAAGCGAGTAGAATGCTACAATCTTGATATTTGATGGTGAGTCCTTCTTGATGAACATTTTTTGTTTGGCACATTTATATACATAACACAATTCTTATGTATATACATATCTAACACCTAAACATTCATATTTACATAAATACCACTCAAATCCTCACAATCACATCAAAAATACCACTATCACTATCTTTTTAAAAGTGAAATACACATTTTCATGATATATTTATGACACCAAGGTGCTTTAAGTGTATATATCAAACTTTGGGTGTTAGATATGTGAATAAATAAGAATTGTGCGGCATTTATATAAATTCCCCTTTTTGTTTTCATTATATGTAATTCCCTGTTATTTGCTTTGGTAGCTTGGCATCTGACAATTAAAGTCATATGCAAGTCTAATTACATTAAAAAAGCATATACATAAAAAGATATATTTAACTTTAGATAAGGTAATATTATTTGCATTTTTGATGTGAATTAGAGATCTTAATGTTATATAAGCATGTTTAAAGATTTAGGTATTAGATATATAAATATTAAGAATTCAATCGTTTTTATGTAATTCTCTTCAGCTTTTATCTTTTCTTCACATTCATGTGGGTCTCCGACTATTCTAATTTTTATCCTTCTTGTAAGTTTTACCCTTTTTTTACATCATTTTGTTGTTTTAGTTGCGTGTGATCTACTTTTTATGTTTTATTTTCTTTCTCTTTTCTCGATATTGTAAACGTTTATAAAACAACCTTCAAATTAGTGATTTCATTTTCCATGTTCAAAATGAATGATTAAGAAACTATTTTATTTTTGACATGTTATTTTTACAAGCAACTGAATGAGCTCTTAGTTGAGATTTCAAACGTGAATTAGATGTTGAAATTATTTTTATGCGGTGTTTAAGGAAGCATAAGATGAAAAAGGTTTGCAAATCATATTAAACATTTTACAAATTATGCAATTGTTGGAAAAGGTTAGATGAAAAGAAACGAAACATTTTTATATTTTGGATATCATATGCAAAACATAAAATACTTTCTATTGCACTTTTTCTCCAATAAATTTGCAAACAGAAGCAACCCCTTTTTATCAATTTATGTTTTCTAGTGTTCTTGTCATTGAGCTAAAAACCTGAAGTAAAAGTTTGATTCGCTATTATTTTTTATTCACAAAATTAGGGTTATCATATTTTTGGAATTAGAGGCTTTGTTTCTTTAGTGAGCATTCAAAGTGAAGTTAATCTAGAGGAAGTGATAGCTATGGTGTATATTTTTTATTAGGATTTGGTCTGGCGTCTAGATAAAAATGCCTACTATTATTTATGTTTATGAATTAGATTTGGCGAAGGAAAATATTACTTTGAAGTGTGGAAACAAAAATGTGAGATGTGCGCTCGTTTGGATGATTGATGAAATAGGGCAATATGACTCCTTCAATCATGATATCTTATAGATAACTATGTAAGCCCTTTATGTTGCTTTGAAGATAATTTTTCTATCAATGAAGATGTGAGGCAATGATTGGTCAACCAGTGGAATGGGGATTAATACAAGGAATGTAGTTCATGCCAGACAAGAGTTGAAATTTCTCATTTGAAATATGATATGACATCATGAATTATCATATCAAAAGATGAAAGTACTATCCATCGATGGATCTAATTACGAAAGCAATTATTTTATGACTCGGGGTCTACGTTGCCATATATTTTTCCTTGTCTAATTTGGTAGGCTTTGATTTATTTTATTTTAAAGTATAGATACCTATAAGGAATATTATAGAGAATTTGGTCCCCTAGAAACACTGTTAAAAATGGATCTCATGTTCCTGTGGATGTAGGTGTTTAGTTTTTATAATTGTTAATTTGAAGTTCAATCGGGATACACTCAACTTTTGGATTATTTTTTTTCAGAGTTGAAAGAAGAAAAGTACAAAGCATGAGATACTGGGAAACTCAGTAGCACTTCAAACAATCCTATAACTAGGCTTATAACTTCAATCGGGGTTTGATTTTGGTTTCAGGTTATTCATTTTGTTAGATAATTGTGGCTTATATCATGCGATCAAGAAAAAACTCATGTAGAGATGACTCATTTTGTAGCGTGGAAAACAGTTTGTCGTTTGCCTTAGATTGTAGAACTAATGTAAGCATTACCAATATAGGTAGGAGACTCGAACCTAATCTAAGGATATTCTTTGAGATTTATAGTTTTTAAAACATGTCGAGGTATGAATCAAGCATGACTCTCTTGGACTTATAAATTTGTCTGGAAAGAGCAGCCAGCTAACCCAGTTTTAACTCGAGTCCGGTTAGGCCATGTGGACGAATGCATGAAATACACATTTTTTATTTTAAAATATTAAAAGGGCTACCTCTCCAAGAGGGTTGTCCATCATCCTCACTATTGGCTAGATGTCTATTTATATATAATGAGTAAACCGCTCAATTTAAGAAAATGAACTAATATGCTAATACAAATGGTGTATTATTGCTAGGATTTCTAATTCATTTATTGGTTGTTTTACTTATGAGTGTTTATTTCGATTTTGTTTCAATTTTACTAATGTTTGTTCAAGTTAATGAAATAATCTAGGAAATATACTTTAACCTATGAGCTTAACAGCTAAAACCAAACTTTTCAAGCACAAGTCATCACAGAAAGAAAACTTAAAAAATCAGATATTTCTAATATGCACTACTGACGTAAAAACGAAATTCAAACCAATATTTTTCATTAAACAACATGAAACCTAGTTTGGAATCGAGTCAGGTATCTTGGTGGATCTATTTGTTTGTGTTCTCTATCATCCATAGGAAACTTAAATGAATTACCCTAAAAGTTACTTTTAGGGCTAGGGCACCAATCATGGACATGGTTAAGCGAATCTAGCTTGTTTTCATTCAACTCTAAATCATGTATTCAATAGTTTGAAGCTTGAAACCTTAAACGTTTGAATTGTCTTATTTGTTTACAGCGCGTTATTTGAATTAATCTAGCCCTCGTCAATTATATAGAGTTTCAATCCAAGCACCTTTTAAATTTTACAACGCTAATTTTATCAACTTGTCTAATTTGTTATACATAACTTCAAATAACCTAAGTTTTTAAATTGCTTTATCTTCATAATTAACATTGACATTGTCGGGTCCCAAGCCCCGGATGTGAAAAGTAGAGGGTTACGTTAGGTAGTCAACAACCAGCTTAAAACTTGTCAAACAATCTGTGATGCTGAAAATTTTGTTTTTAGTGATCTTTATAATAAATTAGATACTAAGGAGGATGAAAAATATATATATAAACTAGTCAAATAAAGAGAAAAGAAAAGTAAAGATTTAACTTAAGTAAAACATATTAAATATGAAAATCAAAAATTATTTTTCTTAGAAAAAGATATTTAACATAGGCGAGTTATTTTGAAAATTTTTTTAATGAAATTTCTGAAAATATGATCGACCTTAGTGATTTTAATATCGTTAATAATAATAAAATATTTTATTTTTACCGTCGCATTAGTAAAAAAGAAGTTTATGAGGCTTAAAAAAAACCAATGGTGGAAAGTCTGTAGGACCTAATGATATCCCAATTGAAGTGTGGAAATATATATAGGAGATTTGGGTGTTTCTTTACTAAACTTTTTAATATTATTTTAAAAACTAAAAAGATGTCTACTGAGTGGAGGAATAGTATTTTGGTCCCATTTTTAAGAATAAAGGGGATGCACAAGAGTGTAAATTATAGAGGAATTAAGTTGATATGTCTTACTTTAAAATTATGGGAGAGGGTAATTGAATATAGGTTAAGACGTATTACAAAGATTTCTCGTAATCAGTTTGGATTTATGTCGGTCAGGTCTACTATGAAAGCTATACATTTATTGAGAGGTTTGATGGAGAAGTTTAGAGATAATAAAGAGGATCTACATATGATTTTTTTTTATTTAGAAAAAGCTTTCGATGAGGCTCCAAGAGATATCCTTTGGAGAGTTCTTGAGAAGAAAGGTGTAGATATGACTTATATTCATGTCATTAAACATATATATATATACTAGAGTTGTTACTTGTGTTAGAACTGAAAGAGGATTGGCTAAATATTTTCCTATTTCTATTGGATTACATCTAAGATTGTTTTTACGCCCATATCTTTTTGCTTTAGTTATGGATGGTTTTACTGGACATTTACAGGAGGTTGTACCTTGGTGTATGCTTTTTGTTGATGATATCCTTCTTGTAGATAAGGCGAAAGAGAAAGCTCAAAAGAAAACTTGACTTACGGAGGTCTACATTGGAGTCTAAAGGCCTTCATTTGAGTAGAACTAAAACTGAATACGTGGAATGAATTTTTAGTAGTATTAGTTCTAGTGACAGAATTGTAACTATGGGTGATCAAATTCTTAAAAGGTGTGAATGTTTTAGATATCTCGGGTCTATTGTTCAAAGTGATGGTGATATAGATGGGGATGTTAGTAGTAGAATTCAAGTTGATTGGTTGAAGTGGAAGAATGCTTTGGGCCTATTATGTGATAGAAAAGTACTGCTTAGATTGAAAGGAAAACTTTATAAGATGGTGGTGAGACCTGAAATGTTTTGTGGCGTTGAATGTTGGCCTTTTAAAGAGAAGCATAAAACTAAGTTAAGTGATGCCGAGATATTAGGTGGATGAGTGGCTTTACACTTAGAGACAAAATGCTAAATGAATATATTCTTGATATGGTTGGTGTAGCTCCGGTCACGAACAAAATTAGAAAGAGTCGTCTTAGATGGTTTGGTGACATTTAATGTCGACCGTCTGATGATCCATCTGATTAGGAGATTAGATGTTTTAGATTCGACTTATGTTAAGAAAGACGGTGGTAGACCTAGGAAGACTTGAGTATATTGTATAAAAAGTAATATTATTTTTTTAAAATTGAATGAAAATATGACACTAAATAAGATGCAATTGAGAAAAAAGATTCATGTGGTGGACCTCACTTAGTGGGGTAAAGGTTTTGTTGTTGTTGCTGTACTTTATCTTCTTAATATGATCATTGCATTTTTTTTCTTCTAATTTTACCATAGCCATTTTAATATTTTCACTTATATTGCCCTCAATCTAGCTATCAACAATTTTTTTTACCACACATTACTGGATCCATATGACATCATAGGCCTTATTGTAGTATTATATCTAAATTAGTTATCTGATATTATAATATCTCAAAATGTATTTGTCCTGCATTTAATTGGTTATTATCGCACACAATCTGTATGATTGTAATTGTTAGCATTATATAATTTTGAAGATTTATTTACATACCATTCTTTTCCTATGGATTTACATATCTAATACTTAAACCTCAATTTTTATATATATATACCACCTTGCCTATGCATGAGAAGGTTTATTTCACTTTCTAAAAGTTAAAATAATAGTATTTTTTTGATGCGATATGAAAATTTTGGGTGGTATAAATATAAAAAGCGAAGTTTGATACTAGATATATAAATATATAGGAATTGGGTAGTATGTAAATGCCCCTATAATTTTTTATGGCAGCATCTTACATCTTTGATCATCACAGTACTTTTTATTAGTTCACAGTCGAGTTCCAGTGTTGAATCTTATGGCTTATCCCTAACCATAACCTCATAAGGTTTCAGTGGCAAAGAGAACATCAGTTTTTGATGATCCGACTGTCGAAATACAAGAACTAACTGCAATCATTAAGGAGGATATCACCGCTCTAAACTCCTCAGTGGTGGACCTGCAACTTTTATGTAATTCACAAAATGAATCTGGAAATATTTCCAGTGATACAACTACCCATTCTACCACTGTTGTTGACAACTTGAAGAACCGCTTGATGAGCACCACAAAGGAGTTTAAGGAAGTTCTAACTATGCGGACAGAGGTGGGTCTGAGAAATCCAGCTTGATTATTGCTCATTTGTTCTCAATCTTTTGACAATTATGCTAAATACTTTACAAAATCCCTTAAAAGCTTATCAATAAATCTTTGAGTTTGTAGAACTTGAAGATTCATGAAAATAGGCGACAAATATTCTCTTCTTCTACTTCGAAGGATTCTACAAATCCTTTTGTTCGGCAAAGACCACTGATTTCGAGGACCACAACTGACTCAGCCGCACCACCGGCACCATGGGCAAGTGACTCGGCTTCTTCTTCCCAGTTGTTTCCCGGGTAATTTATGAAATTAATAATGATTACTTAATGAGAAGGGTTAGGCAGTGTGTTTGGTCGTAATGATTTTGTATAAGATATTAGAGGAGTATAGTGTCAAAATAGTCCTCTGACTGTTTAAATATGGCCATTTTATAGTTCTGCCTTCTATAAAATTATAAAATTAGATAATTATTTCAGCTCATATTAAAAGAGCCCAAGGACTAAATGAACACTTCGATAGATTATGGGACTAACATGACATCCTACAACAAATCAAGGGGCTACAACAAATCAAGTTATATGTTTCTATGTAATTTTTATACTGTTTATGCTGGCTTATAATCATTTTTCTCAAGTTACTTGATATAAAAAACTTCTTTGGTTATTTCTGATGGAAATTCTGCACTTCTATGTTTTGAAGTTAGTTATTATGTTATTTATGGTGATAAATAGAGAAGATCTTTTTTCAAACACCAAGAGCAAGTAAGAGGAATTGAAAATAAAAAGAGAAGAATTGCATGCAAAATTATATGAAAGTTATATTCATATTCATCTAATTGATGATTATGCTCTGTTGTCACACAGCTGTAGATTTTACCATAATTTGGCTGTGGAGAAAATACAAACCAAAATTCTCTTTAACGAAATAATATGGTCTCCCTTCCTTTTTATAATGAAAAAAAGAGGCATTTAGATGCATACCAACCAATTCATATGAATTTACATATCTAACACCTAAACTTTTTTTTGACATTTATACCGCCCAAATCTTTCATATCACATAAAAAATACCACTATTTTAGCTGTTAAAAAAGTGAAATACACTTCTTCATGCATGGGTATGATGGCATGTTTGCAGAAATTGAAGTTTTGATGAGTGGTATGTAACTTTTTCCCAAATAAAAAAAAATATATATTTGTTTTGATTTACTGCAGTGATCTCGTTTCTTTATGAGGCAAAAACTAAGCTCCACAAATCAAACTATTTATGTATAATGTAGATTTTAATTTATTATATGCCAGTAATAGCATGTAAGATTATTTTTTTCTTCCACTTTTCGGTGTAAATTTTTCAGAAAGATGGTAAATGGTGATCCATCATCATCAACTCAGCCTTTGCTGAATCAACAGCAGCTGCATATGGTTCCTGTACAGGACAGCTACATGACCAGCAGAGCCGAAGCCCTCCAAAACGTTGAATCTACCATTCATGAGCTAAGCAACATCTTCACTCAGTTAGCCACCATGGTTTCTCAGCAAGGAGAGCTTGCTATCAGGTTTTTACCTAACAATTTCTTTTCATGAGAATGAGCTCACAGATTTCTATAAAATTTTGGAAGATTTACAGTCATACCGCTCAATTCCTATGTTTTTACATGCATACCACCTTACTTATGCATAAAAAGGTGCATTTCACCATTTAAAAGTTAAAATGGTGATTTTTTATGTAATATGAAAGGTATGGGTGGTGTAAATGTAAAAAAACAATGTTTGTATTAGATATGTAACTACATAGGAATTGGGTGATGTAAATGCCCCTAATATATTGATTTCCATATGTTTCTCAGGATTGATGAGAATATGGATGACACATTAGCGAACGTTGAAGGCGCACAGGGCCAACTGCTCAAGTACCTCAATGGCATTTCCTCTAACAGGTGGCTAATGATGAAGATATTCTTTGTACTGATAGTTTTTCTCATGATCTTCGTATTCTTTGTGGCATGATTCCGTGCTTAGGCTCCTTATTTTGGCCCTTTATTTTCTATTTGCAGATTATATGTAATTTTATCTTCCTTGGAATTGTTGGTATGTTCTTTCTTCAATGTTGTTTATGTTGCTTTTTCATACATAGGTTTTGTATATAGTTTCATGAGGCTGCTTATTTATGTTAACATTTAAGAAATGCATGTGTCCATCAGCCTGGTTCTTAGATGGCTTAGTTTTTTCTTTTTTTATCATAGATTGTTGAGCAATAAATCATAGATAAATAACGTTTTTCAACCATTAAAGTCGCCTTCTTTCATGATTTAGACGTTCTTACAGGTTTAGCTTGGGAAAATATTTGCGTACATAAGATGTACGCAGCGCTACGTACAGGTTATTCAATGGGGTACAGTGGAGTTATATTTGGGTTATACTCCCCTGTAACCTCTGTATAATTTCCTTGTAACATCCGTGTAAATTATTTGTACCAATGAAACTACAGAAGCACGAAACTCATTTATAGGTTACAGGGAGGTTACATAGGGGTATAACCTTGATATAACCCCTCAGTACCCCCTGAATAACCCTTGGACGTACGCAGCGCTGCGTACGTCTTATGTACGCAAATATTTTTCCTTAGCTTGAGAAAAAAATTTTGCACTGATGATTTTTTTTGTGCTTAATATAGATTAATACTATGCTATTGTTAGTGACTTAATTTTGAAAATAAAATTGATTATATTAGTGTGAGATTTTTTAATGGAGACTCGCTCCTAAAGCACTATAAACATCGAATATTACATATTTACTATCAAATATTTAAATGTTACATAACCTAGCGCTCTATTAATGGGATTAACAAATATTGATGTTACTATGGTTAACCTATCATTTTGATTCCCCCTGGCTAATAATCCTTGTGCGCCTTAATCTTTTATTTTTAGGAATGTTTATTATAATGGTGTGTCTAACATGACATTTTTCATGTTTGGGTCATGTTTTGTTCGTATCTCTGGGTCAGTAACTTTTTAACATAGTTTTTATCACGAAGTGACGGCTGATCATTTGTCATCACCATAGATAAGAGTGTTGAGGAAATGATATCAAAGGAAATATATATCAACTGATATCTCTAATAATCAATTCATATTAATTATTAGGAGACATACTAAATAACATAAAATATAAAAATAAATAATTCATAATCCAAAGAAATAAATATAAAATGAGAAAGAAATTATCTCCCTAATTTAAGTAAATAATTTATTTCTCATAACTTCTTACATGAATAAATTATTTTCAATTATAATTCCTAACAGTTTAAAAGATGAAGATTTACATACGTACCACTCTCTTCTTATATATTTATATTTCTAGCTCGTAAGTTTCAAATTTTACATATGCTCTATGTAGTATTTTGATATGAAATGAAAGATTTTGATGATATAAATGTCAAAAGTAAAATCTAGGTGTTAGTTATGTAAATGCATAAGATTTGAGTTGTACTTATGTAATATATATATATATATATATATAAACCAATCTATCTAAAATAGTTTGCATGATTATAATTTTAATATTTTACAATTGTATCAAACAATTACAGTGGTAATTGGGGAGGATTTCAATTCCTATATCATGTGGAAAGGTAATAATATTTATGTATTTACATATCTAACATCTAAATTTCCATATTTACACACCTTACACTTCATAAAAACAAATATATCATCATTTTTAATTTACTACATCAAAATATTGTAATTGTAAATAACACGTTTAGATGTTAGATATGTAAATAATGTTGAAAAGCATGCGAAATGTCGAGGGAGGGCAGAGATGGCGGCCGCCCTTCGACTTTCGATCCTCCGCTACATCCGACTCCCCGTCCAGTCTCTGGATCGATTCCGGCTAGAGTCGCCGTCACGGAATCCCTTTCTTAGTCGCAACCGATTCCTCTCCTCCCATGGGGACGAGCATCTCGAGCGCGAGGAGGTCGTCGAGCGCGTCCTCGCCGTCGTCAAGAGTTTCCCCAAACTCGATCCCTCTAAGGTCCTCCTTCGAAACCCTAACTCATCCTGATCTCACCTCTAGCTATTCTGTTTGATTTTTTACGGTAATTGGTTACAGGTAGGCACGGATTCCCACTTTCAGAAGGATCTGGGACTGGACAGCCTTGACAACGTCGAGATAGTGATGGCGCTCGAGGAGGAATTCAAGCTCGAGATTCCCGACAATGAGGCCGACAAGATTGACTCCTGCAGCGTTGCTATTGAGTACATCTTTCACCATCCCATGTCTGGCTAATTGCTAGGTTTTTAGTTGGGAAGTATGAAGAAGTACAACATGCTTGTGTTTTTACTGAATCTAGGGTTTAGCTGCAGCCGCACAAGGGTTGGTTTATTTTAAGAATGTGAATCTCTTCTTGATATTCAACGCAGGAGGAGATATTGAATAATGTCATTTTGTCAAGAGTGCTCTCTTTGAGCTTAAGAAAATACTTTTAAAGATGTTGATTTTGTTGAAACTTCTTTCTGATTCCTCTCTTGGTTTGTTACAATTCAGAATTTTGACACTATGTTTCTGTAATCTTTTTTCTGGCCTCCATATTTTGCCTTCATGCTATCTGCAATCTCATGCTGCTACACTTTGGTATAATCCTTTTCTTTTATTATTATTATTTTTTTTTGTTGGCTATGTATATCAGTTTTCATTGTGCGAAACCTGAATTTCTGATCTTAAACAAAATTAAAATGGCTCATCATCTCAAATTCATGTTATTTTTAAACTTTTTTTGTGCTGAACCATTATGTCAGGTATTATTATGCCGTCCGTCAGTTAGTCTTAGCTGACGAGCTTTGTTTCAGTTTCTATTTCATCATCGTTGTAGTAATCTTTACTGCTGTGCGGGACGATATCATCATCTCTTTTTCCATATGCTTATTATTAGGATTTTGCTGAACCCTTTTTATTTTTCCCTGGGATCTATTTATGGGAAACCATTGCAAATTGAAGCTGCTATTGCCATCTTTCATAGGTGGCCAAGATTTTGGTGGAAATATATGTTACCTCTCACCTTCATAAGAATGTGTAGATTGGTACATCATCTCATGCTTACTTGCAGAGTGTTAAAATTGAAGGCATCTTCCAACACTATTCTTTATGTAAAATCTTTGGCCGCATTCACTTTGATTGTTTCTAGGCCAATTTCAAGCTAAGAAAAACAAATTTTCGGGATCATAATGCGCAGTCAAAACTTCATAGCACCCCTTCTGCTCTAGTGATTGTTGTTTCTTCATCAATTGAGGTTTGTTCTAAATTTTTGGCATCAATTAATACTTTGTGCGCTGCATGTGTGCCTATCTTTGCCAACCTCTTAATTTCAGCATTCACACCTTTTATAATCCTTGTGGGATTTACATTTGTATCATACAATTCTCATATATTTGTATATCTAACACTTTAATTTTGATATTGACATATATAACACCCAAATATTTAAAGTCACATCAAAGAAGCCACTAATATTAATTCTTCTAAAGTGAAATATACATTTTTATACATATATTTTGATGTGATTGTGACACTGCAATGTTCTGCAAGTAAATAGCAAAGTTCAGGTATTTGATATGTTAATAGATAAGACTTTTGTGTATTTAGATCCCTCTTATTTTTAATATTGTTCCTCTTGTTTTGGAAATTCCTTTCTGTCCTATTGGTAAAACAAACATAAACTCTTAATTCAATTTGTGATCCTGATCCTGATCCTGATGGGAGCATGCTGACTGACAATGCACTAATGGATGGGAGCTTTTGTCTACCATTTTTTAGAGGTGGCCAAAATATGAAAAAGAAATCACGAGTCTCTGCTTTTCATCAAGTTTCAAGTTAGGTGGGTTAAGATGGTATCTTTATTTTGTTTTAATTTTTCTTTTTTTTCTCTAGAAAATCTTACTAATTGCTTTTATTATACTCTTTATCATTTTCTTGTTATAAAGATGTGCTTACAAAACATTTGAAATTTGGTCGATCTCGTATTTCTTCAAATTTGCCACAACTTTCATCCTGTTAAATTCTAGTAGGTCAAAATAGTTGC
>NEWO01000012.1:3538676-3554772 GCA_003013225.1 Phalaenopsis aphrodite | reverse complement strand
TGTGGACACAAGAAAAATTAGCCAAACCATAAATTGTTTTCTTGTAGTGTTTTCTATGGTGCTTTTCTTTTCATCTCACTTTTATCCTTGCCCCTCATGTGTGCAATATTCTTCAATAATTTGTATTCGAGCTAGGCTTCGATATCTTAAGTGAAAAGTAGGAGCAATGACCATGGATGATGAAAATGAGAAGATCAATTAGTTTCGATGGAAAACACTTTGGATATGGGATGATGTAGATCACAAATTACCTATGTCAAATGTTGGATAATGTGGAGACCCAGTCCACTGAAATTTAATTAGCTTTCTAATTAAGAATCTCACCTATCGCTCACTCTCCACATCCCACCTACCGTTCTCATGGTTACTATAAATAGTCTCTTTTGGCTTAAATGAGAAGTCAAGCCAAGTCCTCTAAGAAAGAAAGAGAGAAAGAGAGAGAGGGGGGAAGGGAGAAGAAAATTGAGATTTTCTTGTAAACGTCGAGGCGCTCGGCTGTGTAATTCCTCGAAGAAATAAAATCATCTACAACTCCATGGACGTAGGCAAATTTACCTAACCAGGTAAATCTTTGTGTCGCTCTGGTGTTTTTCTGCGTGTAATTTTTCTCGTTCCATTTTTCTCTTTATTGTCGTCGTTTTTCATAACAACTGGTATCAGAGCTTGGGTTCGAATCTAAGGAAGAACGATGTGCGGAGACGAAGTGATGACATCGGGGATTGAGAAGTTCAATGCACAGATTTTGCTTACTGGAGGATGCATATAGAAGACTACCTCTATGAGAAGAAACTTTATCTTTCGTTACTGCGACCAGAAAAGATGGACGAGGCAGAATAAAATTTATCGGATCGACAGGTTTTGGGGGTTATACGATTAATCCTTTCGAGATCGGTTTTCCACAACGTCATCAAGGAGAGTACTACTGCAGATCTCATTGCGGTCTCATCACGTATGTATGAAAAGCCATCGAAGAATAACAAGGTGCATCTGATGAAAGAGTTATTCAACTTGAAGATGACGGAAAGTGTGTCTGTTGCTCAACACCTAAATGATTTCAACACTATCACAAATCAGTTGTCGTCTGTTGAAATTAATTTTGATGATGAGATACGTGCGATGATATTGTTGGCTTCATTGTCAAATAGCTGGGAAGCCATGAGGATGGTAGCTAGCAGTTCTACAAGTAAATCTAAGCTGAAATATGATGGTATTCGTGATTTGATTTTGGCTGAGGAGATATGCAAAAAGAATTTTGGCGAGGCCTCGTGTTCAAGTTCGGCGCTGAATGTTGATTCCAGAGGGAGTTCACATGACAGTAACTCAAACAGAGGAATATCAAAATCAAAATCTGGTAAGCAGGCAACATGTTGGAATTGTGGCAAGACTGACCACATAAAAAGGAACTGCATGAATCATAGAAAGAAACAAAATGATGACGCTAATGTTGTAATTGAAGAAATACAGTATGTGTTATTGCTTACAGCTCACACTTAATCTCTGTTGGGCAGCTCAATGAGGGTGGTCATTTGGTAGTATTCTCAGATAGCACCTGGAAGCTTACCAAAGGAGCATTAGTATTGCTTAGGGTAAGAAAACTGACACACTATATATGACTACAGGTTTACTCAGTCGTGGACACATGAGTCAGAGGTGCATTATGGGAAAGCAGAAGAAGTTCAATTTCCTAAAAAATGGTAGAGCACTAAAGGCAGGAAAATTGAACCTTGTACAAACAAATGATGGAGCACCACAGAGTTATGAAGAAATCTTGCAAGATAAGAATTTGAGCAAGTGGGAGCTGACCAAGAAGAAGGAAACGGATTCCCTGCCAGGGAATCAAACTTGGGAGCTGGCAGAACTTTCACCAAATAAGAAAACATTGTGCAACAAGTGGGTGTACCGAGTGAAGACTGTTTGGTGGCAGTAAGAGGTGCAAGGCTGGACTTGTTAAAAAGAGCTTTCAGCAAGGGCGGGATATTGCTCATGCAGTGAGAATTATAAGCATATACAAGAGTAACTCAGGAAAAAGTTTGGTGGTACAAGGCTACGTTGACGGTGATATGTCAACTGAGGGTGTTACTCGTGAGAAGCTGAAGTTGTCTTCTGGCATAAAGACAGGGGCTTCGAGTTGCAGAGGTGGAGGATATCATGTTTGAGGAAAAGGTCAGTACAATTAGTAGATGATGCTGCCAGTAGGTCATGCAGTCAATGTCTCAGTCTCCAAGTGGGAGAATCGTCGGGTAAGTGGAGACCCGGTCCACCGAAATTTAATTAATTTTCTAATTAAGAATTTCACCTACAGCTCACCTATTTTCCCACCCGTCGCTCACCTACCACATCTCACTTACCTATCACATCCCAAAATAGCTCTTCAAGGTGGTGGGCAGCTCATGACTTAAATATTATTTTTAGGCCCTACACCTAGCCGATGTGAGATTATTTGTCCGTGACATTCTCCTCCACTCAATCACGTGACACCCTCGTCGTGGATCGGCTCCACTGAGGATCCCACTGGACCATGGAGAGTTCACACATCTGGCAAGCAGCAATCGGCTCTAATACCACTTGTCACCTCCCAAAAGAGCTCTTCATGGTGGTGGGAAGTCGAGGACTTAAATGTTGTTTTTCGGCTCTACACCTAGCCGATGTGGGACTATTTGTCCGTGACACCCTTGTCTTGGATCTGCTCCACCGAGGGCCCCACTGGACCATGGAGAGTTCCCACACTTGCCAAGCAACAATCGGCTCTAATATCACTTGTCACCTCCCAAAAGAGTTTTTCAGGGTGGTGGGGAGCCCATGACTTAAATATTGTTTTTCGGCTCTACATTTAGCCGATGTGTGACTATTTGTCTGTGGCATACCGCTGACCTACCTCCCACCTACCGCTCTCATGGTTTCTATTAATAGCCTATTTTGGCTTAAATGAGAAGTCAAACCAAGCAATGCCAAGCCAAGTTCTCTAAGAGAGAAAGAGAGAAAGAAGAAAATAGAGATTTTCTTGTAAACGTTGAGGCGCTCGACGGTGTAATTCATCGAAGAAATAAAATCCTCTGCAGCTCCATGGACGTAGTCAAATTTGCCGAACCACGTAAATCTGTTTGTCGCTCTGGTATTTTTTTACGTGCAATTTTTCTCATTTTATTTTTTTGTTTTATTGTCGTCGTTTTTCACAACACAAAAGAATAATAATAATAAAAATAAAAAAATTTCATAGTTGATAACTATAAGATGATTAGGATCTCTCAAGCAAACAGGCGTTGGAGTTTTATTATGGATATTGATTAAGAGTACTACTATCAATATATTGCAGGAGGATATCACAACTGGAATGATGAAAGCTTTATTAGATATGTATGAGAAGCCCTTTGGTGGTGAATAAGTATATCTAATCAGAAATTTCTTTAGCTTGGGATGATGGAAGGTGATGGTAGAATGTGCTTCAATANGCAGCCCAGGACTTAAATACTATTTTTCGGCCCTACACCTAGCCGATGTGAAACTTTGTTCGTGACATTCTCCCCCACCCAATCACGTGACGCCCTTGTCACAGATCGGCTCCACCGAGGATCCCACTGGGCCATGGAGAATCCACACACTTGGCAGACAGCAATCGGCTCTAATACCACTTGTCATCTCTCAAAAGAGCTCTTTAGGATGGTGGGCAGCCCAGGACTTAAATACTGTTTTTCGGCTCTACACCTAGCCGATGTGGGACTATTTGTTTGTGACATTCTCCTCCACCTAATCGCGTGGCGCTCTCGTCACAGATCGGCTCCACTGAGGGTCTCACTGGACCATGGAGAGTCCACACACTTGATAGACAACAATCGGCTCTGATACCACTTGTCACCTCCCAAAAGAGCTCTTCAGGGTGGTGAGCAGCCCAGGACTTAAATACTGCTTTTCGGCTCTACACCTAACCGACGTAGGACTATTTGTCTGTAACATACCGCTTACCTGCCGCTCTTATGGTTTCTATAAATAGTTTCTTTTGGCTTAAATGAGAAGTCAAGCCAAGCAAGGTCAAACCAATTTCTCTAAGAGAGAAAGAGAGAGAGAGAGAGAGGAAGGGAGAAGAAAATAGAGATTTTTTTGTAAACGTCGAGGCGCTCGACAGTGTAATTCCTCATGAAATAAAATCCTTTGCAGCTCCGTGGACGTGGGCAAATTTGCCGAACCACATAATCTTTATGTCGCTCTGGTGTTTTCCTGCGTGTAATTTTTCTCGTTTCATTTTTTGTTTTATTGTCGTCGTTTTTCATAACACCAAATAATAATAATAATAATAATAAACTAAAAAAAATCACATTTGATAACTATAAGATGATTAGGATCTCTCAAGCAAACAGGCGTTGGAGTTTTATTATGGATATTGATTAAGAGTACTACTATCAATATATTAGGATATCACAACTGGAATGATGAAAGCTTTGTTAGATGTGTATGAGAAGCCCTTTGGTGGTGAATAAGTATATCTAATCAGAAATTTCTTTAGCTTGGGATGATGGAAGGTGATGGTAGAATGTGCTTCAATAATTAAGCATGTCAACAAATTCAATTTGATCATAAGCTAGTTGACTTCGATTGTTTGCAACTTCAACAATAAAGCTCTTGCATTGTGCTTGTCAATGTTGCTTCCAGAGAGCTAGCTTGTAATGGTCAACAATTCTTGTATGTCTACAAAATTGAAAGTTATTATTGTTCAATATTTGATCTTTCAATAAGAGCTTCCAAAGATGAGAATCCATTAAAGATTTGTGCCATTTTACTTCTTTTTTAGCATCATCATAATATTAAATTCCTAAAAGGAGATTTTGCAGTTTGATTTCAACAATATTCAAATCAAATGGAAGAAGATGTGTGGATATTGCCAAAGAAGATATTTATGATGCATTAATATTTGAATGTTGGACTTACGTGCATCTTTTCACTTTACATAAAAAAATTTAAATCTAACTTTTATGCTAGAGATTGTGAGCTGATTATGAGATACTGAGGATTATGAGACTTGATGCTCCCAAAAATGTAAACGGGATTATGTGAAAGTTTCATAAGGTGCGACATATTTTATTATGCTTGAAGAGGAATTTGATTTCTATTTGGCAGTTAAATGAGGGATAGTTTTATTGCTTTTATGTATAGTTGGATGGTGACACTAAAGGTTGTATTGTTGTTGCATTATGATAGGAGGATGATTCTCTACATACAATTTCAAACATTGGAACTGTGGGAATTATTGTAGAATATGGACTCAAATTATGCCTCTTAACACATTCGACGATAGATAGGGCATTCGAGTGAAAATGTAATGAATGAAAGGAATTCAAGGGTCAACAACTTGAACGTGTACATACTAATGTTTAGGAGGCAATCCTAATTGCATCCTTAAGGGCTCATTATCCTACTTTTTTTTCATTGATAACTCCAAAAAAGTATGCATTTATCTTTTAAAGAAGTTTTTGTGTAGTCTTTTTTTATTTAATTTTATTTTAGGTGAGTTTTGATGGAGAATTATAATGCCCCGATATGTGCATTGGCATTAGGGAATGATGCGCCATTACATGGGCTCAGGCTGCCTATTATTGGAAATATAAGTTAAGGATATGTTTTTGACATTGTGTTGACAAGCCACACTGCATTATTCCCTTTGAATCAGCCAAGGCGCCATGAAACCGACCAAGGTTGGTGTTGACTTCCACATAGACGCCGAATCCACCTTGCAATTGTGCTCTAAAATGCGATGAAGCCAAAGAGGAAGTGGGCGTTTGCGATTAATAGGAGTTGTTGCCTTGCAGGCCTACCGCATCTTCGTATTGTGATTACGGTATAGATGCGGGCGATGAGCTTCCATGCAAAGTGGAAGCATTTGGAAATAAAATTATAGCATAACCAATTAGGGATTTAAGCAGTTTAACTTAGTTACTTGTAAACACATGTTTGGGTTTTCTTATTATTATTTTCATTATTCTGGACACATGGATGGTGTGCCTAGCATGTCCGGGGCATGTCGCAAGCATGCCCATATTCTAAACATGTCGGACACTGCATATTGTGTGCTTGGATATATGATTCAGAATGATAATGTTAGAATGACAAGGTTGCATGTTGGATTGTTCCAGGCTTTCTGGGTGGATTCTATGAATATTATGTTTTATTTTTATCAAAAAAGGATCCATGATTCCATTGAGTTATAAGCTACTTGATGAGTGTGAATGTAAAGGTTTTTGGATGTTGAATCTATTGGGTACTATTTAATTGGTCATAAAATCGATGGCCTTGGATTATTTGTTTTGGGATATCAAAATTGAAAGATCATTGGGAGTTGGGACTATTATGTAATTCTGCCTAGTCTAGTGACGGATCAAAATTGAAGGATCATTGGGAGTGGAACTTTGATGCAATATTTCGATTGTCAAATGATTGTTAAGGTATTATCCATCTCAAAGGAACAATTTTTTCTTAAGTGTAACAATCAATATTTACTGTACATTATTGTAAATTTATTCAAGTGGAATGATTGGTGGTTTTAGATTAATCTGGTTTTAATTATGAAGTGGTAAATCATATTACCTTTTATTTTTTCCTTGAATCACATTTTACAATCATCTGGCAACTATTGGAAATCAGTGGTTTCTTAATTTAGATTGGAAGATTTACATGCATACCACTCAATTCCTATACATTTACATATATAACACCTAAATTTCAATTTTTACATTTATACCTACTTTCTTATCTATAAAACTGGATTTTGGAGGGCAAGTGGTTGTGGTGCAGTTCAATTGCATTTCTTTTATCACGAGTCATTGTAATGCATGCAGAAGAGTTTGACATTATGCCTTTAACAAGGAAAATAATTCTGAGTTTTTTTGATCAAAGATTTGAGTGGTGTAAATAGAAAAAATAAAATTTTAAGTGTTAGATATGTAAACGCTTAAGAATTAGGAGATATGTATGTAAATGCCCCTTCATATTATAGTATTATGAGGCATAATTTACATAAGTTGTATACAATTCTTATGTATTTACATATCTTACGCTTAAATTTTTATATTTATATGCAGAAAACTTAAAATATTTAATATCACATTAAAAAAAATGACACTAATATCACTTTTATTAAGATTAAGATACATACTTTGGTGTTAGGTTAAGCACCAATGAATGTAAATATGAGAGTTTAGGTGCAAGATATGTAAATGCAAAGGCAAAAGGTATGGCAACCATCCATGGCTTCCTAAATTCGTAACCAAATTGGTTAAAAAAAATTATAGTAAATAAAAGTATTGATTACAATACCAGCCCACTTTCCTGCTAACAACAAACCCATCAGTAAAGTAATTAAAAAATCGGGCATTTATATGCATACTACACAATTCTCAGATATTTACATATCTAATATCTATACATTCATATTTACATACATAACACTCGAATCTTGACATCACATCAAAAATACCACAATCTCTTAACTTCTTAAAGTGAAATACACTTTCACATGCATAACCTTTAATAATATCAAAGTGTTACAAATCTAAAATATCAAACTATAGGTGGTTAGATAAAAAAAAATGCATAAGAATTGTGTGGCATGTATGTATATATATAACAGTGAATATAACATCATTCTACATATTGATAATCGAAGAAACAATACAGAACAGATTGAAGTGAGTTACCAACATTCTAACAATATAAAGTATGAGGGTAAGTTATGAATTAAAAATGAAAATTAGTTAACACGTAGAAGAAACTGAATCTCACATCTCACCGCACTCTGATACAACACACGCCAGCTTTGGCCTACTGTTGGGTGCGGTGGCCACATTTTCTATCTTCCTCACCACCAAAAGCCCTTCTCCCAAGACCCTCTGTATTACATCGCAAGCAAAAACAGCAATTTCAAGATTTTTTTCTTTATTATTTTCAAAAGTAATTAGCATAATATGGGAGGATTTAACCGAGGGTGGTCATTTAGATGCTATACAAGGTGGGAAATATGTAAGTGTAAATAAAATCTTCACTATTTTGCATTTTTGGTTAAGAATGTAAGAACCTGCTTTATTTATTGACATAGCTAATTTTCCAGCATATTATCCATGTTATTTGAAAGAAAGTATGGTTTAACTTACCCCAAACACGACATGTTTGTTGTCTAACCAGTCACACTTTGCGCAGGTTATAAAAAACTGCAAATTGCAACAAGATCCACTAAAAATTAGACAATAAGTAAAGTATTATTAGCAGAAATGAAATAGGAGCTTGACATATTTCTGTCAAGCAAGACAAAATGGTTTTAGCAACAGAGCCTGTTTCGGTATCAATTTAGCTTTTTGTTTTTTTTCTTTTTTTTTTATATATTTATTTGGTATGTTTTTCATGTAATTTTCTTTTTAAAAAAAATCAAAATATTTTAAAAACCCAGAGAGCAACTAAAAGTTGTTTATGGTGTTTTTAAAAGTAAGTTGCTTTGTTTTAAACATGACAAGCATGTTTTTGCTTCAAATCAAAACATAAACAAAACAAACAATAACGCAAAATAGAAAACTAAAAACGAAAACAAACGAAAAATGTATTTACGTATATAACACCTAAACTTTACCATATGCATTTATACCACCCAAATTTTCATATCACATCAAAAAATACTATTTTAACATTTAAAAAGTAAAATACACCTTTTCATGCATAGATAAAGCGGCGTGTATGTAAAAACTGAAGAGTAGGTGTTAGGTATGTAAATAAATAAGAACCGAGTGGTATGTATGTAAATATTCCAACCAAATTATAAGTTTGAAAGGCTTTAAGCAACATGCATGATTGGAATGTAAAAACAAGTAATGAAAGATTGTAATTTTAAAAGCTGTTGTATATTATCAAAACAAAAAAAAAAAAGCTGTTGTAAAGCATTTAAGTTCTTAAAAGGACTATATCTTGAATATCTATTACTGCACATGCCTATAAGAATATTTCCTTATAAATTTAAAAAAGGAAAACATTCTATAAAGAGAATTGATAGTACCTGACAACCATTAGTGTTTGGTCCACTATTAGCCTGTGAAAATAGAGAAAATTTGATTGCTGTTAGCTTTGAATAATATAACACGGGCACCATTAACAAGCTACGCAGAAATGTAGACTGATAAAAGGGTAAACAAAAATTTTGCAATTCAGGCTGATAAGCTTAAAAATGAAACCATTATGCATCTGTATGTAACATCCAAAAATAAATCAAACATTCCTCCTTCCTAAAGGTTTCTCATTCTTGATAGTACCTCAAAAGCCTTCTCCTAAAGAAAATTTTTCCTGAATGCAGTTTTTCACTCCTGAGATGCATATCTGGACACGTGCACACTTGATTTTGAGATCAACAACAACAACAACAAAAAAAAAAACAAAACTTTATCCCACAAAGTACGAAATATCGATTAATACAGTTCATAAGATCTCAAAGCCCCATGATTGGTTTTGAGATCACATGAACTATATTAATTGATATTTCATACTTCATGTTGCCTCTAGAATCATGAAAATTCAACTTGTCAGTCTCTCTGCTTAAATGGGACAAGAACATGGACAAAAAAAATCAGCAATATCATATTGCTCGTGTTCACAATGCATCAAATTCCAACGGTTTTCATCTTGGAGAAGTGAAGCAAAAGATAAATGACGTGAAAATCAAAGCTGTCATTCCGAAAAGTTGCCAAGCTTAGAGAAATAAGAATGACACGGTACAAAAATATATATCTGGAAAAAAAAAATTTATTCAAGGAAATGTCACTTTAAATTGTGTCTTTGAAAGAAGATAGTTCCCCAATGTTCAAAATTCAAAATTGTGAAGCAATGCACATTGATCTTATCAATGCAAGATAAAGGCTTAAAAATTGTGGAGGCTAGGATTCATACCATGTATTTGCTTACAAATTGCAGAATTCAAAGATTGCAATGTGATGTGAAAATTAAAATATAATTAATTTGGAGACATAAACTTACACGATGAAATAATTAATAAAAAAATAAACTTGCTGCAAGTACATGTGTTAATAGATTTAATTATTTATATATCTAGCATAAACAACAGTCCAAGAAAATTATGATCTCGCCTATTTCGTGATACTTATATTTGTCAGGTAACAGCATGAAAATATCTATAGTCCACTGAAGAAATTAAAATGAAAAAAAAAAACGGCATTGTATTCATATTTAATTTAAAAATAAATATAAGAATATTTAATTCCGTTAAGAACCATATACTTAATTTATACAACAACAACAAATAATCTATATTGAAAATCTATGCTTCAGAAGCAATCACGTGTCTGGTTAGAATTATAATGAAAGAAAGAAAAAATAATGAGTGTCATATGTTTTATAATAGAGAAAATTACATACATAGCAACCAATTCTTATGGATTTACCCATCTCATACCCAAAGTTTCATTTTTACACACATAACACTTCAACTATGAATGAAAAGATGGATTTAACTATTAAAAGGTGATAATGAGTGCTACTTTTCATATGATGTTTGAAATTATGAAAGTTTTGGAGTAAGATAGGTTAAAATGAAAGTTTTGGGTGCTATATAAGTAAAAGCCCCTTTATAATAAAAGAGAGCAAACGTTATTGATACTTGTGGATGAGTGTAACATAAGTTATAATTTGAGGGAGCAATGGGATGGATTTGGATTTTTAAAGTGATTTTAAATAAACTGTAAATTAAAATTAAAAAAAAAAACTTGTAATACTTTACTTACGGCGGTGTCAACGGCAAATGGCAATTGCTGACAATGGAGGAGGTAACAGATAATGGCGTCAAAAAGTAATGGACGATAGTGACAACAAGCGGCAAGTAGCGTTGAGTGGTGATGATGGTAGCAAGTAGCAGCAAGCATTGACGGGCAGTAGAGGTGGTTGGGAAGAAGGCGGTGCCTACGTTTACCTCCATCTTTCAAAACCCACGCCTCAAATAATCGAGTATTGGCTCTTGAATCTAAACATTTTGATACCCCTAAGGCATGGATTTCAAGTTGAGACTATTGTGGGCTTTTGGAAATTATTTAATTGAGCCGTTAATAGAAAACATTAAATTATGGACTCATAGACATTCATTAAAAAAAAATTAAAAATCAAAATAAAACTTAAAAGATCTTATTATTATTATTATTATTAAAGCCCCATAAGTTACAATCTCTATTCCTACCCCATCTCTCAATCCTACTCTAAAAAATCTATGCAGAGTCACAATTAATGTACAGCCTCAATTAGCAAGTAGCCTGCCACAAATCGCAACTCACAAAACTTTTCCCGTTCAAAGAATAGTCGTTGACGGAAAAGTTTTTTCAACTCAACAGTTTGTTTGCCTCCCTTCACCAACTTTATTTGTCACCCTTCCAACCAATAATTGATTGTAGATCTGCAAAAAGCTTTCGCCACCCTTCAACCAAAAAAAAAAATTATGTGGCTTTGATACATGTCACTCAAAGAATGATTGTTCTATAATTTTTTTATTAGAATATTTTAATTAATGATTTTATAATTAAATATTTAAGATTTTTTTTTTAATGTTCTACTAGAAATTTATAGACTAAATGGAGAAAAAAGAATCTTATAGCCGACCTCACTTAGTAAGATAAAGCCTTCTTGTTGTTGTTGTTTTTTCTACTAGAAGTTTGGAAGAAAAAACAAGGTGAAAGTTGGACATGAAAAAAAGATATTGCTAGAAAGTATACGACTCAAGTTGAATTAGATACATGATACAAAGAAGGTAAAGAGAGGCTACATATATTTAATATAATTTTTGTGTCAAAATTAACACAAGTGTAAAGACTAGAGGAACATTTTTCTCAAACTCATAAGAATGTGAGCCTATTTAAAAATGTTTCAAAATGAAGTTAAACAAAAGATATCAAATTATTTGAATGTTTTTGTAATGGCAAAACACCAAAAACAATAATATATGGATGAAATTATTAATAATAAATCATAATTTCATTCTTTCCATTCTAGCCCTAATAACAAGCTTACTTGGTACTGGTAATGCATTTACTTTTCATTGAAGGAATTTGAGATCCTATGAACAAATTTATTGGTGATTTGGATCCTATTGCTAAAGAACAGAATCAAAAATATCTCACAAGTTTCCTCTAAATAGCCTCAGAATCAAGTTTGTATGGATAATAAAAAAAAATTATGAGAATGAAATTTTTTTTAAGGTTAAGAGGAGTTCATCCTCACTAAGGCAAGTTTTATTGGGAACTATAGCTGAGGATTGAATACTCCAAAGCATGCATAAGCTTCAAACATGAATATTAAAGGAAATGAACACAACTGCAATATGGTTCAAAAACATAAAGAAACATTTCACATCGACACAATACTATCTGATAGATGGCAACATGTAATAGGACAAAGCTTGATTAACTTCCTTGCTAAAAATTAGCGAAAAAATCTACATGAGAAATTATTGAAAAAAATGGGAAAACCAATTGCATTTTGGCTTGCATTCTGCTAGATATTTTCTAAATCCTCTATTTCATCTTCATAGTAGCTGCTTTAAATGTGTGGAGAACAAAACCAATTTTTATAAATATATTGAGAGAATGGAAAAATCACCAAAAGATTTTGAGAAGGTTGATGGTCAACTTGAATAATTTATCACAAAATAAAAATGATTGGTATGAGAGCTTCCAAAATATTGTGCAACACCCATTCACCCGTTAAGATGTCTATTAACTTTAGTTAATATTAAACTTATAATTAAGTAAACTAAATATATAATGAATATTATTCTAACTTTATTTTCTCAAGCTCGTGCTTTGACCATTAGTGGATGCACTTGGGAGATGAAATATTAGAATTAAAAGCATTTGAAGTCAAAATCTGACATCCAACATGTTCAACTTCTACAATATAAATAAAATCATAGCAGATTCAACCAAGTAAATACAAAAAAATAAAAAAAATAAAAATCTTGGGTGTGTTCAAGATTAGCAAATTGGTTGATGCCATGTAAATTAAGAAAATAAAAAATAGACCTCTCGAGTTAACTACACGCAAAGATGATAATCGTTCTATAATTCTTGATAATCTACTTTTAGATGATGGTAAATTAACCAAGATGAGAAAGAAAATGAAAGAATTGTTGTTAGATCAGATGATAATGAAGATATTGATATTCATATTGCTCATGTACCAGAAGTTAGCGGATGTTTGCAAATATCCACCAGACAAACAAGATCAAAAATCAAATACCTGGAAAGGTTGATAAAGTGTATTTATTATGAAATATGTAACAGATTATTATTTAATTTTGCTCGATATGAGTGGACTTATTATAGTAATCTTAATGCACAAAAGAAGGCAGCTGTTGTGTTGGATAGAGAAGAAGAATGAGATGACTCATACGAGAGCAATGGGGAGGAAAATAGAGCTATCAGATATCACGACAATTCCTTAAAAAATGAGACTAGCACTAATGATAATAATGATGTTGATTTTTAGAGCATAATAAATTTTATTTAAAACTTTAAAAAAACTTATTTAGAATCTAATTCAACATAGGTTTTTCTATTTTTTTATGTTTTAGAAACTTGGAACTTATATTTGATTTTCAAACTTTATACACATCCATATAATGGGTCTTTTATGATTTTTTTTTTTTTAATGAACTTCACCTGTTTTCTATTTTTTTCCTATGATTTCTTTGTGTTTTCATTCTGAAACCTAATTCAAAACCAAAATTTCAAATCAATTGAAGAAATTCCTTCAATGTATGATATAGGTTTTTTTAAATCTTGATTGGCAAAACAGATCATGTGCTATTATTTTAATTTCTATAATTTTGATAATACCTAGGTGTTAACATGATAGTTATCTCGAATCAAATTGGATTGAAATTATGATAAGTATATCTACTACCTTAGGAAAAATAAGTGTATAACGAGATGATTTAGATATGAATTTTAAAATCTTTAATAATGAATTTATTATCTAGTTTCAATCCTACGAGGGCAAGTTGAATATGTAATCCTCTTGCTTAAGATACAAATATGAGTACATAATTCCATGGAAACCTTCCATGTGAAGTTAACACCTCATACCAACACAATGACTAGAATAAATTAGTAATTTTTCGATTCAATTCAATTTTATTTGCATAACTTGGTATTGGCTTGTAAGCGCCTTTGACTTTAATTAAATTTGAAACTAATAAAATTCTAAGTGAAATTTACATACCTCGCACACAATTCTAATTTATTTACATATCTCACACCTAGGCATTCATATTTAAAAAGATAACATTTTGATGCTTCAAACCTATGCATAAAAAGGAGTATCTCACCTTTAAAAAGTGTACTATTTTTTACGTGATATTAAGATTTGAGTGCTATGTGTGTAAATATGAAAGTTTAGGAGAGATATGTAAATGCATTAGAATTGTGTGTTATGCATGTAAATGCCCCAAATTCTAATTGTAGCTATGAAATGCAATTGCTTACTAATTTTATGTTATTCAGATTTTTTGTTGATTTTCTTGAATTTATCCAATCATTATATTATCATCGGGTTCTATTTATCATATATAATATTTGTATTCAATTGCACGTGATTTATGAATCCTAAGTTCCCCATGTCATTTACATACATAGCATCATTGTAGTTATATTAGAAAATCTAATTTAAACTACCTTGCATCAAAATGGCAATCATTTATCAAAGCAAATTTTTGCATCATGTAGATTAAATGTAAGGAATATGCTACGAGGGCGCCTAGCTTAGGGGCAAATTTTGTCTTTTGTACGCCTAAGAGCAATTTTATCTTTTATTATTATTGTTGTTGGGTATAAATAGACTTGTTATGTATAGAGTTAGGTTTGTGCATGAGATTAAGTTGTGAATCTTATGATTAGGTTTTGGAAGAAATTTCCTATCTCTCGAATTGTAGGAATTGGGAGAAATCGCCTACCTCTCGAATCATAGCGGTTTATCTTTGTATTCTCATTGATTTATTTGAATTATTGAGATAAGAAAATCTGTTTTGACCTAATTTTTTAAGGAAAAGTGTGCCAATCTTGACATTGGATCGTATCAAATTGGTATAATAACTAAGATTTTTGGGAGATTAACATGGAATCACTGTCGGCGGAGGAAGTAATTGTTGGCGTGAGAACAAGCTGAGAAGCGTCGAAAAGATAGCAGAACCCATGAAAGAAACGACGACATCGCAAAATCAGAGCTTGCTGGGAAAAAGATGCGGGAAGGATCGTGATAAAAAGGGACCCGAAGTTCCCATCATTCACCTTCTTCCGTACAAGCAAGTGTAAGGAGACGAAGAGATCGCGGCTTCTTCATCGCAACTCGGTGTGCCAATAGAAACGTCAAGATCGCAACTATCTAAGAAGTCATAATCGCGGCTTGCCAAGATCGGATACTCGTGTCTTTCTCCTCCTCACGTTTGTAAGCTACGAGACACGATACAATAGTGATCAGATCTAGCTGGGAAGGCGAAAGAAGCGCACAGCGATGCGAAACTTCCATTCTTTCTTCCTCTGGCGCTATCTGCACGATCTAGTTGCGATCAGAGCTATATGGGAAGGCAGGCACGAGGGATCGCAGCACACAGAGGCCCAAAACTCCCATATTTGAGGATGACGTCAATTTGCACGCGTACAGTTCTAGTTGGTGCTACTTGGGAAGCAAGGACAAAATTAACGGGATTGACGGGACCCGGAAACATTGATTTGAAGTACAGTTGTGATAGGAACTAGCTGAGCAGAGACAACAGGAATTCAGGGTATAAAATTGTCTTTGAGATAAATTTTTTTTCGGAAATAGATGGCATCAAAGAAAGAAAGTAGAAGATCCGGAGAAAAAAATAAATGAAGAGATGAGTCAAATTAGATCGGGAATGAAATAGGAGTTTTTTTTTTCCATTGAAAGTCGAAGGTATGATAGATTTGAGAGCATAGGGTAGGAGATGATGAAAAAACTCGTGGAGATACAATCCAATACAATGTCGATCGCTTCAGCTGCAAACCTTAACCACGGGTTGATTAGGGAATCATTGGTCGGGATAAAAGGGAAGGAGATC
>NEWO01000012.1:3520813-3534884 GCA_003013225.1 Phalaenopsis aphrodite | reverse complement strand
TGATAATCGAAGAAACAATACAGAACAGATTGAAGTGAGTTACCAACATTCTAACAATATAAAGTATGAGGGTAAGTTATGAATTAAAAATGAAAATTAGTTAACACGTAGAAGAAACTGAATCTCACATCTCACCGCACTCTGATACAACACACGCCAGCTTTGGCCTACTGTTGGGTGCGGTGGCCACATTTTCTATCTTCCTCACCACCAAAAGCCCTTCTCCCAAGACCCTCTGTATTACATCGCAAGCAAAAACAGCAATTTCAAGATTTTTTTCTTTATTATTTTCAAAAGTAATTAGCATAATATGGGAGGATTTAACCGAGGGTGGTCATTTAGATGCTATACAAGGTGGGAAATATGTAAGTGTAAATAAAATCTTCACTATTTTGCATTTTTGGTTAAGAATGTAAGAACCTGCTTTATTTATTGACATAGCTAATTTTCCTGCATATTATCCATGTTATTTGAAAGAAAGTATGGTTTAACTTACCCCAAACACGACATGTTTGTTGTCTAACCAGTCACACTTTGCGCAGGTTATAAAAAACTGCAAATTGCAACAAGATCCACTAAAAATTAGACAATAAGTAAAGTATTATTAGCAGAAATGAAATAGGAGCTTGACATATTTCTGTCAAGCAAGACAAAATGGTTTTAGCAACAGAGCCTGTTTCGGTATCAATTTAGCTTTTTGTTTTTTTTCTTTTTTTTTTATATATTTATTTGGTATGTTTTTCATGTAATTTTCTTTTTAAAAAAAATCAAAATATTTTAAAAACCCAGAGAGCAACTAAAAGTTGTTTATGGTGTTTTTAAAAGTAAGTTGCTTTGTTTTAAACATGACAAGCATGTTTTTGCTTCAAATCAAAACATAAACAAAACAAACAATAACGCAAAATAGAAAACTAAAAACGAAAACAAACGAAAAATGTATTTACGTATATAACACCTAAACTTTACCATATGCATTTATACCACCCAAATTTTCATATCACATCAAAAAAATACTATTTTAACATTTAAAAAGTAAAATACACCTTTTCATGCATAGATAAAGCGGCGTGTATGTAAAAACTGAAGAGTAGGTGTTAGGTATGTAAATAAATAAGAACCGAGTGGTATGTATGTAAATATTCCAACCAAATTATAAGTTTGAAAGGCTTTAAGCAACATGCATGATTGGAATGTAAAAACAAGTAATGAAGGATTGTAATTTTAAAAGCTGTTGTATATTATCAAAACAAAAAAAAAAAAGCTGTTGTAAAGCATTTAAGTTCTTAAAAGGACTATATCTTGAATATCTATTACTGCACATGCCTATAAGAATATTTCCTTATAAATTTAAAAAAGGAAAACATTCTATAAAGAGAATTGATAGTACCTGACAACCATTAGTGTTTGGTCCACTATTAGCCTGTGAAAATAGAGAAAATTTGATTGCTGTTAGCTTTGAATAATATAACACGGGCACCATTAACAAGCTACGCAGAAATGTAGACTGATAAAAGGGTAAACAAAAATTTTGCAATTCAGGCTGATAAGCTTAAAAATGAAACCATTATGCATCTGTATGTAACATCCAAAAATAAATCAAACATTCCTCCTTCCTAAAGGTTTCTCATTCTTGATAGTACCTCAAAAGCCTTCTCCTAAAGAAAATTTTTCCTGAATGCAGTTTTTCACTCCTGAGATGCATATCTGGACACGTGCACACTTGATTTTGAGATCAACAACAACAACAACAAAAAAAAAAACAAAACTTTATCCCACAAAGTACGAAATATCGATTAATACAGTTCATAAGATCTCAAAGCCCCATGATTGGTTTTGAGATCACATGAACTATATTAATTGATATTTCATACTTCATGTTGCCTCTAGAATCATGAAAATTCAACTTGTCAGTCTCTCTGCTTAAATGGGACAAGAACATGGACAAAAAAAATCAGCAATATCATATTGCTCGTGTTCACAATGCATCAAATTCCAACGGTTTTCATCTTGGAGAAGTGAAGCAAAAGATAAATGACGTGAAAATCAAAGCTGTCATTCCGAAAAGTTGCCAAGCTTAGAGAAATAAGAATGACACGGTACAAAAATATATATCTGGAAAAAAAAAATTTATTCAAGGAAATGTCACTTTAAATTGTGTCTTTGAAAGAAGATAGTTCCCCAATGTTCAAAATTCAAAATTGTGAAGCAATGCACATTGATCTTATCAATGCAAAATAAAGGCTTAAAAATTGTGGAGGCTAGGATTCATACCATGTATTTGCTTACAAATTGCAGAATTCAAAGATTGCAATGTGATGTGAAAATTAAAATATAATTAATTTGGAGACATAAACTTACACGATGAAATAATTAATAAAAAAATAAACTTGCTGCAAGTACATGTGTTAATAGATTTAATTATTTATATATCTAGCATAAACAACAGTCCAAGAAAATTATGATCTCGCCTATTTCGTGATACTTATATTTGTCAGGTAACAGCATGAAAATATCTATAGTCCACTGAAGAAATTAAAATGAAAAAAAAAAACGGCATTGTATTCATATTTAATTTAAAAATAAATATAAGAATATTTAATTCCGTTAAGAACCATATACTTAATTTATACAACAACAACAAATAATCTATATTGAAAATCTATGCTTCAGAAGCAATCACGTGTCTGGTTAGAATTATAATGAAAGAAAGAAAAAATAATGAGTGTCATATGTTTTATAATAGAGAAAATTACATACATAGCAACCAATTCTTATGGATTTACCCATCTCATACCCAAAGTTTCATTTTTACACACATAACACTTCAACTATGAATGAAAAGATGGATTTAACTATTAAAAGGTGATAATGAGTGCTACTTTTCATATGATGTTTGAAATTATGAAAGTTTTGGAGTAAGATAGGTTAAAATGAAAGTTTTGGGTGCTATATAAGTAAAAGCCCCTTTATAATAAAAGAGAGCAAACGTTATTGATACTTGTGGATGAGTGTAACATAAGTTATAATTTGAGGGAGCAATGGGATGGATTTGGATTTTTAAAGTGATTTTAAATAAACTGTAAATTAAAATTAAAAAAAAAAACTTGTAATACTTTACTTACGGCGGTGTCAACGGCAAATGGCAATTGCTGACAATGGAGGAGGTAACAGATAATGGCGTCAAAAAGTAATGGACGATAGTGACAACAAGCGGCAAGTAGCGTTGAGTGGTGATGATGGTAGCAAGTAGCAGCAAGCATTGACGGGCAGTAGAGGTGGTTGGGAAGAAGGCGGTGCCTACGTTTACCTCCATCTTTCAAAACCCACGCCTCAAATAATCGAGTATTGGCTCTTGAATCTAAACATTTTGATACCCCTAAGGCATGGATTTCAAGTTGAGACTATTGTGGGCTTTTGGAAATTATTTAATTGAGCCGTTAATAGAAAACATTAAATTATGGACTCATAGACATTCATTAAAAAAAAATTAAAAATCAAAATAAAACTTAAAAGATCTTATTATTATTATTATTATTAAAGCCCCATAAGTTACAATCTCTATTCCTACCCCATCTCTCAATCCTACTCTAAAAAATCTATGCAGAGTCACAATTAATGTACAGCCTCAATTAGCAAGTAGCCTGCCACAAATCGCAACTCACAAAACTTTTCCCGTTCAAAGAATAGTCGTTGACGGAAAAGTTTTTTCAACTCAACAGTTTGTTTGCCTCCCTTCACCAACTTTATTTGTCACCCTTCCAACCAATAATTGATTGTAGATCTGCAAAAAGCTTTCGCCACCCTTCAACCAAAAAAAAAAATTATGTGGCTTTGATACATGTCACTCAAAGAATGATTGTTCTATAATTTTTTTATTAGAATATTTTAATTAATGATTTTATAATTAAATATTTAAGATTTTTTTTTTAATGTTCTACTAGAAATTTATAGACTAAATGGAGAAAAAAGAATCTTATAGCCGACCTCACTTAGTAAGATAAAGCCTTCTTGTTGTTGTTGTTTTTTCTACTAGAAGTTTGGAAGAAAAAACAAGGTGAAAGTTGGACATGAAAAAAAGATATTGCTAGAAAGTATACGACTCAAGTTGAATTAGATACATGATACAAAGAAGGTAAAGAGAGGCTACATATATTTAATATAATTTTTGTGTCAAAATTAACACAAGTGTAAAGACTAGAGGAACATTTTTCTCAAACTCATAAGAATGTGAGCCTATTTAAAAATGTTTCAAAATGAAGTTAAACAAAAGATATCAAATTATTTGAATGTTTTTGTAATGGCAAAACACCAAAAACAATAATATATGGATGAAATTATTAATAATAAATCATAATTTCATTCTTTCCATTCTAGCCCTAATAACAAGCTTACTTGGTACTGGTAATGCATTTACTTTTCATTGAAGGAATTTGAGATCCTATGAACAAATTTATTGGTGATTTGGATCCTATTGCTAAAGAACAGAATCAAAAATATCTCACAAGTTTCCTCTAAATAGCCTCAGAATCAAGTTTGTATGGATAATAAAAAAAAATTATGAGAATGAAATTTTTTTTAAGGTTAAGAGGAGTTCATCCTCACTAAGGCAAGTTTTATTGGGAACTATAGCTGAGGATTGAATACTCCAAAGCATGCATAAGCTTCAAACATGAATATTAAAGGAAATGAACACAACTGCAATATGGTTCAAAAACATAAAGAAACATTTCACATCGACACAATACTATCTGATAGATGGCAACATGTAATAGGACAAAGCTTGATTAACTTCCTTGCTAAAAATTAGCGAAAAAATCTACATGAGAAATTATTGAAAAAAATGGGAAAACCAATTGCATTTTGGCTTGCATTCTGCTAGATATTTTCTAAATCCTCTATTTCATCTTCATAGTAGCTGCTTTAAATGTGTGGAGAACAAAACCAATTTTTATAAATATATTGAGAGAATGGAAAAATCACCAAAAGGTTTTGAGAAGGTTGATGGTCAACTTGAATAATTTATCACAAAATAAAAATGATTGGTATGAGAGCTTCCAAAATATTGTGCAACACCCATTCACCCGTTAAGATGTCTATTAACTTTAGTTAATATTAAACTTATAATTAAGTAAACTAAATATATAATGAATATTATTCTAACTTTATTTTCTCAAGCTCGTGCTTTGACCATTAGTGGATGCACTTGGGAGATGAAATATTAGAATTAAAAGCATTTGAAGTCAAAATCTGACATCCAACATGTTCAACTTCTACAATATAAATAAAATCATAGCAGATTCAACCAAGTAAATACAAAAAAATAAAAAAAATAAAAATCTTGGGTGTGTTCAAGATTAGCAAATTGGTTGATGCCATGTAAATTAAGAAAATAAAAAATAGACCTCTCGAGTTAACTACACGCAAAGATGATAATCGTTCTATAATTCTTGATAATCTACTTTTAGATGATGGTAAATTAACCAAGATGAGAAAGAAAATGAAAGAATTGTTGTTAGATCAGATGATAATGAAGATATTGATATTCATATTGCTCATGTACCAGAAGTTAGCGGATGTTTGCAAATATCCACCAGACAAACAAGATCAAAAATCAAATACCTGGAAAGGTTGATAAAGTGTATTTATTAGAAATATGTAACAGCTTATTATTTAATTTTACTCAATATGAGTGGACTTATTATAGTAATCTTAATGCACAAAAGAAGGCAGCTGTTGTGTTGGATAGAGAAGAAGAATGAGATGACTCATACGAGAGCAATGGGGAGGAAAATAGAGCTATCAGATATCACGACAATTCCTTAAAAAATGAGACTAGCACTAATGATAATAATGATGTTGATTTTTAGAGCATAATAAATTTTATTTAAAACTTTAAAAAAACTTATTTAGAATCTAATTCAACATAGGTTTTTCTATTTTTTTATGTTTTAGAAACTTGGAACTTATATTTGATTTTCAAACTTTATACACATCCATATAATGGGTCTTTTATGATTTTTTTTTTTTTAATGAACTTCACCTGTTTTCTATTTTTTTCCTATGATTTCTTTGTGTTTTCATTCTGAAACCTAATTCAAAACCAAAATTTCAAATCAATTGAAGAAATTCCTTCAATGTATGATATAGGTTTTTTTAAATCTTGATTGGCAAAACAGATCATGTGCTATTATTTTAATTTCTATAATTTTGATAATACCTAGGTGTTAACATGATAGTTATCTCGAATCAAATTGGATTGAAATTATGATAAGTATATCTACTACCTTAGGAAAAATAAGTGTATAACGAGATGATTTAGATATGAATTTTAAAATCTTTAATAATGAATTTATTATCTAGTTTCAATCCTACGAGGGCAAGTTAAATATGTAATTCTCTTGCTTAAGATACAAATATGAGTACATAATTCCATGGAAACCTTCAATGTGAAGTTATCACCTCATACCAACACGATGACTAGAATAAATTAGTAATTTTTCGATTCAATTCAATTTTATTTGCATAACTTGGTATTGGCTTGTAAGCGCCTTTGATTTTAATTAAATTTGAAACTAATAAAATTCTAAGTGAAATTTACATACCTCGCACACAATTCTAATTTATTTACATATCTCACACCTAGGCATTCATATTTAAAAAGATAACATTTTGATGCTTCAAACCTATGCATAAAAAGGAGTATCTCACCTTTAAAAAGTGTACTATTTTTTACGTGATATTAAGATTTGAGTGCTATGTGTGTAAATATGAAAGTTTAGGAGAGATATGTAAATGCATTAGAATTGTGTGTTATGCATGTAAATGCCCCAAATTCTAATTGTAGCTATGAAATGCAATTGCTTACTAATTTTATGTTATTCAGATTTTTTGTTGATTTTCTTGAATTTATCCAATCATTATATTATCATCGGGTTCTATTTATCATATATAATATTTGTATTCAATTGCACGTGATTTATGAATCCTAAGTTCCCCATGTCATTTACATACATAGCATCATTGTAGTTATATTAGAAAATCTAATTTAAACTACCTTGCATCAAAATGGCAATCATTTATCAAAGCAAATTTTTGCATCATGTAGATTAAATGTAAGGAATATGCTACGAGGGCGCCTAGCTTAGGGGCAAATTTTGTCTTTTGTACGCCTAAGAGCAATTTTATCTTTTATTATTATTGTTGTTGGGTATAAATAGACTTGTTATGTATAGAGTTAGGTTTGTGCATGAGATTAAGTTGTGAATCTTATGATTAGGTTTTGGAAGAAATTTCCTATCTCTCGAATTGTAGGAATTGGGAGAAATCGTCTACCTCTCGAATCATAGGTGTTTATCTTTGTATTCTCATTGATTTATTTGAATTATTGAGATAAGAAAATCTGTTTTGACCTAATTTTTTAAGGAAAAGTGTGCCAATCTTGACATTGGATCGTATCAAATTGGTATAATAACTAAGATTTTTGGGAGATTAACATGGAATCACTGTCGGCGGAGGAAGTAATTGTTGGCGTGAGAACAAGCTGAGAAGCGTCGAAAAGATAGCAGAACCCATGAAAGAAACGACGACATCGCAAAATCAGAGCTTGCTGGGAAAAAGATGCGGGAAGGATCGTGATAAAAAGGGACCCGAAGTTCCCATCATTCACCTTCTTCCGTACAAGCAAGTGTAAGGAGACGAAGAGATCGCGGCTTCTTCGTCGCGACTCGGTGTGCCAATAGAAACGTCAAGATCGCAACTATCTAAGAAGTCATAATCGCGGCTTGCCGAGATCGGATACTCGTGTCTTTCTCCTCCTCACGTTTGTAAGCTACGAGACACGATACAATAGTGATCAGATCTAGCTGGGAAGGCGAAAGAAGCGCACAGCGATGCGAAACTTCCATTCTTTCTTCCTCTGGCGCTATCTGCGCGATCTAGTTGCGATCAGAGCTATATGGGAAGGCAGGCACGAGGGATCGCAGCACACAGAGGCCCAAAACTCCCATATTTGAGGATGACGTCAATTTGCACGCGTACAGTTCTAGTTGGTGCTACTTGGGAAGCAAGGACAAAATTAACGGGATTGGCGGGATCCGGAAACATTGATTTGAAGTACAGTTGTGATAGGAACTAGCTGAGCAGAGACAACAGGAATTCAGGGTATAAAATTGTCTTTGAGATAAATTTTTTTTCGGAAATAGATGGCATCAAAGAAAGAAAGTAGAAGATCCGGAGAAAAAAATAAATGAAGAGATGAGTCAAATTAGATCGGGAATGAAATAGGAGTTTTTTTTTTCCATTGAAAGTCGAAGGTATGATAGATTTGAGAGCATAGGGTAGGAGATGATGAAAAAACTCGTGGAGATACAATCCAATACAATGTCGATCGCTTCAGCTGCAAACCTTAACCACGGGTTGATTAGGGAATCATTGGTCGGGATAAAAGGGAAGGAGATCAAGCGTGAAGACAAAGAGGATGACAGCATCTACCAACAAAAGCGCCCCCCCGAGGACTCCGAGAGGAGGGGGAGTGGAGATTTTCGATGGTGTAAGAGGCACAGAAAAACACGATGGATGAAGGAGGGAAATGGGAATTGGGAGTTAGGTATGCTTGCGACCAAATGAGGGAGTTTCACCCTAGATACATGGGTGAAAATAGAGGAGGAATAGGAGGTTGGGGTGGAGAAGTTAGAGTTAGGAAGTTGAAAATGTCGATCTTCAAGGGGAAAGGCGCACTTCGCGGTGAATGAGTTAGATGGGGAGGAGAAACTCATTGCAGCAAGATTGTGTTTGGAGAGGAAAGTCTTAGCCTGGTTTCAGTAAAGGGAGGCTAGATACTTAATTCGTTCGTGGTATGAATTTAAAGATTGTTTGTTGAAATATTTTTTAGCTATTCAGGAAATAGACCTACACGAGTAATTCTATGTTTTGACTCAGGAGGGGATGGTCATAAAATATAGAGAGAGATTTGAACTACTATCGGGATGACTGTGGATGATTTTTAAAGCAGGATTGGAAGAGTATTTCATAAAGGGGTTAAATCCCAACATAAGAGCAGCACTCTGACTAATAAGACCGCGGGGATTGAGGGAGATAATGGAGCTAGCCCAGATGTTGAAAGACAAGAATCAGATCAAGAAATTCAACAGGAGCAACACAGATAGAGCATTGTACAGAACAGTTGCACCCACGACGATGCCAAAAGTTCAGATAGTGGAAGTCCAGAGGGAGGCTGCACGAGACACGAATAACGGACCATGGTTGTGAGCAGCACTTAAGTGTTTACAGAGACAGAGATTCGAGAGAAGCAAGCATAGGAGTTATGTTTTCAGTGTGATGAGAAGTTTATCTTAGGACACCGTTGCAAAGATTGAAGATTACAATTTCTCATAATGCAGGATGAGAAAGCAGATAATAAAGAAATAGAGACGGTCGTGGGGGAGGAGTAACGCTCTCATTTTTTCCCACCTTGGGGACAAGGTGCCTTGCGGAGGAGGGTATTGTTACAAGGTGGGCCTAGCCTAAAAACAATTTTGTCTTTTGTATGCCTAAGGGCAATTTTGTCTTTTATTATTATTATTGTTGGGAATAAATAGGCTTATTATGTCTAGTATTAGACTTATGCACGAGATTAAGTTGTGAGTCTTAGGTTTAGATTTTGAGAGAGATTTCCTACCTCTCAAATTGTAGGAATTGGAAAAGATCGCATACCTCACAAATCGTATGTGCTTATCTTTCTATTTTCATTGATTAGTTCGAATTATTGAGATTAAAAAAAATAATAATAATAATAATCAGCTTTGCCCTAATTTTTTCTAGAAAAACATGCCGATTTTTACGGCAAATCGCATTAGAATATTAATTGGAACATTAAGAAATTATAAATGATGCAATTAAATAGTTTATGATGAGCTGTGATTTTAAAAGAAAGCATAAACTATTGTAAGATTCAAACCTATATTCTTATATTTAAGGTGGATCAAATATTTCGTAAGAAAAAAAAAACCCGTGTGTTTTCCAAAGAGTTAACGTGACAAACCAAAACAGCCAAAGGAGCATACTACTTTTTTTTAAACCTGTAGCACGTTGTAGTCCATTGTCATAACCTTCTATGGAATTGAAAAGCTGCAGTTAACTTTTCTTTTCTGCAGGTTGAGCTACAAGTGTAGAACTTCTAAGATGTGAGTCATTTTTTTTCTTTCATCTATTATTTATGAACAAATAGCTTACATTTCTACCCAAGAAATGCATTGCAACACACTACTATGATGCAAGCCATTAGTCTGTTTCAAACTAAACTGATCATATCTGTTGGGAAAAAATTTAAATTTGACATCATGATTCAAGGAATTGGCAACAAAACATATTTTTCCCCTCTTCTATTCAACGGAAAAAAGTTTAAAAGATATAAAGTTACATCACAAGCAGTTACCTGATTAAGGACACCAATGTACATAAATTAGGAAGATTAACATACATACCATTCAGTTCCTATGTATTTGCATATCTAACACATAAATTTCAATTGTTACATAAATGCCACCTTACCTATATATGCAAAGGTGTATTTCTTTTTAAAAGTTAAAACAGTGGCAGATTTAATGTGATAAGAAAGAGTTGGGAGGTAAAAATGTAAAAATTTAAGTTGAGGTGTCACACATGTAAATACCTAAGAAGGTGTATGTAAATGCCCCCCATAAATTAACACCCCCTAGCGTCAACTCATATTGTCAAAAAACAGAAAAAACAACTACTGACAGAACAGCCAACATGTGACCAAAATAACCAACATTAATGCAATTTAATAAAAAATATGCATCTTGGCCTCTGATTTTCTGTTGAATATACATGCATAATCATAGAAATAAATGCACAAGCTAATCCTCAACATCCTTTATATAACGTTATTTTCTCTGTTTTGTCAGTATAGCAGAAATGCCCAAGTTAACGCCCATGTCCCACTTATATTCTATGTTAGGGAAATTTACATACATACCACAGAATTCTCATGTATTTACATGTCTAACACCCCAAGTTTGATATTTACACTTATAACACTTTGGTATGATGTATTTCATTTTTAAAAATGTAGTGATGGTGATATTTTCAATCTAATGTTTAAAATTTAAGTGGAATGCCTGTAAATATGAATGTTTAGGTGTTGGTATGTAAATATATAAGAACTGTTTGCTATGCATGTAAATGTCCATTATGTTATTGCATAGAATGGCATTCACATAATTGAAATTACAATTTTCACCAGGCCGACAATTTCTTCAACTGTTAATCAACATTTGGTGAAAATTAAGAGATTGGAATATGCACAAATTAACATACCATTGACAATAAGCCTGGACCTGTGTGCTTTGCAATGAAATTTTCATCCTCAAACTTACTCCCATAGATGCTTATACAACCGCTTCCATCGCCCTGTAAGCGACATTTAAATTGTAAGGAAACAGTTTGCACCAAAATGCTACATAAAATAAATCTAAGCTACTCGTGAACTTTTCTAACACAGATAAATTTACAATTTAATCATTTTTAAACAAATAAAGGCGAAAACTAAGTGTGATGCAAACTCACATAAAGTGAATCACTTCTCAAATCTAACTGGGAAAATAATATATAAATAAAAATATATTGACTATTGCAATCATATAAATTATAAAATAATTCAACTGTAAGACATGCTCGGTGTTTGTAAATCAAACTCAGTGAGAAGATCACTTCTTTGCATTATTATTATTATAAATCACAAATGAGTCAAAATCCACACATAAATAATGATTCTCACGGCATTCATAGGGACAGTAAAGTAGCAACCAACCATAAAGAATCTTTCTTAGTCAAGGAGGATTTTGTATTAACTATATTGTTTTATTTGATTTCCATAAAGATCTCAAACACGGTTTCAAGACATAAATCAATTTTTTAGAAGTTAATAGGACTATCATTGAGTTAAGCAGAAAGACAGACCTTAAGAAAATCACCAGCCTGAATCATGAAATCCTTAATAACTCGATGAAATTGGCAACCTTTGTAGCCAACCGGTACTCCCGCTTTTCTGCAGTTCAACTCTATACAATCATTGAGAAGCTTTAATAAGATGTAATTTGGGAAACAGGATTTCTGGGATGTACTCTCACAATAACAACATTTTTTTGGTGGAAAAAACAAAAAATGACAGTTGGATTTTGAATGATGCGGCACTCACCAACTCAAACGAGAGCTCAACAAAACAAATAAAATATAAAGATGGGATAATTACATACAAACAACCCGAAACATTGATGTTTTAAAATTAACCACTCAGGTGATGTTTTTAGACTATGAAACCGATGTATTTATACTTGTCACAATCAAACTATTGATAATTTAATACAAATTAAAGATATGGGTTGAGGTTCTAGCATGAATTTCGATATTTCAGGGAGAATTTGAAAAATGGATGAAAGAGTGTGGTTCATTTGTAAATAGGAAGTTTTGGCTGGTTTATAAAGATATAAATCTGCATTCACCTGTGTGAACTTAAGACAAGAGTCTCGCCCAGCAATGGAAAATACCAAAAAGCTTGCTATTATAGTATAAAATCAAGATTGTTTCAAAAGAAAGCCCAGTAAAGTTATCTCAGTACTTTGGCCAAGTGGAACTTAAAAGCATTGTGTGGAGTATGTGTACGAATTCATCACTGTTGCTGAATAGACGATAGCATAACATTTGGGCAGAAACAGAAGTATATAAATTTTTCGCAACAAGATAGTTCAAAGAATACCTGTATTCACCGGTGCAGAGCTGCCTGCATGGTAGATACGAACAAAACATCCATTAGCCTAACAATCAATCAGTTAATCTAGATGATCCCGAACATAAATTTGCTCGGAAATATCAATTTTGTAAGCAGATTGGGCGCTAATTTAAAGGCTAGGTCTAGGGTTATAAGTGTTTTAGGGATGGTGAGGAAAAAATGGGTACCTGAAATTCTCGGCAGTCTTGGGGGCTATATCCGAAAAGAGCTCCATCTTGATGCGACCAGCTGGAATGCTGCCTATGTTGACATCGAAGAAGACAATTGGGTTTTTAGGGTTCGGAGGCCGTTGATGCCACTCTACCGTGGTCGCAGGTGGAATCGGAGGAGCCGCCATGGTTGCGTTTGTGTTGGCCGCCGCGGTACCAGAAGCCATCGCGATTTGGAGAGATCGAGCGAATGGAAATATGGAAATACTGAAATATGGAAAAAAATTTTACATGCCTATTTGTCTATAACATCTTAGGCATATTTCATTTTTTAAAAGTGAAAGTTGACAGTCCACCAATAAACTCCATCATTTAGCACATATCTCTAAGTTTGACGAAAATCTTTAAGTAAATTTTTAAGAAAGAAATGTTCACATATTGAAAAAAAAGTTATACATAACTCAAATTTCAATAAATTTATAGTCAAACTCAACAGCTCGATGAGACGAACTTGATGATACAAATATTGATATAATCCAAGTTAATTCAAGCTCATATCAAGTCATTGAATAACTTTTGGAAACTTTCTGATCATATTTGGGAAGTCAAATGAATGTTGAATCTGATGAACTTATAGTCGAATCGAGTGTCCAGGCAAGACGAGTCCAGTGAGCCCAAGTTCACTCAATTCTCACATCATTAAGGTGCTCAAATGGCTATCAGATGTTGTCCAATTGAGGGAATTTCCATGGGTCGTCTAATTAAAGCTGTTCAAATTTCATCATTAATTGCAGTCGGGACTCCATATATAGAGCCCCGCCCCTCTCATGAAAATGGGAGAGACCTTGAAACACGAGAAAAACTTGAAGCTTTGAGTATTAGCTAAAGTCCAATATTACTCTTGCAGCCGTCAACCACTGTCGTCCGTCATCGGCCATCATCTGTCGCCTTCCAACGATCATCATTGTCCTCCATCTACTCATTGTGATAAGTTTATTCGCACAATGATTTTGTAGCTCGGAAGATTGTGTAACACTTTCTCATCTATCAGACATTTGTAATCTTTAGTTTATAATAGATCATTCCAGTTGGGTTTGTCGCCGTGGTATTTTCT
>NEWO01000012.1:3480456-3519278 GCA_003013225.1 Phalaenopsis aphrodite | reverse complement strand
AAAATTCTCATTTTGCCGCAACAATTTTTTAAATTTAGAATGATAATGATAATCTCCTGCCGCAAAATTCTCATTTTGTCATAAAATCTCATACCTTTTCTCCCTAAACAAATGAAAGAAAAGGGGAAGTGCTAAACCACCTCTAATGATTCAGAGGGATTGAAAAGTCTGCATAAAAGAGGTTCTGACAGCAAAGTAGACGAAACAAACGGAGAACAGCTTTCTTGAAACCTATAAATGCAGATAGTTTTGTCTCTTAGCTGACTCCTCGACCCCCTCTCACTCCCTAATGCTTATCTTTACTTATAGAGATATCTGTTCCACTCCAATTTTGCTTACAATTACTTCTATTGATAGGTAAATCGCAATCATTGACGGCTTATACTTTTGAATTACAAGTAATGATTTCATGGCTTAATTGCAGTAAATATAGGCTTAAGGAGGAAAAAAAAAAGATTTTTGTTAAAGAAGTTGTATAGGATTTGTGGAGCAGAAGCAGTGCAAGCCAGGCTGAAAGGGAGGGAAGATGTAGGGATGGTTATTTGGTCCTGGGGAGGCTTTTATTTCTCAGGGTCCCGCTATTCTTGTCCGCCGTATCGTATTGTTGTTAGTATTTTCCTCGTATTTTCAGCCAGATTGAAATGCTCCTTCTAAATTTCTGGCATGGTGGCGAGAGGGGTAGCGAATTTATCATCTGTTTTTGTTTGTTCAGTTGCACTTGCTCTGAAGAATAAGGCAGGTTATTGGTTCTTCTTCTTCTTCCTCCTCTTCTTTCTTTTTCTTCTTCTTCTGATTTTTTATCCCTTGTTTATGTTTAGGTCATCTGTTGCAGCTTTGTTTTCACCACAATTGTTTTCCCTTTCCTGTTTTTTTGGATTTGCTTGGGTTCGAATTTTGTTCTGCATAGGCTATGATGCTGTGGCTTCCATGGTTAATTCTTTTGTTTGCAGGATTTGTGATTTGGAGTTTCATTCCGGAGAGAAAATTTAATCTTTTTATACTTTTTTTTTGAATTTGTAGTGAAACGACTAGAATCGATTGGTGTGGTAGGGTCAGTTTTAGTGAAAACACATCTTTTTGTACAGAAATTTATCGTCTCTCTCTCGTTTTTTAAGGGTTTGTGTTATTCAGATGAACTGCTTCTGATACTCCAGATCTTACAGCTTCTGAATGGCTGCTGCTACTGCATTTTTTGTAAATTATTGAACTGTAATGAGTTGATGGAATGACTGTGCTTCCACTGCCTGTCAAAATTTATTCAATTTTTTTTGACACATACAAGTCAATCTTATGTATTTACATATCTAACTCCTAAATTTTGCCTTCTACATCTATGCCACCCAAATCTCTTATATCAAATTAAAAGTAACCCCATTTTAACTTTTCAAAATGTGAAATGCACCTTTTCATGCATAGATAAGGTGGTATGTATGTAAACATTGAAGTTTAGGTGTTAGATAAGTCATAAAATAGGAATTTAGTGGCATGCATCTCTTCCTTGTTTTAACTATTGCTTTTGTCTTGTGATCGGAATTTGATCTTTCTTGTAGATCTGCTGTTACAGGGTATACAATTAATTTTTTTCCCCTTCACTGTTTCTTCTTGAGTATTCTCATGGTTTTGGCAACTTTCTGCATAGTTCTATGACCTTTGTGGCGCTTTCGTTGAGTACTTAAACTTCATTTGCTCTGTATGAAGGCTGTAAAGTTTTTTGTTGGGGGTCTTCTTCTTTCACTTAGTTGTTTTCATCAACAAAGTGAAGGAAAAAAAATACTGTTTTGTTGTGCTTTTTCGATACTTTATGATCCGGGGTTTGGGTTCCGGACATAATTTCATACTTTCTATGATAATATTTTGAATGATTTACATACATTACACCTAATTCATATATATTTACATAGATAACACTTAAACTTCACTTTTTACATACATGCCATCTTATCTGTATATGAAGAAATGTAATTCATTTTTTAAAAGTTGAAAATGATGATATTTTTGATGTGATATGAAAGATTTGGGTGATTTAAATGTAAAAAAGTAAAGTTTAGGTGTTAGATATGTAAATACATAGGAATTGGGTGCTATGTTCTGCTTAGTATTGTGATAGTTTGGCTGCCAATGCTATGTTAGTGAGGCAGCGAAGCATTTGTTGTTGATATTTTAATGAAACACTTGGAACCAATGTTGGAAGGAGAGAGGGGCTGGGGGTGGCTCTAGCTTCCGTTAGATCCAAGAAAATCATATGAAAATATGTGCAATATTAAAACTGTTATGTTGTGGAGCCTGATTGGAACACCCGCATGCAAGCAGACAAAAATGCCGACGCATAGGCATCGGCTATGGGCGCTCAAGCGTTCATTGGGCACGGTTTGGCAGACAAGTCGGCGCATTGGCGCCTGTTATGGGCGCTTATGCGTCCACTATATCGTGGGCGCAACAGTGGAGTTGGCACATAGGTGCCAACCCTTGGGCGCCTAAACAACCAACTTGGAGCTTCGGTCCAAAAAGCTTGGGGCATAGGTGCCAAGTTTGGGCACCCATGTGCCAGGGGAAGTTTGCACGAGATTTTCAGTTTTTATGTGAGAATTCAGGTAGTGTAATTTAGTGGCTTGGGTTTCTTCCTACGGTATTCTGCGACAAAGATTTTTGCGTCGGATCGGAGAGGAATGCTTGTGGAGTGAGTCATGTAAGTTTCTTTGTGTAAAGAGAAAAAATGGTGTGATTTCTCTGTAAAATTTTTTAAATTTCATAGTGAAATTTATGCTGGTGCGGCTCCGTGGTTTTTAATGTTCTCGATTTCTTTTACTTAAAATTCTCATGTGCATTTCTAGTTGTTTTAATTGTGTTTTCTATTTAATTCTTTGTTCCAATTTTCTCAAATTGGTGCTATCATGTTATTTTGTAGTGTGGTTTAGTTTCTAATTGATCCTAAGCCCCAATAAAGTCGAGAATTGTTTTTGAAATTCCTATCAAACTGGTATTAGAGAGAGGGTTCGATTTAAGTGGCAGCGATGGCCGAAGAAGCAGGGTTCAAACTGTAGAAGTTCAATGGGATGAACTTCACCTTCGGGAAGATGTAGGCGGAGAATTTGTTGTATCAGCAAAAAATATATTTGCCACTACAGGGAATCATAAGGAAGTCTGAATTTATGCCTATGGAGGAATGTGAAGTGTTTGATTAAACAACATTTGGTTTAATCCGGTTGTCACTTTTCTCATCCGTTGTGTTCAACATTGTGAATGACAAAACTATGGTTGATCTTATAGTGTCACCGAACAAGATGTACGAAAAACCTTTGCTTCCAATAAGGTTTTTCTAATGAAGAACTTATTCAACATGAAGATGGTGGAAGATATTTCAGTGGCAGAGTATTTCAATAACTTCAACACTACGATGAGTCAGTTGTGTTATGTAGGAATAAAATTTGATGATGAGGTCAGAGTACTGGTGATACGATCTTCATTGCCAGAAAACTGAGATTGTTTGGTAACGACGGTAAGTAATTCTTTAGGGACTTCGAAGTTGAACTTCTATGACATCATGGGTTTGATGTTGAATGAAGAAGTTCACAGAAAAACATCGAATGGTGAATCTTCAGATTCTGCGTTGAATGCTTCTAACATGGGAATGAATTTGGGCAGCAATGCAGGCAGGGGCAGATCCAAGCAGAGGAGAATGTTGGAACTGTTGTAAGAAGAGCCACTTCAAGAAAGACTGCAAGCTTTAAGGAAAGTTGGTGGTGGAAGATAAGAAAGTAGTTACTCTACAAATGTCTTCACCGTTGAAATCCAAAATGACTCTCTGGTGTTATCTCTAGTTAGCATGGAATCTTGGATAGTATATTCAAGTGTCTTTTTTCATGTTTTCCCTAATAAAAAAGTATTTAAAAATTACACTTATAGTGATTTAGGGAAGTTTTATTCGGGAGATAATGATGCCTACAGTATAGTAAGAAAGGCTGATGTTGCTATCAAATTGTCGAATGAAATAGTCTGGAAGCTTACTGATGTCAAACATGTTCCAAGTTTGAAGAGAAATATCATCTCAGTGAGCCAACTGACAAAGCCATGACTCGTGATAACTTTTACGGTGGTTCGTGGGAGGCGATGAGGGGGGCATTAGTGATAGTATAGGGAAACATTGAAGGCACTTTTATTTGATCAATGAAATTACTAATTTCATTGATGTAGCGATGCAGGTCTTGTGACACCGTAGGCTTGGTCCTATGAGCTAGAATGGTATGAAGTTTCGACTTTCATAGAATAAGCTTTAGGATTTGAAATCAGTTGATATGGATTTCTGTGAAGACTGTATTTATGGCAAGTAGAACAAATTTTCGTTCTTTAAGAGCGAGTCAGTGGTGAAATAAAAAAAACTGGAGTTGTGCATACTGATGTATAGGGTCCTACTTCAGTTCAATCCATCGAAGATTCTCGCTTTTGTCACATTCATTAATGATCACAAGAGAAAGTTTTGGGTTTATTCCTTGAAGCAAAAATTCGATTTGCTTGAAGTTCTTACGAAGTGGAAGACTACGGTAGAAAATGAGACAGAGTTGAAGTTGAAGTGGCTCATATTATATAATTTGTGTGAGTATCGTGATCAAAAGTTCAAAAATGTGTTATAGAGAGGGCCAGACATGAGTTCACTGTCCCAAGGACACCACAGCGAGATGGTGTAGCTAACCGCATGGACAAAACAATCACGGAGCGTGCTAGGAGCAGTAGACTGCATGCAGGCTTGCCAAAACAGTTTTGGACTGAAACAGTAAACATTACAATTTATTTGATTAACCATAGTCCATCAGTATCTTTGGAGGAAGGCTTACTTGAAGAAGCTTGGAGTGACAAAAAGATTTGTATAGCTTATTTAAGAGTATTTAGGTGTTCTGCATATGTGCATGTTTATGCAGAGTCTAGGAGCAAGCTTGACTCGGAAGTATGTCTAGTGCGCCTTCATTGGATATGACTCGATGAATTTGAGTACAAAACTGGGGTTATCAAAATAAAAAAATCATCAGGAACAAATACATCACTTTCAATGAAATGAAGATGTATAAGAATGATGTCAGAACTTGGAACAGTCCGTCAGCTACTTTTGAAGAATTCAGATGTGTTGTGATAGAAAATACTGGTGATCGGAGGACGGAGAAAGAAGAAGTGCTTCTTTAGAAGGGGCACAAGAAGTTCCTCAGTCACATGCTACAAAAGTCAAAAGATCCAACAGAGTGATACAACTTGTACAAATGTATTTTTCTTCTTTACACTGTTTGTTACTAACAAATAGTGTTGAACCCGAGTGCCTTAAGGAGACCACTCAAGTTGAAGGTTCAAGGGAGTATGAGCTTGCTATGGATGAAGAAATGCAATCTTTGGAGTCAAATCAGATTTGTGATTTGACGGTACTACCAAATGAGAAAAGAGCACTACACAACAAGTGCGTCTAAAAGTTGAAAGCTGAGTCAGATGGTAGCAAGCGCTACAAGGCAAAACTTGTTTCCAGAAGAAGGAAGGAGTGTATTGTACAGAGATCTTCTCTCAAGTGGTGAAGATGACGACTGTCAAAGTTGTGCTGAGTTTGGTAGCAGAGGAAGATATGCATTTGGAGCAGATGGATGTAAACATAATTTTCTTATATGGAGATGTAGAGGAGGAACTGTACATGATGCAACCACAAGGTTACAAGATTCCGAACAAATAATGTTTGATATGCAGATTGAAGAAGAACCTTTGTGGCTTAAAGCAAACCCCAAGACAATGATACAAGAGATTTGATAGGTTCATGTTAGACAATGAGTACTTAAAGTTCTGGGCAGAACACTGTTGTTTCATCAAACACTTTGATAATTGTTATATCTTACTTTTTTTGTATGAGGGTGACATGTTGATTGTAGGGGCAAATATAAAGAAAATCGGGGAATGGAAGAAACAATTATCAAGTGAGTTTGAAATGAAGGATTTAGGTCCAACCAGGAAGATCCTTAGGATGAGAATCAACAGGGATAGGAGCGCAGGAACGTTGAAGTTGTCACAGGCAGAGTATGTCGAGAAGATCCTAAAGAGGTTCAATATGAATGAGACGAAACCAATTAATACTCCCTTAGGTAGTCACTTCAAATTATTTAAGGAGTTATCACCTAACTCTGAAGCTGAGAAAGCACAGATAAAGAAAATTTTGTATGCTTCAGCAGTTGGAAGTTTGATGTATGTGATGATTTGTATCAGACCAAATATTGCATGTGCAGTGGGAGTAGTCAGCTAGTGCATGAGCAATCCAAACAGGTATCGTTGGGAGATGGTAAAATTGATTCTCAGGTATCTGAGGGTAACATGACACTTTTTTATGAAAGTGCAGTGATCAATCTACAGTGATTTGTAGATTCAATCTGATAGGAGATATGAACAGTAGGAGAAGTAAAATGGTGAATTGCGTTTCTAGGTTGCAGAAGATCATTGTGCTTTCAACTACGAAGCCAAATATATTGTTATCATTGAGGCTAGCAAAGAGATGATTTGGCTACAGAGTTTCATGGCAGAATTAGGCAAGGAGCAAAGGATTAAAAAAATTTACAGTAACAGTATGAGTACAATTCTTCTTGTTAAAAACGTTGTTTTTCATTCCAGGACGAAACACAGTTAGCTGATGTATCATTTTATTTGCTCTCTCCTTGAAGATGAGCAGTTGTTCTTGGAGAAGATACACACAACTCAGAATCCTATGAATATGTTGACGAAGGTGGTGACTATTAAGAAACTGAAGCTATGCTTGGCTTCAGTTGGGTTTCATAAGGGTTGAGATCAAGGGTGAGCCACACCATTGTACGAGACCACGGTATGTGATGATGAAAGTGATTCAATGGAGGTGCAGGTGCAAAGGACTGGTGTTGGGTGCAATTAGTCTCCAAGTGGGAGATTGTTATGTTGTGGAGTCTGATTGGAATACCAAGGTGCAAGCAAGCAGAAATCCCGGCGCATAGGTGCCTGCTATGGGTGCTCAAGCGTCAATTGGGTGCGGTTTAGCAGAGAGGTCGGCGCTATGGGCGCATATGCGCCCATTATAACGTGGGCGCAGTAGTGGAGTTGGCACATAGGCGTCAACCTTGGCCGCCAAAGCGCTCACTTGGCACTTTGGTTCGAATAGCTTGGGGCATAGACGCTTATGCGCCAGGGGCAGTTTGTACTGACTTTTAGTTTTTAAATCCAAATTCAAGCTGCGTAATTTAGTGGCTTGGGATTTCTTCCTTCGACATTCTTTGACGAGCATCCCGGTTAAGGAGAGAAGTGTCGAAGAGGTGGATTTCAGTGATTCAGCTTGATTTTTGCGTCGGATCAGAGAGGAAAGATTGTCGAGCGAGTCCTGTAAGTTTCTTTGTGTAGAGAGAAAACTAGTGTGATTTCTTTGTAAAACTTTCTGAATTTTATATTGGAATTTTTGGTGGTACGTGGTTTTTTTTTCAATTCTTATGTTTTTCCACATTAAATTCTCGTGTGCATTTTTTTTTGCTTTGATTGTGCTTTCTATTTAATTCTTTGTTCCGGCTTTCTCGAACGGTGACAATTCTGTTGTTCTGTAGTGTGGTTTTGTTTTTAATTGATCATAAGCACCGATAAAGTTGAGGATTGTTCTTAGGATTCTTATCAAAAACTTTATGCTTAAATTTACTATAACTATGTATACTATAGAAGCTTTGTACCTTCTAAGTTTGAGATAAACCCATTCGCCTCTTTTCACTTGAAATCCCAACTCTGTTTCTCCTCGGAATGTGATTTGACACAAAAATGCTAGTTGCTTTTGAAATGTTAGTGGTTTTTCTTATTAAGTGTTCTGTTTTGAAGTTTTTATTGGTGGAAAGGATGAATGAACTGGACATAAAGTTGGGGCATTTACATAAATACCACCAAATTCCAATGTATTTACATATCTAACGCTCATACTTTTTTTTTAACCCTTCCTCTGCTCAAATCTTTCATACCACATCAAAAATACCTCCATCTCAACTTTTAAAAAGTGAAATCATCAATAGGAAAGGTGGCATGTACGTAAAAATTGAAGTATAGGTGTTAGATACGTGGGATTCATAACAGTCTGAGTGGTATGCATGTAAAATCTTCGTATAAAGTTTTAACCTGTGAATGTAATTATTCTTGTACCTATGACCATACAAAATGGATGCTATATTTAGGCTTATATCTGTGAATGTAATTTTTTTTATCTTCCTTATCATCATCCTTAGCTCAGTTATTTGGTGTCTGGATTCTTTTAATTTGATTCTTCCTTACTATAGATTCATATCTAAAATGAAAATTGTTTCAGTTGTGGAATTCCTTCGCTTTTTTTGGCATTATTCATTGTCCTTACTGTATGTTCTGTTACTTTGTACAAAATTACAATGTTTCTTCAGTTTAGCAAAATCTGTGGAAATTACATTTCAATTTTATATGATGTTATTGATTCACATATGACAACATAAAAACTGATCTATGGGACACTTCAACTTAATATAATGTTATAGATTTGTGGAGAGCATTAGAGAAGAAACTTGATAGAAATGAGTACAGCCAAAGTGAAACGCTGTGTGGGCAATTATGAGCTCGGCCGGACCATCGGCGAAGGAACTTTCGCAAAGGTCAGGTTTGCAAGAAACTCCAAGACAGGGGACGCTGTTGCTATCAAGATTCTTGATAAGGAGAAGGTTCTTAAGAACAAAATGGTTGAACAGGTTTTCTTCAAACTTATATTACTTCTAAATTTATCGTGTTAAGTTGCTTGTCGATTTGGGGGGAGTTGGAATCTAGTACATGAGCATTTCATCCGACCAAATCTGTAAAATTTCTATAATTTACAAAGTTTGGGAGAAATTCTTAGAAGGTATATTTCACCATTTAAAAATTAAAATATTGTCATTTTTTATGTGATATGAAAGATTTGGGTGGTGTAAATATAAAAAGTAAAGTTTATATGGTCTAGGAAAATTTACATACCCAGCACACAATTCTTATGTATTTAGATATCTCACACCTAAACATGCATATTTATATAGATAGCACTTTGATGCTTCAAACCTATGTATGAAACCTGTATCTTACTTTTAAAATGGTAATAGTGTTATTTTTTATGTGATATTAAATATTTAAGCGCTATGTTTGTAAATATGAAAGTTTAAGTGTGAGATATGTAAATCATAAAAATTTTGTGCTATTTATGTAAATGCCACGTTAGTCTATTACATTGATAAATGCATACTTCTCTTGCTTGGTTTCTATTTGGAGGGAAAAAAAAGTCTTTAGTTCAGTAGCTTTTTGAGAGGAGGGAGAAAGAAAAGGAGGGAGGAGGGTCAAATAGACAATGAATTTCTGGGTTATACGAAGAATAAACAATATGAATTTCTACTAACTATTACTATGTGCATACCAAAATGCATACTTTGACAAAGCCATATATTTTTGGAGTCACTCAAAAAGCTAACAATGTGAATTTCTAAGGGGCTGTCTGGTATCATATTTGATTTTGATTTTGATTTGAAATAAAATATATTTGGTAGTATGTTATTTCTAAGAAGTTTAAAAATATTTAAAAGTTATTTTGAGTGTTTTTTAAGAATAGATTGATTTGTTTTTAAAAATAAATATAAAGACATATAAAAAGTGAACGAAATGGTTCTCTTTAGCTTGCGATTCTATTTGAACTCAAAGCCAACCAACTCATGTCGTGTTTCTCAACACTGCAGATCAAACGGGAAATCGCTACTATGAAGTTAATCAAACATCCTAATGTTGTTCGTCTTTATGAGGTAACTTTCCAAGCTTTTCATCATTATTTTTCTGTATTTTAATTTAATTTTCAGCTTTATTACCTGCTCCCTTTTCCTACTACTGTCAATAACCAGTATAATTTGTTGTCATGATGGTGCTCAAGTTTCAAAAGGCATATTAACAGTCTTGATTTTCACACTTTTCTACTTTCACCTATTAATTTTGTTTATATTTCTTCTTAAAAGTCTTTTTTGTGAATTGCTCTTCTTTCACTATTTATTTAAATTTCTTCATTATGCATAACTCATACACTCATATGGTAAGCGACTACTTTATGAATGTACTTAGTCTGTCAAATTTATTTGAGCTGCGAATGTTATAAGAAGGATTTGTTCTGGCAAATCATCCATTTTTTGTGTTTTCAGGTTATGGGAAGCAAAACAAAGATTTTTCTTGTTCTTGAATTCGTCAAGGGGGGAGAGCTATTTGACAAAATTGTAAGTCTCCAAGTATCTAATTTTGCGCTCATTATTCATCTCTCATAGCTATCTTGAAGTCTTTCTTAGGGGACATTTACATATATACCACACAATTCTTATATATTTACATATCTAACGCCTAAACTTTCATATTTACATACAGAGCACTCAAAGTTTTGACATCACATCGGAAATATTACAAACTTCTTAAAGTAAAATACACATTTTCATGCATAGATTTTTACTATCAAACTTTAGGCGTTCGACATGTAAATGCGTAAGAACTATTTGGCATGTATGTAAATTTCCCCTTTTTTCCTGTAAAAGTTGACTTCCTTGTTATAAGTTAACAGTAGTCACAAGTTTTTATATTTTTTTGTAATTGATATTATCATTTGGGGGAGGAGGTGATGGTAAGTCTGCAAGCTCATGACTCTAAATCTGTGCCCTCCCAATGAATAGCAAAATCCATAACTACAAAGCAATCAGGCTGTCATAAGATAATCATTTTTGAAATCTTTTTTTTTTTTCTGAAATAATTACTATAAATAATGAAGGTTAACCATGGCCGGTTGAGGGAGGATGAAGCAAGAAAATATTTTCAGCAACTAATTAATGCTGTTGATTACTGCCATAGTAGAGGCGTTTACCATCGGGACTTGAAGGTATGTTTTTATAAAATGCTAATAAAATTTAAATTATTTCATTCCAAGTGATCTTACTTATTTGCTGAAATTTCTTTTTTTGGCAGCCAGAAAATTTACTACTTGATGAAAACAGTAATCTCAAAGTCTCAGATTTTGGATTAAGTGCACTGTCTCTGCAAGTAAGGGTAAGTTAATCTATTCAAACATCAAAGCTGAATATTTATGTAATATGGAAAAAAAAAAAGGCTTTTTGGCTTAAATTAGTTTAAATGAAACCTCAATATTTTTGTAATATGGAAAGCTCTGTTTTATGCCATCTATAAGCTGAATTTGTTTGGATAAAAGAAATTTTGTTAAGATAGATGAAATTTTGAGGTGCAAACTTTTTTTTAATTTAAAAAGGAACTTGTTTCCCTATTGCTAGCGGACTAGCTTCTCTCAATAAGTTTGGCAACTTGGGGGATTATATTTTTGTATATATTTTTCAAAATTTCAAATTATAAATCTCTTATACTTTCTTATATTTAAAATTAAAATTTTCTTTAATTTCTATTTTGTACAAATATAAAACTTTCAGCTAATTTTTTTTTTTCCGCAGTTGATTAGTTTGAAGTTAGCAATGAATTAGTAATCTTGTAGGGCTATACATAGCCTCTATTTGAAGATATTGAAATTCACATAACAATAATCAAACACAAAAGATTTACGTGGTTCAGTGTTGAATTGATTCATCTACATCTAGGAAAGGGAGATTACAGTAGTATCGGATTGGGAGAAACAAAGAACAGTCTAGGACTACAACTCAACACTTTCGCTCCATACCTCTCTCACGAGCACTAGGTCCTCATTTATAGAGGAGACTTAGAGCATATAAAGAAATAAATCAAAAAAGAAACAAATCAATTAAAATAATATCACAAAACAGCAACTATAACTCTCACCAATTTGTATTATTGATCTATATGTTGTATTCAAAATATCCATTTATCCTGTTGCATTTTCATTCATCTTTTTGCTGACCTTTCTATAATAAATACGATTTTTTTATGAAAACTATTTGCAAAATTCTTACAGGTAATAGTTTCTGTGATGGTGTAGATACTTGCAATGCTCTTTAATTAATATACTGTGAAAATCTTTTTTTTTTCGTTCTCAGCTATTATTTTATTGATCTTCTTCTTATTTTTAATTTCTGATATAGTTTTATTGGTTAAATTCGATTTTTGATGTTAAATCATAATTAAAATTTCATCTAGGCTGATGGTTTACTTCATACTACTTGTGGGACTCCAAATTATGTTGCTCCAGAGGTAAGGATAATTTTGGATTATTTTTATATTTGTTGTTTTATAAAACACAATATAACAAAAGTACTTTTTTTTAAATTAATTTCTATACTAGGTGCTTAATGACAAAGGTTATGATGGCACAACTTCTGATCTGTGGTCATGTGGGGTTATTCTATTTGTTCTGCTTGCTGGGTATTTACCCTTTGAGGATGACAATGTCATAAATTTGTATAAGAAAGTGAGCGCTCACATTATTTGTTAGGAAGATTCAAATACATGCCATTCAATTCTTATGTATTTACATATCTAACAGCTAAACTTCCAATTTTACATATATGCCACCTTACCTATGCATAAAAGAATTTATTTCACTTTTAAAAGTTAAAAAAGTGTTATTTTTGATGCGATATGGAAGATTTGGGTGGTATAAATTTAAAAAAAATTAAGTTTTGGTGTTAGATATGTAAGCATAAGAATTGGGTGGCATGCATCTAAACAAATTGTTTTGAGAGTAAATCATTTACTGAGAAAGATGATTATAACTTCAATGCAGATATCCGAAGCTGAATTTTCATGCCCAGCTTGGCTTTCTTCGGATGCCAAGAGATTGATAAAACGAATACTGGATCCAAATCCCATTACAGTGAGTATCTTTCTTCTATTCTTAGAGCATGTATTTTGCATGGAATTAAGTTTTGGCGGAATATGCAATCACAAAATTAAAATATTTTGGCATAAAGTTCATTCCTTTGATGTTGGGATGCTTTATTTTACTCTGTTTTCTATTAAAGTCAACTTTTTTGCAATGCCGCCAGCGAATAACTATTCCCGAACTATTGGAGGATGCATGGTTCAAGAAAGGCTACAAACCGCCAATTTTCAACGAGAATTGCGACACGAATTTGGATGATATCGATGCAGTTTTCAAGGACTCGGAAGTGAGTCATAGTCAAGTTTATGATCAGTTATAATTATTTTTTTGTTGCGATCGAATAATACTGCTGACTTAATGTTTTTGCTGTGTAAGGAACATCATGTTACAGAGAAAAAAGAAGAACAGCCTGCAGCTCTGAATGCTTTTGACCTGATCTCAATGTCAAAGGGGCTGAAACTTGGAAGTTTATTTGATAGAGAACAGGTTTATTTACTGACTTTTTTTTTTTGGAAATTTACATACATATCACACAATTCTTGTGTATTTACATAGCTAACCCCTATGACCCAGAGTTCAATATTTATCCTTAGAACACCTTGGTGTCATAAGCCTGTGCATGAAAAGTTGTATTTCACTTTGCAAAAGTTAGTAATAATGTTATTTTTGATGTGATATTAGAGATTTGAGTGGTATTCTTGTAAAGATGAAAGTTTAGGTGTTAGATGTGTAAATGCATAAGAATTGTAAGGTATGTGTGTAAAAGATAACTTTGAGCTTGTCTAAAACTACAGGAGTAGAAACCATACTTTTCTCTTTCATTTTGCATACTTTAATTCACTCTAAGAGGGAGTATTTATGGAATACAAAGAGAATTAATGACTCATTAACACCAAACTAATAAGCACTAATCAGTAATTACATATTAACTGCTAAGATTCATAATGACTGCTAAACTCCTAATTTATTATATATTGCTTCTATGGTCATTTCAAAGTTCGATTCAATTTAAGGGGCATTTAAAAACATACCATCCAATTCTGATGTTTTTACATATCTAACCCCTAAATTTTGCTTTTTGCGTGTATACCACCCAAATTTTCATATTCCCATAAAATATATCATTATTTTTAACATTAAAGGGGGAAATACACCTTTTTATTGCATAGGTAAGGTGTCACATATGTAAAAATTGAAGTTTAGTTGTTGGACATGTAGCTACATAAGCATTGATCAGTGGTGTGTATGTACATCTTTCTTAATTTTAATACATAAAAGAGAAGTTCGTCCAGCCGAACAAGGCAGCCCCGGCGCTCCTATACATATATACATATTAATTGAATTCTTGTTCTCATCTTTCTTTAAGGAATTCAAAAGAGAAACAAGATTTTCATCAAAATCGTCAGCCAATGAAATTATGAGTAAGATTGAAGAAGCTGCAAAGCCTCTTGGATTTGAAGTGCAGAAGAAAAATTATAAGGTAAAAAATCCCTCTGAAAGAACATGATAAGTAAACTCAAAATCCTTCCTTATGTGCATTCATTGTGGTATTATATATATTTACTTGATTCAGATGAGGCTGGAGAATATGAAAGCTGGAAGGAAAGGAAACCTGAACATTGCTACTGAAGTATGAGATATTTGAATTATATGAAGTTTGGCAATGTTGTTATATGTTGTATTGCTTAAATATAGTATTGCTGATTTAGGTGTTTCAAGTGGCGCCTTCTCTTCATATGGTTGAGGTTCGGAAAGCGAAAGGGGACACTCTCGAGTTCCATAAGGTATCATTCATTACTAATCGAATATCACATTGAAATTTTCTTATCACTGGTGTGAAAATAATAACGAAGAGAAAAGACGAACTATTGACAAAAAATAAAAAAACATCAAGATTTTCATGGAAAATTGACACGCATCAAGTGTTGCGAAGCACGGGCAGTTCACGTAAGCATATGTGGCGTATCAATAGTATACGTAACAGAGTTCCGTGTGTTGATCTCTCAGGGAACGAGATGAACTCTAATAGGAAAAGCTCTAGCTTACAGTTGTCAGTCCAAGCTTGAAATGTTGAGATTCAAAATTTAATGAAAGTTACTATCCTAATTTTAAAAGTGAACTGATCCTAAGTTTTAAACCAACGAAAAGAGAGACATGTTGATTTAAGTAGTGTCCCAAAAATCTCCTTTGAAGTGGTTATGTAGGGATTGAAGCCCAGCAAATGACTTGAAAGTGGTAGTCCAAAAAGATTAACGATCCATTTGCTTAGTCCCTAAATTAAATGAAAAGCCCTGGACAACCTAGCTCCCTAATCAGTTTGCACGAATATAAGGAGATATTCATATTCCAATGCCTTCGTGTGGATAACTTAATCGTTCCTTATAGATTCCTTCTGAAATTCTATAATCACGATTAATATTAACAAATTAACTGGCCAAGTTAAAAGTCAATAAGATCCTAAGTTATTCCAACACCATTTAAGAGTTTTCACCAAGTATCACATCAAAATGCCAAGCAATTATCCCTACACTTCCACAACAATGGAGACAAAAAACCTACTCACTAAGCATGCAAAATTTCATCAACACAAACATTGTATTGAGAATAAATATCATACACAATGGTCTTCCAATTGTTTTTGAAAGAAAACAAACAAAAACTCAATATACTTATCTCCTTAAGATTCCGAATATACAAATGGAATTACAAGCTTTCTTACAATCTCACAATCTCTGTTGAAATTTGCTTTAAAACCCCTTACTGATCTTCTTCTATCTTCGCCCTCTAATTTCCTTCTTTTTTAATGGCAGAAAAATAGTGAATAAACCCATCTAATTTGGTGCTCTTACTTTTTATATTTCTCCCAGCGAACAGAAGCTTGAGCTATTCAAAACCGTCCTCTATCGCATTCTGGTGCCTAGGCGCCACTCATTTAACCATAAGTTTTTAACTCCTTGTGCCTAGGTGCTACTATCGCGGCGCCTAGGCGCGCTGCCTAAGCAACGCAAACTTTCCATACTCTCAGGAATTTGCACCAATTTGGGTTGGGACTGCCGCCTAGGCGCCACTAGCCCGTCATTTAGGCGACACATAACAACTTTCTCTAATTCGATCGTTTTGAGTCTCATTCAATCCCCTTTTTACTGCAACCTCCAAAATAATATAAAAAATCTTCCTCAAAACGTAACATAATCATTATACAAAATCCAAACAATTAAAGGCATTTTATGCAAAATTAAAAAACACATAAAAAAATCATACACTCGGAAAAATTGCTAGTAGAGGAGAATTCATTGTTATATCATAAAAGGAGAAGGTTATAAGCGGAGTGTGGCGTAGCACATAAGTTTAAACTTCTATATTTACATTTATAACATATATCATTTTGGTTTGATAAACCCATGCATGAAAATGCTTATTTCACCTATAAATAGTAGGTGACAGTGATATTTTTTTATGTGATATTAAAGATTCGAGTGCTATATAAGTAAATAATAAAAACTTGGGTGTTAGATATGTAAATACATAAGAATTGTGTGATACGAATGTTAACGTTACTCGTTGATGTATTTTTATCTTCTTTTTGTGTGTTTGCAGTTCTACAAAAACCTCTCAACCTCTCTCAAAGATGTTGTTTGGAAGTCTGAGGAAGACTAGAATGTGCAGGCTGTGTTGGTGAAGGAGCAAATATGTTCAGCTCCTCCCTTTATTTATTTTTATTTATTTTTGCCCTTTTTTCAGGATACCATATATTTTCCTGTTTTCTTTGTGTTTGCTCTATATATATATATATATATCTATAGGCTTAATTGGGGTGGTTTTGTCTTATTGTTTTATGGTATTCAGTGAGGTCCTCTGCAGTGTAAATGTGAGGAGAATAAATTGTTCTAGCAGTATGATTTTCTTAATTTCTATCTGCTGAAGTTGAAGGACTGAGATTATACAAGTTAAAATGAGGTGGAGCATTTTTTGATATGATATGGTTGGTATATATGTAAATGCCTTTAAAAGAAATGTGCAATTGATTTATAGTGATGATTGACTAAGGTTAGTTTAATAATTTTATATAAAAATTGTAAATTTCAGATTTTTTTCTTTTTTTTATCAAATTCCCAATGATTTATCGGTGGCAAGCATAAAAATACGATTCGATAGATCAAAAAGATGACATGGGTGATTATTTTGTAAATAATAACATTCTAAGTGTTATGTTTGCAATTATCCCCATATAACTCATCCTAAAACATACATATAGGTATATAGTGCTCTCATGATAAAGGGCAGTGATGAAGATTCTTCTTAGTTCATAAAATATGTGACACATACATGAAACCTTATAGGATGAGGAAATGAAAAGAAAGATAAAGATGGAGAAAAGTGATGGAGACAACACAATTTCAGCACTTTTCATAAAGGCATAAAAGCTTTAGAGAAGATAAAGAAAATGCTAACCTTTTTATTGAAAAGTTTAGCACATTTCACTTTTCATTTTGCTTTGAAGCATAGTGCTATGGAGCTTTATCTTTTGTTATTCATGATTGAAGCCCAAAAGGAGTAGAAAGAACTTTAGACTATCTTCTACTTTGTCGTTTAATGAGATTTTCCATATAGCTATATTAGGGGGAGAGAAAAAAATGGATTTGACATGTTTTATGATGACTAAATGTTCTATAATATGAATATGATACATTACTTATGACTAATAGATTCATTTTGTAATATACTTTTCATAAAAAAAATTTCATCAAACTTCACCTTTCATTCTGGCTAGTTTATTTTATAGGCATTTGTATGAATCTATCTCTATCTCTAGATATAGAGCGCGAAAGGGAAACTAAGGGTAGAGAGAGCTCAGTAATGAACAGTGAACTCGTGTGACCATTATTCATGAAATGAGCCCCTATTTATAGGAATGGAGGATGAACAATTTTATTCTATACCTCTAGAAAGATAGATACAACGATGGTATTTTGATTAATACATAATTATAGGGCCAGAAGCATGAAATGCAGTCCTGCCCTATACAGTCGAGAGCCTGGAATAGTACCTGACCGGATTTTGGGCCGGACAGCCATGTGTCTGGAGCCTGTAAGAATGACCGACTAGGTCATTTCCCAGGTGGCTATGGCCAAAGGGTGAACCGGTACCTGACTGACTGCTTTAGATCCAAGCAATTTTCCTCATTCGTCCAACTTGGTTGAGGAACGTCAATAGATTCGTCTATGCAAGCCTTGTGTCAGTAAACTTTAGGAGTGTGGTTGAGTCCTGCTCATCTCTAGACAATTTTTCTCCCAACCCGTAGGGGCCAGACGGATAGACGTGGGACCACATCTTTTTCTCAGTTAGCCGTTAGATCTATAATTATATCCTTTCTGAAATGTACCTTAAATAGCTCATCCCAAAAAAAAAAAAAACAAAGTTTGGGTGTTAGACATGTAAATACTAATTAAGAATTGACAGGTATGCATGTAAATCTTCCTAAACTGATTTTTACCCCCTCGTATCATCAAAATTTCAGATCTACCCCGGAAAGTAATGGCAAGGACAACAATAATTGAATGATTAGCCCTTAAACATCTTATAATTAATGAACATAAAACCAACCATTAAATATAATCATTGCATGCAATAATTAATAAAGATTCTCATCCTCTTATTTTAAATTAAATTTCACCATCCATCCTACTCAGCAACCACCACCAAAAATCCCTCAATAAATATATTTTGAGAGGATATATTAAAAATTAAAATTATTATTTCTCCTATAAATTGCTTTCGCATCTTCCTCTCTAAGCATAAGAAATGGCAGAGAAAGAATGTAGGAGAAGATGCAGAGCAGCCATGCATGCATGGGTTTTTGAAATATTCCATCTCTTGCACACTGGAAGATGAGGACAAGCCGCCATTAATGGCGGCCTTTATGATCTATTGATCCTTGAGTTCAGGCTTTCGGTTTGCAAGGCATGGAATGAATCAACTATTCATGATAAGCTCCCCATGTCATAAGCTAAGAAAGGCTTTTCATTCTTTTTTTTTCATACATACATATATATGCATATATATATCATTCCTAAGCTTGATAAAGCATAATTATTTTTAATATAAATGCATAAATAACTATCTTTCATGTAGGTATAGTACCTAAGTTTCTACTTATAACACCTTAGTTTATAACAAGTACATCTCTATATATGTATAATGCTTGACCTAATTGTATCCTCTTTTGTCCATGTACATATGTGAATTATCATTTTATTAGATTTTTGTGTTGATTTTCCGATAAGATTATCATAAATATGTTACCCTAAAAAGGATGTTTATCGCGAAGATTATCAGGACCATTATATCATTTTATTTTTCTATTTGATATTTTTGTTTTCAAAAGGAATGACCAGAGGCTATTATACGAGCCTCCAACCACTTCTAATGTGTCTGACAATTCAAGTACCACCTTCTTAAGGTCAACTGTGCTAGAGGGAATTCGAGCACCCGACCTGAGAGGTCTTACACTGAGAATGCTAACCAATAGGCCGAGGTACGCAACACCTATGAGAGAGTCCAATAGCATCTTCAATTTCTTTTTACTATCCTAAATATGAGTTGTGTCAACCTGAAAGATAATAGTCGAAAAAGTCACGGGATATGAGTCAAGTCTTGGTTGACACTGGTCAGATCCAAAGTTTAATCTTATCTTAAAATTTTTGAGATTGTATCATTGATTTGTAATCATATAGAGTATGATTTGGCTCCATTTAAAAATTATCAATTATTGTGCTTGTAAGTTTCAAATTTAGACATTAAATATTAAAAAAAATTTACAAACATATCCATAAAAAAATTGAAGGCATTGATGTGAAATTTAAAGTCATACAATTATGATTCAAAAATTACATTTTTATTTATAAAAAATACATAACTAATATACATGTCAAAATTTTAAACGAGCTTCCACAAAAAAATCATAAAATTTTCCTTTTTTATTACGAAGTAATCCCTTTTTGCGTGCCTAATTTTTCTGTGCGGACTCTTGACGTAGCTCTACGTGCCGCGGAGGATATTCCTGAGCTATTTTCAGGTTATTTTCAATAATCCTGAAATAACCCAGAAATAACCCAAAAATAAAAACCGCGGGTTATTGAAAATATCCGAGAAATAACATGAAAATGACTCAGGAATAACATGCGCGGTACGTAAAGCTACGTCAAGAGCCCGCTTAGAAAATGCGCTCTTTCTACGGACATTAATGAAATTAGAGATCTATGTCGCAAGGTTGCTTTCCCTGCGACGAGGATCTCTAACAGGTAAGAAATTGTAAAATTAGCAATAAAATGAGGCATTTACATATACCAAAAAACAAAAGCTTTTAGCAGCATTTATATAAATACACTTTTAATTAAGAAAATGTATAAAAATATTTAAAATTGTTGCTAAATGCCTTTGCAACGATTGCCCGTATGACATGCCATGCAAAATTTTTTATTTAGTTGTACCACTCAATTACTATATATGTTTACATTTGTAGCATCTAAATTTCTTTTTTTTTTTACATATTTATACCACCCAAATCTGTCATACCACATAAAAAATGCATCATTTTAACTTTTAAAACGAGAAATACGTATTCTCATGCATAGTTAAATTGGCACATATGTTTGTAAAACTCGAAGTTAAGGTTAAATATCTAAATACATAAGAATTGTGTGGCATGCCTGTAAATTTTCCAAAAGTATACATATAATTTGACATATGTTCATGCTATATGCATAAGAAGTGTTGATAGAGTAATTATGAATTGCTGCTGCGATCGTGTGTGGGTTTGGGTTGACTTTCCTGACAAGTTGACGCGAATGTAGGATAGTTATTGTGCCACCTCAAGTTGGCTAAAAGAGAGATTATTGCATACGGACACCGCATATATCTCTGCATGCGGTGTTCGATCATGACAGTAGATCACAGTGATCTACGGTCAGGATTATTTCTGTTCTTTTAAAGAAAAAATAAAAAATTTTAGGTGGGGCCCACCGAAATACATCAGGACCGTAAATCAGGTGATTTACGGTCCGGATCGGACACCGCACGCAAGCTGCGTGCAGTGTCCGATCCGTATGGAATAATTTTTCTGGCTAAAGGGAGAGTCATTTAAGGTTTATAAAATGATAGCAATAATGTTATCTCATGCAGTTTTTATGTCAGGTATCAAGATTATTAATAAATTTTTATGTGTTTTTTTTTTCTATATTTATGTTATTGAATGAAAATTTTCAACAACAAATTATTTTGGGTATCATTTTGTTGAACTTTGATTTGTTTGTGAATCACACCGAATAAATAGAATGAAATGAGAGATAGAGATCGAGAGAGATAGAATGCAAGAGAATGAATAGTGATAAATCTTATCTTATTCATAAAATGATTTCCTTATTTATAGAGGAGATTCCTTTATTTATAATAGAGAATGCACATAATGATATTATATTTTCTTCCTCTACTTTCAAAGGATATGTATTGTGGCATTTCTAGTATTTTATATGAGTAAGCTTGTCGTCGGCTGCATGCTTTTTGAGTTGGCCAGCAGAGCTAATTAGTCAGCTTCGATTTGGCAAGAGCACTTTGGTCGATATGAATCGGTTGAGCCCCAAATCGACTGGAGATGGACATTATTCCGGTAAACAGAATACATTTTATTAATTAGTGCACACAACATGACTTATAAAAAAAAGAACAAATAATGACATCAAATGTATATACCTTTAAGCTTTGGTCTTAAAATATATGTTAACAATCCTCAATGATTTGATGAAATTTGAATTTTCAACTTGATATGAAGCCAATGACTTATAAAATTATATACAATTTGTTGGAAGATATTGACATTGAATCTTAATGTTTATAATGTCAAACATCAGTGCCAGATTTAATGCCATTTAAATGAGCTGCAGTTGAGACATGTCTTTCATTTTTGTTGCATGCGCCAAGAAAGAAGAGACCATCTAATGAAAGTTATTGTAGAGTTTGAGGGCGTTAGTAGATCCTAAAATTTCTATAGCTTGATATTCTCTTATAGTTTCAGCAGATCTGTCTAGTCCATGACTTCACTTTTTTTTTTTTGTTTGCTTGAATAAGAAATAAATATGTATCTTATAAAGCTGATTCATTCTAAGAATTTTAAATATAAATGTAAATTATAAGGTTTAAATCTTTTAAACTTTGAGTATATATAGAACTTCCAAGGCTTTGGAGATTTTTTAGCAATGTTTTCTAAGGTTTTTAATCTTCTAGTACTTTTAATAAAATGTAAATTATTATTGATGTATGCTAGAAAATTTGGGACAATAAAGTAATATATTAGTGTCTTAGTGTGGTATGAAGATTCAACATACACTCTGACGAGATCAAACAATTAATAGTGACACTAGAAGTTTTTACGTGGAAAAACCGCAAAGGGAAAAAGTAAGGGGTATGGCGGAGCTGAAGAGTCTCACTATAAAATGATATTGATTACAGTTACAACCACGTATCCCACAGGCGGGAAAGAGTTAGAAGGCATTTCGAGTTACAATGTCGACAAGCAGATGATTTGTTGTAATGACTGACCGTCGGAAAATGATGATTAGTGGAAGCCGACGAGTGGTGGCCGACAGTGATCGATGGCGACAGAAGTGATGTTGGACTCCAGCTCCTTAAAGCTTCAAGCTCTTATTAAGCCTCGTGAGAGTGGTTGGGGCTCTAATTATAAAGCTCTGAGTATAATTAATGTATGAATATAAATTGTTTTAATCATACAGCTCAAAGAACTTCCTCCGATCTTATGGCATCTGACGGATATTTGAGTGTCTTAAAAGTGTCTGAATTGAGTTATCTTGGGCTCATCAGATTTATCTCGCTAAGATGCTCGATTCGATTATGAACTGACCAGATTTGACATCTATTTAACCTTTCAAATGTATTCGAAAAAACTTCCAAATAAGGTTTAGCATCTTGATCAGGGTTAGATTTGGTTTGGACAAGACTAATTTTGGTGTCATAGGATCTATCTTATCGAGCCAGTCATTTTAACTATAAGTTAGCTGCAATCAGATCTTCGAATAACCTTTTATCGATGTTTGATTATTTCATGCTTAAAAGTTAAAAGATTGTCCTGAGATCCAAGCCATGCTTCAAGATTCGTGCCAGATGACGAAAATTTATTTATGGCATATCAATTATTGCAAGGCTTATTATGATAGTATCTATGATAACATCATTAAATAAAATATTTAGTAGCAACAAGTCATATTATAGCATTTTATCTTAGAAGAAAAAAGCAATGAATTGAATATTTACTTTGGATTAAAAAGTAATGCCCGACCCAAAATACAATTTTATATTACCATGTTTTAATATATTTTGTCAATTATTATTATTTAATTATGATATTCTCTATATATTATTAATTCTAATGTAATCCATAGTTTATTAAAAAAATGTAGAACCACTATAAAGCCAATAAAATGGAATATAATTAATATACTTGATTATGATAGCTTTAGGAAATCCTAACTAGAAATATTTTAATATATATGCTTCATTATTTATTTTCACCATTAAAAACTATGCTTACTCTCCTCACATTCCTCAACACAAATAATCTCTTAAATTGGCTTCACAATAAAACCAAGTAGTTATGTCGTGAGGAAATATTTCGTGCAGATAATGCATATGCGAATTGTTGATATTGTGGTCGTATTGTTGACCACAATATCACCAGATCCACATCTATTCGTTCCTTCCATGTCCGCACGTAATATATCATCCTATGTCGTGTGATTATGTATCCTAAGATGAAGATGGGATTTCTAACTAGTAAAGATTAAAATTTTAGGATTAGTATTTTAATTTATTCATATCCAAAGTTTCATTTTCTTGGTTTAAATTAAAAATTACAGTTAAAGAAATTATAAAATTAAATTGATTTATTAATTGAATTGATTTTATTAGACATCAATATTAAACAGTTTATTTAAACTTCTCATAAAGAAGTCTGAATTATTAAAAAAAAAACAACGATTAGAATATTTTGTTGGTTAATCAAACAATCAGATTGATTTGAGTTGATCCAAACTTTGACATTTTAAGCAGTTTAATCAAAAGATTGTTTCTACCATTCAATTATTTTGGATTTCTTCGATTCAGCCAAATGAATTAAACCCAATCATAGTCATCCAAATCATCATGCTTGGCTATGATTCGCACCATAGTACGATGGGATAATGTCCCGATCTCACAAATCCCTAACTTTGTTCTTAAAATGATGGTCAAGTAGTCATGACATGTCTCATTCATGATTGGTCGGAAGACTTCATGTGGGCTTCTGTTTGTTCTCTTATTTGTCTTTGTTTTTATCTTCTTCTAGAAATGGAAATTCTAGGTACAAACGAAAGTGGAGGAACTGTTGTTTTTGTTACAATTCAGTTTTTTTTTTTCCAAGAAAGGTGGGCCTAAAAGATAATATATGTGATTTGAACTCGTAACCACCTCACGGTGGAAACTACACCCTTAACCACTATGTTGCTTGAGTTGGTGAAGACATCTGTGGTGGAATGAATCCATGCTCATGCAAATGATTTTGATTATGGTTGTCAAAATAGCTCGTTGTTCGCGAACAGCTCGTGTTCGGCTCGTTAAGCAAACGAGCCGAACACGAACACACTTTTTGAGCTCGAAATATAAATGAGGCTCAGCTCTTGTTCGGCTCATTTACACCCCTAATTTTAATGGTGCGTATTTCTCCCATTACTGTGGGATAAATCACAACCATGCGTGGTGATTTGGATGGCTATGATTGGTAATTCAGTTGACCCGATCAAAGCCATCCAAAATAATTGAATGGTGTAAATGATCCTCCAATTGGATCGCTCTAAAAGTTAAGGTTTAGATCGATGAAGATTAATCAACACAATATTTTGGTCATTATTTATGTAATTATTCAAAATTCTTTCTTAAAAGCTTAGAACTGTTAGTTTGGTCAACTCTAACGTAGAGATGCTACTTTAATTCACATCGTTGGGATGATTTTTGAGAAGTCGATGCAAGAATTCATTTTCAAATCAACATATTTAAAATTTGTGGGCAAATTTATTAATTTGCAGTCGTTAATAATTTATTTTTTTAAAAGATCAATTATTTTTTTATTATATTGCATCAAAAGATGATAAATTATAATAAATGTCTGCATAAATAAGTTTTTTAATTAAATTAATCAAGTTGGGATGAGAGACTTATTTAGATTTCATGCATCATTGAAAAATTCAATATTATAAAATTTGATGAAATAATTGAAATTGAAATTATGATCATAGGAACATTGATTTTAATAAACGAAATAAATTTCAATGGGTTGGTCCAATGGCATTGTATATAAAAAATATGTCAATGCTGATCATAATGCAGAGAAGCAACAATTTAGAAGGGAAGAGTGCGATGAAGGTTGACCCACTGACAAGAGGTCGTGAGACCCACTTGACCGATCGAGCGAAGTCATATGAAACAAGCCGACAAGTCCAAAAACCAACTTGACCACAAGATAGATCAATGACGACCGGAAAATATAAGCACGGGCCACTTGGTCAGAAAAGAAACAAGAAAGCATATGAGCCAAAACCACTATAGGAAAGTCGATCTGACGTGATAGTTTACACTTCAGTGAAGCTGATCTAAGGGAAGATATGGCTCCTTGGTATTTCGAATCGTCCCATAGTTGCTTAGAGGCTCCTCACAAGTTATCAACGATCGATGGGCATAGATAGATCAGTTGATCGACCCACACCAACTAAGCTTAGCAAATTGAGCTGATTTTACCAGCCCGAAGCCAAATAAGCTAATTAGTTGTGGAGCAAAAAAATCAATCGGACGATAAACCCATACATGTAAAATACCAGAAATATCTTAGTACATACCCCTTTAAAGCATGCATGTGCAATATTAATGTAATACTATCATTGTACTATCTCATCTATAAATAAGAAAATTATTTTATGAATAAGACACGATGAATTACTATTCATTATCGTTCGCTCCTCTCTTTCTCTCTCTCTTTCTCTCATATACTCTATTCAATGGGTGTGATTCACAAACATATTAGGATTCAATGGGCAACAAAAATAACTTGATTCAATCGAGTCTAAATAAACCCAAATCATGCATATAAAAATTTAGTGATCTAAATAGAAGACCAAATGATATCTATAATCTCACATATTTGTAAAAATTAAAAAAAAAACATTTCAATGTAAAAAATCTAACAAATTTCGAATCACTCAATTATCAAGACTTAGCACTTCCCCTCTCTCCTATTCTTAAGGGTTTAATTCTCTAACAAGGTCATAGCATATATTTGATTTCACTCTTAGAGTGCTTCTAGCTACATGTCGAATTAGTTCACTCTCGCAAAGACCATAGATTCACTTTATATATATATATATATATATATATATATATATATATATATATATATATATATATATATATATATATATATATATATATATATGAAAGCTTTACATATAAACCACAAAATACCTATCTACTCACATTTCTATCGTTCTACTTTTGCATGAAAAGGATATTTTGAGAAAGATACGAGTAAATACATAGAAATTGCATGGCGTGTACGTACCATAAAATGTTGTTTTATGTAGGGTTGTAAACGAGCTTGAGCAAGCTCAGGATTGGCTCATGTTCGGCTCGTTCGAAATAGCTCGTATTCGAAATCGGCTCGTGAACAGTGTGTTCGTGTTCGGCTCGATTAAAATATTCGTGTTCGTGTTCGGCTCGAAATTGACTCGTTAAACTTAAATTGAGAAAAATAGATGTAAAGTGTGAGATTCGAACCTGGATCAAATATATACAAAAGAATGCACTAACCAAATTGCCATATGAAGTGTTATGATTTAAATTTAGACATAAATTTATATAATATATTATTATATAAATAATATATGTAATATATTGTTATATAAATAGCTATATATATTTTTTATTTCAAGCTAAAATGAGCCGAACACGAGCAAACGAGTTGTTCGTGTTCGGCTCGTTTATAATTCGAGCTTTAAAAATTTGTTTGTGTTCGACTTGTTTACTTAATGAACGAGCCGAACACGAGCTGTTCGCGAACAACGAGCTTTTTTGAGAGCCCTAGTTTTATGTGTTAGATATATAAATACATGGTAATTTCTTGGCGTGCATGAAACAAAAAAATATCCTAGAACGATCAGAAATCCAATAAAATGGAATTATAATTAATATCCTTGAATATGATAAAATTTAGGAAAATCCCACCCAACCATATATTAATATATATATATGCTTCATAAATTTTGTATCATGAATACTATAAAATCACCCCGCCCTCCTCACATTCTCCAACACAAACAAACTAAATAATCTCCTACAAACAAACATCTATGTCCCAAGGTTGTGTTCCCTGCAATGTAGATGGCAATATGCAGACAACATTATGAAATATATATATATATATATATATGTATATGTAAAGAATTTGATTAATTAATTTGTTGATGGATGCAGGGTGGAAGGTGAGCTGGCCGGAGCTGGTGGGGCGGAAAGGAAGAGAAGCAAAAGCGGTGATAGAGAGAGAGAATGGTGATGTTAAAGCGGTATGTGTGAGGGCTGCTGATAGAGTACTTAAGATTTGTCGCTGCGATCGGGTGTTCATTATGGTCGATTGTCCGCCCAACGTTGACCCCAATGAAGGGACCGTTACGAGTGTGCCGAAGATATGCCGCATATCAGAAAACCAGTTATAATTCAATAATATATAGTGAAGATACCAAAGTAGACTAAGTGCATAAAATTGTGGCTTTAAACGTTAGCTTTTGTATTTTTTATGCCATGCATCATAGTTGTTGATCAATGTTTTGGTCATCTTTGCTTGTGATTTGTCTTTAGCCTTATTAGGATAAAAATATTTTTTTCCTTTTAATCATAAGAGACTTGTCTTAATAAAAATTTAGTCTTATAGGTAGAATTTAGCTTATAAAGAGAGTTTTACCCTATCATTTATATCCAGTACATGGAGGATTTAGGTTGTAATCACTGCTTTTATGTAGCCCATTGACAAAAACATGCAGACAGAGGACAAGTTACGACCTTATTAGCATGAAATCATTTTGAGCTTGAATTTAATAATATAATTTATATAATATTTACATTTTATGTACTTATGTTAATCTACGATCGACAAATGATTATGTTTGGTGAGTGTGTTTTTTCTCATTAGCTTTTAGAGATTTTATTTTTATTTAAATGTTTTAAAGCTCTTACATTTTCAAATTCTTTTAATTTTAAGATATCCTCGTACAATGACTACACTGATCATTAAGGCTAAGATTATTATTTAATTTTTTTTAAAATATCAATCACATCAACTCCAGTCCTTACAAGGAAGATACTTGAGGCTCAAACTTGTCAACTCTAGTTTTTATAGGGAGGATGATCAAACTGGAAGCTCAATCGTAACAACTTTGATTCCTTTCAGGAGGATACAAACATAGGACATATAATCTTACCCTACAGATAAGACGACCTGCTTAAAAATGTGCATAATTTTAATATTTTTTAATTTGACATTTAAAAAATATTTAAAAAAAAATTTGAAAAACACATGCATATTACCAGGAAAATGTGTTGGCTTAATTAAAAGACAAACACTCTACTTCTTTGCCTAAACCCAAGGTTTTTGGTTCAAGAGTTTAGAACTTAGGACTAAGAATAAGTATATTGAATGAAATTTGCATGTCCCAAAGTTAAAAGTCAAATTGTACATAAAACCAAAACACTCTAAAGAACAACAAATGAAATAAAATAATAATAAGAATAACAATAAGCACACAATACATTGCAGCAGGCAGCACTCGCTTGCCGCCCACGGCTCACTGCCGGCAGCCCACAACCAGCACTTGCCGCCGCGATGTCTTAGCTCGCCGTGCCGCTGCTGTCCGCCATTGTTAGTTGTCGCCAACCATTGCGCCATCCATTAAACATTTATCTTTCATCCACGACCGCCGCCACCGCTAATCATGTTTTACTTTACTTTCGTTTTTCTTTTAACCAAATACAAAAATATAAACTCCTGCATTTATTTTACACCAAAACAAATAACTTCAAAGTATTTCAAATATACAATATTTCTTTTCTCAGTAAACCAAACACCCCTTAAATCTTAAAAAATTGCAGTTCAAAACTAATTTATTTCAAATTCTTTACATTTGGAGGCTTTGCTTCTCCTTGAAGAACCAGAGCCACCCCTAATTCTACTCTAATTCTACTAACACTACATTTACAGTAAAAGCAATCCAACTATTAATCCGACTCAAAGATGAACTAAAAAATTCAATTTTTTTAAGAGAGAAAAATAAGCAGAGCTCTACTTACGAATAACTAAAATGAAATCACAAAATTTCTTAAATAGAAACTCACCAATTTTAAAGAGGAAGAAGCTATGATGTCAAAAGATCCCCCCAGACCTTATAATCAGTAGTTGAGCTGTTATTATCTATGATGGTGTCCTGACAACCCAGAAAAAAGGTAGTTCTAACAGTATCAACATTGATAAGGGCATGTGCAGAACCACTTGGGCTCGCGGCAACGGCGACTTCATCGGCTCTGATTCTCACTTCTGCGTAGCCTTTGCCTTCAACGTGTGGATTCTCCAGCTGCATAAGAAATCCTAATAGCACATATAAGCAGTAAAGTTTGATAGAAAAAATATCAAAATTTTCAGCTAAGATTGAAGAAAGGGAAATTTACATGCATACAACATAATTCTTATGTGTTTTACATATTTAAGACCCAAAGTTTGATATTTACACTAATAAAAGCTTGAGGTCATAAATCTAAGCATGAAAAGGTGTATTTCTCTTTAAAACAAAGATAGTGGTGGTGGAATTTTTTATGTGATGTTAAGGATTTGAGCAGTATGCATGAAAATATCAATGTTTAAGTGTTACATGTGTAAATACATAAGAATTTTCATCAATGTTTAGGTGTTACATGTGTAAATACATAAGAATTGTGGGGTATGCAAGTAAATTCCCCTTGAAGATAATCATACCCTAAACTTTGTTTCGGCTCCCCAGATGAGAAATGTCTCATTGCAGGTGTGATGCCTGTGATTTCCCCTAAAGCAGCCCGGACGAATCTCACCTGCATGGATTGATTTGCAGATCTGAGCTCCACCTGCTTAAAGGAGTATGATTAGTATGATTTAAGCATCATTAAAACTTCATGTAAGGTATAGTCTGTTCCATTCTTTGTTTTTTCCTTGATCTTTCGTATATCTGAACATTCAGTTTTGTACGTGAAAGAATGAAAGAATTAAAGTGATTAGCTGGACGAAGCTGACATGTTGCCCTTTATAAAAGAAAGAAGGTGAAAAAAGCTTGGAAAACTAAAGGAAATAATATTAGTTATTCAATATATAGCTTAATACCATTTAACAATATCAAAAGAAAAATACGAGCAAAAGAACGGATGAATGTTTTGGGGGAATTGGCTGAGGCTACAAAGAATTAATTTGAGGTGCCAGTTGCAGTGAATGAAAATAATAAAAAAATTTAGTTCACTAGCCGCTTAACATACTTCACGCCATCCAAACAAGAAGACAAAATAGGAAAAATAATGAAATGTTTTTGGAAAATTAGATGAGACTGAAAGGAACTAATTTGGAATAAGAAAAACAGACAGGGGTCTCATTCTAAGTTCCAATGAATGGTAGGAAGAAGCTCTATAGGATAAGGGAGATGGGAGGAAAGGCATCACAATCGTGAGTGAATAAAATATCTTTGAATTCTACCGTTAACAATGGACACAATCTCATTATCCAAAAAAGCATTTGGAACGAGCTGTAGTGTATTATATGGCAGAGGGCTAAATTGAGATTATAAGGTGAAAATGAAGAAGCATTCAAGAAACGGACTGGAAGCTCATTTGGACTAAAACCATGATTTTTAAAGGCTTATAATATGGTGAAGAGTATAAATTAGAAATTCAATATATAATTAATTTTAATTATTTGAATAAATATAATATTGGTGGAGGTAACATCAACAATTATTAGTGCACTCTCACTTCTCATTTATGTATTATTATAGTTATTTAGGGAAGATTGGGTAATTATATGCAATTTAAGTGGATGTAATATTGATAATTATTAATCCATGTAATTGAAAAACAAACAAACCATAGGTGGGACAGATTCAAATATCTTTGATCTTTTATATAAAATAATAAGAATATAAATAAGAATATAACTTCTAGAAATAAAAATTTAAAGTTAAAACAGAAAATGATTTGAAGAGTATCATTCATAGCAAAAACAACAGCGACTATTTTGATCACATCAGAGTTGTGGGTGGTAAATTTATAGCCAAGTTGAATATGAAGAAAATGAGAATAATACAATGGACTAATGGTAGAAATAGGAAAGAAACTGAGCAATGAATATATTAGAATATATTAGAGAAATTGGAGTAGCGTATATTGAGGGTCAGATGGTGAAATATAGGTGGTTTGGACATGCATGACCAAATATAGAAGATGCACAGCCTATTAGACCGGCTAAGAAACTTAGTGATGAATGAATAGAAAGGAAAGGAAGAAGATAGGGGTGACATTTACAAATATTTTTTCAAACTAGTTTGCACAAAATAGATTTTACAACTGATGATATATCAACTCTAATGAAACTTTCATTATCCTGAGATGATAGATATGTTAAATTCATCAGAAATACTTATAATTTCAGATAGATATTGCATACTTCACTGGAAAAAATAAAAAAAATTACAAACATACAAAGTAGCATATTTGAATATGGCATCCATTATTCATATTGTGCTGCTATTAGCATGCAAATTGAAATATAATGTTCAAGCTTGATAATTTTAGGTTTAGATTGAAGAAGAAAGTTACAGGTTTAAGTTGAGATAGGGCATGTTGATAAAAATCATTCTCATTATGAGAGCATATCTCGAGAGTTCTCGGAGGAATTACATACTTCTGTTCGTGAAATCTATTTTGCACCTTTAATTTGATATCATGAAAAGAATAGTTCGGAAGAAAGGGTTGCAGCATTAATAAATCTTGAAATTTCTAATAATAATGAAATTATTTTGACCTGTCATTCAAGAAGGAATGAAAATTCAGGTATGCTAGTTGATGCATAATTTTATCAGGAAGATGCAATTCAGCATCAGTTCAATATGCCCTCATTCCAATCATAGATAAAAGGAAATCTCTTCCCATTATAATCCAAATAGTTTAGAGCCTTGGATTGGAAAGCTGTTGGCAGAATATTCGCACAGCAACATCCAACAAATCTGTCAGTGTACAACATGATAGAAACTAGGCATTAAAGATTGGATAAATTAAATCCTAGGAAGACTTTCATGCCATCGTTTACTAATCATCCAAAGACACGCCGCTGTAATTATTTTCCATCGTTATTTTCTCAAATGCTAAGCCAGTCAGAAGGGATAATCAAAGTCAATAACCAGAAACAAAACTGAAGCCAAATCACAGATACAATCGGTAACAACAATCAAAAACCTAGAATTCCAGACAATGGTAAAATGTTCTCGTAAAGATCTCCAGCAAGACAATATACCGTGGATTCCCTTGTCGTGAGCCACGCTAATGGGATTGAAAAGCCACCCTCGCCGATCCCTTGAAATCAGCGAATGCGCACTGAACCGAGCGAGGTTGGCATCAGAGTCCGCGTCAAGCCCACTCATCAACTGTGCTCTGAAAAGCACGGTAGCAGATGCAGGAGCACGTTGAACACGAAGACAGAGCCAGGTGAGGAGTAGGAAGAGCGAGAGGACGAAAGGGAAGGCAGAGGGCCTCTTCAGGAATGCGGCGATTGAAGAGAAAGAGGCCCTTGCGGGCGGTTGAGGGTTATTGGAAAGAGGACTGGAAGAGTGGTGGTTGTGTAGCTGGAGGCTTATCCGTCTAGGGTTTGACATCGTCATTACCTGCAGGAATCTGAGGGCATGCTCGCATAAAAGCTCTGCTTGGAGAGGGAAGCTGAACTATTTATAGAAAATAATGCCGGAATTCCAATACATAGCACTCTATTTTTATGTATTTTCGTATTTTATACACAAATTTTCATTTTTACAAATACAGTACATAATTAAGCACTAGTACACTTTTTTAATAGTAAAATCTATAATATATATATATATATATATATATATATATATATATATATATATATATATATCATAAATATTTAAAGAACTTCACAAATCTATTTGTTGTTTAATATTTGAGTTCATCGCAAGCCATCATTATTGTCTTATCATTTTTTCAAGGTCGTTTTTGTGTGGTTCTTGCTATCAACCAATAATTGTACATTTAGGGCCCGTTTGGGACAGCTTAAGAGTATGGCGACGTTTTTTAAAACGCGGTCTAACCGTTTGGTTGCGCGTTTTTTAAAATATTGTCTGTCGCGTTTAAGTTTTTTACACTAAACGCAAGCTGCGGGTCGACTCGCGAACCGTGTTTCAGAATAAGTTGTTTATCCTAAAACGCACAAGCTGTCCCGAACAGACCCTCAGCATTGTCCAACGCCCATTGGGGAGCCGCGCACAACGATAGCGGCACCTCGATGCTAATACTTGAATTTAAATAATCCTCCCCTTAAAATTTTATTTGTAATGATTAGAAGTGAGTGGGTTTTGATTTTCTCTAGTGCAAGAGAGATGAGAGGTGAGTCATGGAGTTTCCAATTTATAAAGAAACTTGACTGTGACTTAATTTGTACAATTTTTTAAATTTTTTCAATGTTTATTTCTAGGTGTGGTGTGACTTTGTTATTTTTTGCTATTCTCATAATATTTTATGTGCTTATGATTAAAATTTTTGTTTCAGATATCTAAGACTCAGGGCCTAGAATAATTGCATTGTTGGCTAATATCTGCCATCAAGTATATATTCAGCAAATCAAACACCCTAAATATAATGTACTAAACATTTAAAATATATATTTGATGTGTTTTGGAGAGTCCTTGGTTGTAAAATGATTATTTTGCGTCTCAGCGTTAAAAGAAAACATATCACGTACTTTCGTAATTATAAGAAGGTGAGACAACACGATTTTTACGAAAAATACTGTAAAATGGAAAAAACCACGAAGCCTAGCTTGATTAAAATAATTCACAATGAATTTTGAGTAGACAGATACACTATTCTCCAGAATTATAAATGATATAGTTACAAAATTGATCATTTTAAATATATAATAATAATTTATCTATAGCAGTGGTAGTCCGACATTAATAAATATAGTTCTTGACGATAGAAGACTATAAGGATCAAAGCCGATTGCTATGGAAGCAAGAATCTATTGTGAAAGTTGTGGATCGGGACAGTAGCATTGGCATGTCATATAGGCAATTGTTGAAAGTCTTGATATTAGTTGGCTGCGTGAGCCACATTTGTTTGCCTCAAGAGTGTGTTGGTCACAAAAGATGTAGAAAAAGTTGTGGGAGTTATGAGCCACATAGGCTGCATGCCCGTATTGAAGAGTTGTGTTGTTGTTGTACGTCACGATGGCTGAAATTGAGAGTTGCACGAGTTATGAACAACATAAGTCTTAGTTGGTCACATAAGCCGTTTTAGTGGATTGTGATTACATTGGCTACGAAAGCCCGGAGCTGAGAGTTGCAAAGTTGCGGGTTACATGAATCGTAGTTAGTCACACAGGTCATTGCAGTGAGTTGTGATGACATTTGTATGCCGCTAGGGCAGACTACAGGAGTTGGCTAGAGGGGTGACGATGACCAGAGTTGGTCAACGATAGTGGTCGGAGGTGGCAGGGTGGAGCTTTTATGTATGTTAATCATTATTTTAAAATATGAAAATAATAATATAGCAGTAAAACCTGCAAATGACAACAATGAATCATAGTCTAAGCATGCTATTTATTCATTTTAATAAACACAACATTTTTTACTCATATTTCTATTATTACTTTGTATTAATACATCTGTCTTATAAGTAACATCTAAATAGAACTTAACTTACATATGAGCTACCAACACACTATCAACATAGTAAAATCTAAATAGAACTTAATTTTTTTTTAAAAGATATAATTTTTAATTCATAGGAATTCAAAGATAATAATTGTAATTTAATTATCATCTCTTGGTGTGTTTCTGCCAAAAAAAATTCGAGGGTCAAATCATGACATATGATAGACCATTTAGTTACAAAGAAGACTAATTTAAATTGATTGAATATAAAATTGACAATTATTCAAATTAAATCACAAATATTATCAAATTTATTGAAATTATTTTTTAATTTATTTTAATTAATTATAAATTGATTTAAATATATTTAAAACCATATAATTTTTATTGAGTATTAATAATTTTACCAGCAATGATTCAATTAATAGGAAACATAATTACTATGAGATAATATCTTAATTAATTATTGATTTTTAGTTTATTAAGTTAGCCAAACACATGCCATAATTTTTATGTATTTTTATATTCAACAATATATATATATATATATATATATATATATATATATATATATATAATATTTTAACTTTTAAGTATCTGCATAAAAATGTGAGTTTTACTTTTTAAAAGTTAATAAAACAAATAATTTATTGGTATAATATTAAAGATTTTAATGCTTCAAAGCCCAAAAACCACTTCACCTTCCGCCTCCTCCCCGAAACCCTCGCCGTCGTCCAACGCCGCTCTCCCGGTTTCGCCAAAGATCATCGCCTTCGTGACCAAAAGCTCGCGATACAGACGTAGTTAGAGCTAGCTGGGAAGTCAGCGAAAGGATTGCAGTGTGCAAAGACCTCCGAAACTCCCATCTTCTCCTCCTTGCAGTCCGCTCATACCGGAAACCATTAAGTAAGGTAACCCTTGTCTTTCTTTCCCACGCATTTGCGCGCTCTCGGCTGCTTTAAATCCCGTAAATCCATCTTCCAGCGGGATTTAATAAATCCTGGACTTAAGGCTAAACGGAGGAAAAGCGGGATTTAAGAACTTGTAGTTTTTACAGATGTCATTTTTACTGTTTGGCAGGAGGTCTTCTGCGTGGCGATTCTTTGATTAGGTTAGGGCAGCTCGCTTGTTGTAGCAGTGAAGATGTCTTCGCTTAGGAATGCAATTCCGAGACGAGCACATAAGGAACGGGCACAGCCGTAAGTCTTCCAACACCCATTTGTTTTCATTTACTTATGTAGAAGAGCTTGGAGCTTTGATTGTTTTAACTGTGTAATCAGTCAAGCGAGGAAGAAATTTGGACTTCTTGAGAAGCACAAAGATTATGTGGAGAGAGCCAAATCATTCCACAAAAAAGAAGAGTCTCTTCGTGTAGGTTTTTTTCAGTAATATTCTATGTTATAATCATGGTTACATCCGTGTCATAAAGGCTTTTTATGAGATGTAGTGACTTGCGACCTGTTTCTTACAGATTCTTAGAGAGAAAGCCATGTCCAGGAACCCAGATGAGTTTTATTTCAAGATGATAAATTCGAGAGTGTTTGAGGGAGTACATAGACCAAAGTAAAATACAATTAGCAACTTATTTTCATTTTTATTTCATCTTTTGCATTTTTTTTTTGCATTTTTGTTCATCTTTTTAGTTAATTTCCAATATTTTTTCAGGAGTCAAGCAAACAAGTATAGCCAGGATGAACTTATGCTGATGAAGACTCAAGATATTGGATATGTACTTCAGAAACTTCAGAGTGAGAAGAAGGTTAATACTAGAGCAAAACAGTTTTTCTTGCTAGTTGAAACAGTGTCTTTTGATTGATAATTCTGTATTATATATACATAGAAAATCAGTAGGCTCAATGGTGCGCTTCATGGACTGGACAATAAACCACCAAACAAGCATGTTTACTATGCTGAAGACAGGTACAATCTTCTCATTTTCAGTCTGTGGTTGTAGTATTATTTCGTGTTGATGATCACGTGTCACAGAATTGCATCATTATAGATCATTTATTACATAAATTATAGCAATGACAGAAGTTCAAATAAATTAGAGGAAGGGTCGATAGAAGATGGAAAATGGAATGAAATTTTGGAAGAATTAGGAATATATTCAACTAAAACAGTAAAATTTTTGGCAGCCAACTTTCAGCTTTTCAAAGTGACATAAATAACATATATTGATATATATTTAACCGTGCATGCAGGCAAATTGCAAATACATGTATTTTTTTGCCTGTGAATTTGTGTACAAATGCATCATGCACTCATCAACTTTTTGGAGATGTTTGTGTAGTTCTCAATTTCGTAGTATGCTAAACTTGTCAAAACCAAGTAAGCAAGCTAGTGCTTAGATTGGTAACTTTTCAAAAATCTTAAGCAAACGACATCAATTACACAACTGACACATTCTTGAAAAACCTAGTATTTTTTTTCAGATTATTGTTCTTTGGATATTTTTGTGCAGTTATCAATTTTGCAATTTGCTGAACTTGTCAAGATCTACTGAACAAGCTAATGTTTCAATTGATAATTTTTGAACATTCTTCAGCGGACTTCGTGCAACTGGTTATTTTATATGGTCTTGAAAAGCCCTTTTTTTCGGATTATTGTTGAGAAATAACTCTAAATCTTGGAGCCTGGTCCACCAAACCTTTTATCAGTTGCATTTTTCTCAGTAACGGCAATTGCATGGTTAGCCTATATTTAAAAAACAATTGCCAATATGCATATGTCTCAGAGTTTGATAATTGATACAACATATCATCATGTATCCATTGTGTTGGTGCTTAACTCAAGAAATTTATCATTGGTAAATTTGACTAAATTATTTTCTTAAAGTTTGGTTAGTTTTCAATTTCAAGATAGCATTGAAGATTCAGAGCCAAGATTTAACATCATTTTTTTTTTGGTTTAGTATCTAGGTTCTTAATTGCTATGTTGTAGATTTGGCACCCTATCATAGAGAAATGGAAGCAGAGAAACAAATCTTAGATTTCAACTCACATTCACAAATGGGTTAAATTTATATTTTGACATTAAAACACAAGGAAAGAGAAGAAACACTATTCTTAATGCTTTGCATACTCATTAATCTTTGGATTGAAGCCCAATTAGCATTGAACTTAACCATATTAGGTTCAAAGCATTCCTCATGTTCAAGCACTTTCATCATTTAAATATCTGAAATTTAAATATGAAAGTTGAATAATAAGCTACATTATAAACTCACTTTGAACTTAAATTGTCCATTAAAGCGATCTTGCATTTAGTGGTGGAATCACGATTATTTTTTTAGTGGGCACAAATTTAAATTTTTAAAAATATCAACTTTTAATAAGTGATATTGGGGTAGTAAATTGCATTTATAATTTTGTTATTATAAATATAATATAAAATGAGAAATTTTTGCTAATGAAAAAGTTATAATTGAAAGCATTGGATGACTACTTGAACACCATACATTTTCACACACACACACACACAACTTGATAATCATTCATACAAATTTCTTTTATTTGATCGCACAAACTACTCTTTACAATATTCATACAGGCATGCATTTTCAATTATTGTTGTAGTAACTGATAACATCGAAGTAAGCTTTACACGTAAGAATATCAAAGGATAAATATAATTTTTGTTTTGTTCTCTACTAATTTTCGTGCAAGCTCTCAAATCTCATTCACATGTGATAATGCTTGATTAAATTTTTTCATAATAAAATTTTGAAGCTTATTTTCTAATACAGTTAAGATTTATAATTAAGAATTATGAAGGATAAAATTTGGCCAGTTAAACATTTTTCCTTGTTGATAATTCATATGTATTCATGCAAGCCACATATTTGAACAACTAAGTATCAAATATTTCATCAAGCTTTTGAAATTGTAGATGTATCACAGAGTAAAATAGCTTGACATGTTAATGATGTAAATATTTTATTTTTTTACCACATCACTTCGACC
>NEWO01000012.1:3444992-3474958 GCA_003013225.1 Phalaenopsis aphrodite | reverse complement strand
AATTTGACTAGTTGAGCTGTCTTGCGAGCCAATGAGTTGATCCTCGATGAGCTTGAGCTTAAACTCGTCGCTCAATCCGCTTGACTTAGGAGCAAGCTAACCGGTTGAGCTCGAGGCAACACACGAGCTCATTTGGCTCTCTTGCACCCTTAAGAAAATTTAGATTCCATCTTGGATGGTATTCCAAAATCAAATGATCCAATCCTAAAACTGTCCTGCCATAAAATTAGATAAAAAATGAAAATAAATTATTGCATTATGGGTTCGAGGGAAAAATAGTAATCAATTAACAGATCACAAATTAAATGTTTAAATTATTATTATTATTATTATTTCCATTCTTTATATATAAAGACCGTCTCATTTTAAAATTATTAAATTTATTTTAATGCTTATTTTCTTACATTTCATAAAACATTTTTTTTATTAATAATTTTTCATATTTTAATATGATTAATTAGTTATCATTTAAGAATATATTAAATTAATTTAATCATCACAGTTCAACCTCATTGAATGAAAGAATACTTCAAAAATGTTTTTCATTGAAGTGTTATGAATACAAAAATTAAAAGAGGCATTTGCATACATATCACCCAATTCATAAGTATTTACATATCTAACACCTATATTTTTCTTTTTACATCTATACCACCTAAATATTTTATATTAAATTCAAAATTCCACTATTTTAGCTTTTCAAGTGAATGCACTCTTTTATTTATAGGTAATATATGTAAATATTGTAAATACGTAAGAATTAAGTGGTATGTATGTAAATATTTTAAATTACAATTTTGGTGCTAGATGCATAAATTCATAGGAATTGTGCGGCAATTACATAAATAACCCCAATAATTTTAAACAAAATAAAAAAAATTAATGGTGGCTAAAAAATTTAGATGAGCCCGAACCATTCTGTGGTTGGGGGAAGGATAGGACGCGAGTGAACTGGGTGCATCATACGTCGCCCTCACCGGATAAAATCCTCTATTTTATCTCTTATTCCAATCTTTTAATATTAATATTATTTTCTTTTTCTAATCATATTTTTTATTTTTCCACCACCCCCCACCAAACAAGTATAATATAAATTCATATAAATCATTATTAAGGGGCCCGTTTGGGGCAGTTTATAAGTCCGTGTGGGCGCTTTTAAAAGCACTGTGGTATCGTTTGGATTATGAGTTTTGATTGTTTATCCGAAAATATGGTTCTATTTATACATTAAATGCAGACCTCGGGTCGACCGCCTCAACTTAAATCAATATTTAAGAAAGCTGTAAATCTAAACACGAATCATAAAGCCGATCAAAGGGATTTAATAAATAGGCGCACGAGGGGTGAAGAGTTAAAAGAGGGAGAGGGAACGGCCGGAGGAGGAGGGGGATGGCAATGGCGACGGCTCTACGGCGGCTGTCCTTCTCGGCTGAAGCGAAGAGATTGCATTTTATATCTCCGGCTTCTCTCTGCTTCATGGTTTTCTTTTCTATCTTCTATTTCCTTCTCTGTTTTCTCGGCCGGAGAGTGTCTCATTGATTTTGTTTTGCTTATTCCAGTCTTCTCTTCCGAGCGCGGCCGCTTCTTACGAGAAGGATGGATCCCGCGTCACGGTGAGTTACTGGGCTTGTTCGTGTTTTTTCGATTTTGGTATTTCTAGGGTTTCAATTGGAGTCTGTTATGGTTTATTTTGAATTATGGGGTTATGAATTGTGTGCAGTGGCCTAAGCAGCTTAACGCTTCTCTTGAGGAGGTGGATCCGGAGGTTGCCGACATCATCGAGCTCGAGAAGAACAGGCAGTGGAAGGTGGTTTTTTTCTTTGATTGTTGTTTTGAATCTTTAGATTCTGTGCTTTGATTAGCTTGTTGGATGTGTCGGATAGAGGAATGAGGAGGAAATGCTGCTTATGATTACGGATGATGAAGGGAAGCTTATCAATGTTTCTATTTTGGCTTTTTTTGGTTGTTGTTGTTGTTGTTGTTGAAGCCTTATGTTCTGAGTTCAGTGTTTTTTTAGGGTTTGGAGCTTATACCTTCGGAGAATTTTACATCGGTGTCGGTGATGCAAGCAGTTGGATCTGTCATGACTAACAAGTATAGCGAAGGGTACCCCGGTGCTAGATATTATGGTGGAAATGAGTAAGATATATATATGGCCCCTTTTGTTCATTTTGAAAACTTTATTTTTTTTATTGAGATTGTGAAGTATTCTGAACCATTGCCTGCTGCTCGCTAGATATATTGACATGGCGGAGACCTTGTGCCAAAAGCGCGCTCTTGAAGCCTTTAGGTTGGATCCTAAAAAATGGGGAGGTAACTGATTCAAACTTGGGCTTCTCTATTTTTTTCTTCCTCAGATGTATGAGCTTCAAGTAAAAGGCACGTCCTTTATGATTTTGTTTGTCATATGTGCTATTGACTGCTGAATTGTATTTGTTTATCACTCAGCTCTAGAGTTTTGCCGCTCATCTGTCATAGAACATTTAAATGATTGGATGATGTATCTACATACCACTCAATTCTTATGTATTTAGATATCTAACACCTGAACTTCAACGTTTACATACATGCTACCTTCCTTATGCTTGAAACTGTGTATTTTACTTTTTATTAGTTAAATTTTTAGTTAAAATGGTGGTATGTTTTCAGATAGTCTCCTTGATCTGAATGTTGTTGCAGTACTTTGATTTTTCATTTAATTTTAACTAGAGTTTCAATCAACTAATTATCTAAAAGTTTCAGCATGATTCCAAATCTTCTGTTGGCAATGTCTTGACTTGTTTGGACATTGAATACTATAATTAGTTCATCTCTTTTTGTGTTGCTCATGCAGTGAATGTACAGTCTCTATCTGGATCTCCAGCTAATTTTCAAGTTTATACGGCTCTTTTGAAACCACATGAAAGAATAATGGCCCTAGATCTTCCTCATGGAGGACACCTTTCACATGGCTACCAGGTTGGTGCAGTACTCTGTTGGATTTTACTTCGCCTGCTAGATTATTGCTTTATTTTCTGTGTTATTAGTATGTAATAAACAATGTCATGTGTTTCATTCCGTGTCACATACTGATTGTAAGGATAGCAATTCTTGGATGTAATTGAAATTTGTTTATCAGATGATAATGCATAATTAAGGTTATTATTTTTTCCCAATTGTTTAAATAATGAACGAGTTTCCGAAGAATTAAACTGCAAAAGATATTTTTTCTTCTATTCGGCGGATCCTTGTAAATCTAATTTAAGCGAACTGATTAATGTAAATGATCTGATTTTCCTATTTCTTGCTGCATTGGATTGCTGCAAAGTTTAAATGCTTAGACTTGAAATGCTAAATGTTGAAAGGATATCATTAGTTTGGCTATTTCCTTTGTATAACTTTCTAAGTATAATTAAATTTGTACTATATAATAATCAATTATTACACTGCAAATTTGAATTCTTTTGCAATCTATTGGTTGAAATAATCAACCTGTATATTGTTCAAGCTTAACATAAGGTCTATCTTGATTCTTAGTTTGAGCTGTAATATGAAAAAATCTTTTATGTATTCTTTTATTGATATGAGCAATCACTCTAATTTTTATTATATGCTTTCATTTAAGAATCTAAAAGCCTATGTGGGAAAAAGAATGTTTATATTGACTCTTTTAATCCCTTTTTTTTCTGTGAATTCTTGAGAACTATTTATTATTTGGTGATTTCAAAATATGAGCTACTTTTATAGCAAAATAATTTTAACTTATACTCCTTAGCTTGTTATGCTTGTATTTTTGTGCATAACTAAGTATTTTGATATCTTGAAAGGCTTCATTTTGGATTCATGATATTATTAATTTGATGCAGACTGATACCAAGAAGATCTCTGCTGTATCAATATTTTTTGAGACAATGCCATATAGATTGAATGAGACCACTGGATACATTGACTATGAGCAGGTAATTGCTACTTCTTTGTCAGCAGATTTACTTCATACGACTCACCATAAGATTTTTTTTCAGTCTAGCTATGAATGTATTCTATTTAGTTTTTTGATACAATTAACTTGTTACCTTGCATTAGGGATGAGATATTCTAGACGCTCAAGCTATGTGATTTACTAAATCCTCCTATCTTCTGTGGAACGGGGATCATTCACCTTCGTCAATCTTCAATTCTTAGTTTTTGACATATAAATCTAAGTAATATGTTGAGTAGTAATATGATTTTATAATTCCAATATAAAATGCTTCAAGGTCTTCTCATATAAAAAGTAAATTTATGACATTTGTTTTAGTAGTTATAACAAATTGATTGTGTGAGTAGCACATTGTTTTTCGAGTTTTTATTATTTTTTCCCTTACTATAAGAATTAATTTTAGTGGTAGTAGCTGTAGTGGCAGAGTTGTAACTATGGGTGATCAAATCGTTAAAAAATGTGAACGGTTTAGATATCTTGGGTATGTTATTCAAAGGTATGTGATATAGATGGGGATGCTATTAGTAGAATTTTGTTTCGTTGGTTGAAGTGGAGGAATGCATCGGGCCTATTGTGTGATAGAAAAGTTCAACTTAGACTTTAAAAAAAAATATAAGATAGTTTGTAAGACCCACGATGCTTTATGGCATAGAATTTTTGGCCTTTAAATGAGAAGCATAAAACAAAGTTAAGTGTTTTTGAGATGAAAATGCTTAGGTGGATGAGTGATTTGACACTTAAAGACAAAATGTGAAACGAATCTATCCTTGAAAGGTTGGTGTAGCTTCAGTTGCAGACAAGAATAGAAAGAGTCGTCTTAGATGGTTTGACCACTTTAAACATCGACCATCTGATGATCTAGTTAGGAAAGTATATGTTTTAGATTCAACTCATGTTAAGAAAGACAGAATTAGACCTAAAAAGACTTGGACATATTGTATAAAAAGTGATCTTAATTATTAGAATTAAATAAAAATATGACACTCAATAGGACACAATGGAGAAAAGGTTTCATGTAGCCGACCCCACTTAAAGTAGATTTAGTTTCATTTTAATTTTATAACAAGTAGTTGAGATAAAGTTATTGTTGATGAATGAATTAATGAATATGAAAGTCATCTTTTTGGATGCATTGTGATGTTGATGCCTCAAAATTAGGATTTTTCAATGCAACTTGTTTGATGCATAATATGTTTCTATACAAAGGGTGATCGAGGATTTGTCAATCATAAGTAACTAACCAATACAACAACTATTTGAATTAAAGCCTACGCTAGTAGGATTTAAGACCAATTGATAATTAAGAGATCGAAATTTAAAATTTTTAGCGGTAAATTAAAAAAAATGGAATCAACGATCGAATGATTTTCACTAATCAAATTTTCATTGTGCCACTATTTTGATCAAAGTAAAAGGCACTAAACAAGCTAATAGAATATTAAATGAGTTTAGCAAATGAAGAAAAAGTTGGTCTAATGATTTAGGTTGTCACACTTGTATCGCACTTGAATGAACCACACGTGAAACCTGCACTCATAACATTGAAATTAGGAAGTGGGAATCTTATTCATGCCAAAAAAAATTAGCTATATAATTCAAACCATTATTTATACACTCCTTATAATAAAGTATTGTAATATTATTGATTGAAGTTGAATTAATTCATATTTAATTAGAAATTCCTTAACTTATTCGAAAATAACTATAACAATAGTTTTTGGTTTTGAAAATTCCATTAAAACATGCCATGAATTGTTCATGCCATCAACCACCTCGCAAATATTTAAGGGAAATGAAATTTCAACTATTGGAGTGCCGCCCAACCTTCATATGCATATTTCCCACAAATAGAACCCCAAACAACTGTCCCAAATAACTTTCAATCTCTTAATATGCAATTTTGATATTGTCTACACCATGAAGCCCTTGATCCTTAGGGAATTAAAATCTTTTGTGGGAATTAACTTGAATGTTATTATGACTGACATCATCCTAACAACCCAACAAATTAACATAAGCTGGGAAATATATGGCTAATACATTCTTCTAGACCATTTTCACTAGTATTTACTCCAATAAATTGTAGGTTGTGAAAACCGAACCGGACATCTAACCGGAAGAATGAAAGGTTCAAGGTTCATTGGTTCTACCGAGGTTGAACCGAGGGTTGAACGAGATGACATAATAAATATAAAAATTAATTAAATACGACCTAAATAATGCAGTAATAATATAATAAATTATTAATACAAATATTTTTTTGTTTGATTTATAAGCGAGCCGAACACAAACAAATATTTGTTCGCTTGTGCTTAGCTTGTTTGGCTTGAAATAATTAAACAATTAAATAATTAAATAATAATATTTATTTATATCTTTTTATATGTATCGAGCAAATGCTAAAATTTTTTATTTTTAAAAAGTATTTGAGTGGTATATTTATTAAAAATACAAGTTTAGGTGTTAGATATGTAAATAAATAAGTTGAGTGGTCTGCATGTAAATATTCCTAAAAATATAAAAAATACCAGTTGTGTTAGATATGTAAATAAATAAGATTTGATTGGTATGCATGTAAATATTCCCAAAAATCTTGCATAGAATCTGATGCATATAAAGAAACAAAGTTTTCCATTTCTTCTAGCTACCTTTAGTCCGACATAGGTAGTTTTGTCTTTAGAAATTTTGCATCTCTATAAAAGGAAGGCTTGGCTATGGAGCTTTTCATCCATGAAATTTCAAATCCTTGGTAAATGAAATTTGTATTATAAATATTCATGGATTTCTCAAAAAAAAAAAAGTAAACAAAAAGGCTGTTCGGTTGAACTTCGACCGGTTCGCCGGTTTTGCAGTTGGACCGACAGTTTAGGCCGTTCAAATGCAGTGCTGGTTTTAACTCTGATTAGAACCGAACCACTGGCAGGTTCACGGTCGAACTGGCCATTTAAGCTGTGCAAATAATTATAATAAAACTAACTGCAATAGAAAATAAATAACTACACATTCAATTAATACTTGATGCAATACTTTTGATGAGAATGAATGCAAATATTTTCATCATATTTTGTTATGTTTCTTAGGTTTAAGGTAGTCTTTACATTATGTATTATCTTTTTCAAAGAATTACCTTAAAAAAAAAACCTTCACAGGAAAAAAAAATTGATTGTTTTCTGGAGTCCTTAAGCTAGTAAACCATGGAGCTTCCACTCTGAGAGATCTCCTTCTTGGATCTTCTTTTACATTTTTACAATGTTTTCTGCCAAATTCTCATTTTATTTTTTTAGTTGTTGCATTCTTCCTCTTTTGATCTTCAAATTATGGCAGTTGGAGAAAAGTGCTGCGCTCTTCAGACCAAAGTTAATTGTTGCAGGAGCTAGCGCATATTCACGCCTTTATGATTATGCTCGTATACGGAAGGTAGTCTCAAAAGAAGATTTACATACATACCACTTAATTCTGATGTATTTACATATCTAACATTTACCCTTCAGTTTTTTCCTATGTCACCTTAACTATACAGGAAAAGCAGAATTTCACTTTTACAAAGTTAAATAATTGGTATTTTTTGAAGTGATATGAAAGATTTGAGTGGTCTAAATGTAAAAATTAAATTTTAGGTGTTTAAAATTGGGTGTTATGTAAATAAATGCCCCAATCATATGAAGTTTTGGGCCATTTGGTCTAGATATTAATGTGCTGTTGATATTGGCAGGTCTGTGACAAACAGAAAGCTGTTCTTTTGGCAGATATGGCACATATAAGCGGCCTCGTAGCTGCTGGTGTTATCCCATCTCCTTTTGAGTACGCAGACGTAGTGACAACCACAACTCACAAATCCCTTCGCGGACCACGCGGAGCCATGATATTTTTCAGAAAGGGAGTAAAAGAAATAAATAAACAAGGACAAGAGGTGAGAAGTAATTTAAAAGTGCACATTGAAAAGCATAAATTTTTATGGATCTATATACCTAAACTTTTACATTTACATGCATGACACTCAAATAATTAACATCAGATTAAAAATACAACTATCTACTTTTTAAAAGTGAAGTGCACATTTTCAGCATCGCTTTATCATACCAAAGTGTTATAAAAGTAACTATGAAAGTTTAGGTGTTAGATGTGTAAATACATAAGAAATGTGGTATGCATGTAAATTTCCCATTGTTTATCTATTTTTTTAAACTAGTGTGAAGTGACCCTCCAGTCAAGTGACTCTAAATGTACCCTTAATGATTTTTTAGAGGGTCATTTACACACATACCATACAATTCTTATGTATTTTACATGTCAAACACCTGAACTTTTTTATACACTCAATCTTTAATATTACATCAAATATACCGCAATTACTTATGTCTTAGAAGTGAAACACTTCTTTTCATGCATAGCTTTATGACACTAAAGCATATAAATGTAAATATGAAAGTTTAGGTGTGAGATATCTAAATACTTAAGAATTTTATTGTATGTATGTAAATTGTCCTTATTTTTTTTCTTTTATATGTAGAAAGGGTAACAAGACCTTTTGGCTAACTAGAGGCAAGCTAAATTTTTAAGGAAACACAAATTTGTTTATTTAATAAATTTTACTTAATTGCTTTTGCCCTTCATTCTTGTAGACTTAGCATAGATATAATTCATCAGGTTTAGTCTAATGTTATATTTGGGAATGAAATGACTAATACAATGAGGATTTGTCTTGTTGCAAGGTTACTTATGACTTTGAAGAGAAAATTAATGCTGCAGTCTTCCCTGGATTACAAGGTGGTCCACATAATCATACAATTACTGGCTTAGCTGTCGCACTTAAACAGGTGTGCATCTCTCTTCAACATTCCCGTTTCATTTTCTTAATAAATTTCTTACATGGTAAAGGGTTTATACTAAAATGAAATGCTAAGTGATTACTGCATTTGTTATGAATTATTGGATTTTTTTTAATTGATTTTGAACTTGTAGCGTTCGACTTTGGCTTCTTTATTTTTTGTTTGTTTAAACTAATGTTTGAATTTGGCTTGAGACACTAGCCCAGGGACACGTGTGTATATTTGTTTGTCCGTCCGTCTATCTGTGTGTGTGTGTTGTTGAAATATAAAAGATACATCAAGTTTGTATGAGAGGGCCTAATAGAGGCACCCTACCCATACAATACCAAGTACAGTGATACCCCAATAAAAAAGATACAGATAGACTCAAAAAAATTTAAAACATGCAGAAACAAGTAGTTAGGGACGAGCCAGTTTAGTCCCGTCTTTTCCTCTAGTTTTAGGAGCGGAGTTAAATAACAAACTTTGAAGAGTCGTGTCATTGTCAGGAGTGATCAAAGTATCATCCATTAAATTTTCAAGTTGGAGTGTGCTCTCAACCTTCTTTTTCCGCCGAGAAGTGTAAACCTACCAATCTTCATCTGAAGATTGGCTCATATGATCCTCGATCTGATTAGATATTAGAACCGCAGTAGAAGAAAAGACAGTCGTTGTCACAACGATAGGTTCCAGTATATGTGAAGTGTGAATTGTCACCTCTGCACCTGATGCTTCTTGAATAGGAGCTACGAGGTTATCTTGATTTTCGGTTCGAACATTATCCATTGTAGTAAGGTCAAGAGAAACGATCCCAGGGGCAGACATCAACTCCTGTCTTGTGGTGATTCCTTCCTCAGTTTGTCTGTCATCAGGTTTGTTGGGAGCTCCTTTAGGCATGTGGGGTGCACTAATAGCATGTTCTTGCTTTTGACTATTGGTTCTTAACTGTGGGTGTAATCTGAAACATTTCTCTTGCAGGTGTTCAAACATTTTGCAGTGCTTGCCGTAGTAAGATTTTTGTTTTCTAATGATTTTTTGTCAATAACCATTTTGAGCAGAGCCAAGCCAGACTTCTACATCTGGTAGTGTAATATCTTTTTCAATCAAAATCCTTGCAGTGAGCCTTCAGAAATGAACTGTAGGTAAGTCTATCTGCGAAGGTTTTTCAAGGATAGTCTTAATTGCATATAAGATAAGTAGGTCAAAGAATTGAAGCTTGAGTTCAGGTAATGAGAGCCAGATAGACATAATTGGGGGTTCTTGACTGTGATCAAAATTAAGAGTTCATTTGAGCAATTTCATATGTTTGCCCTCGATTGTGATGAATTTCTTTAAAAAAATCTTTGTGTAATCTTCTTCTATGCTCAGCTATATCGTAACATGTCTTTCGTCGAAAAGACCCACATGCAAATCCCCAACCAGTTTGAAATCTTCAAAAATCTTCATGATAGTTTCCATCTTAGAGCAACCTAATTGGAACTTTCCAACTAGTATAAATTTGTATTATTCTGCACGAGTTGAAATTTCGGCGTCAGAGAAGAATATTGTGGGTTTGCTCGACTTTTTTTTAACTTTTTTTATGAAATGGCAATCTCTATGCCCCGCAACAGAATAATGGTACATCTACGGGAATATCAGACTATTTGCGAGGTGATAAAAGAAGTTGCGTTTGTGAACCACTGTAGCAGAGGAGGGTTTAACGTGGTTATCACCGGCGATGGCGACAGTGTAGAAAAACCCTGAGGCCATAAACGTGTTTCACACAAACACTGCAGCAAATGGCGCAGCTTGCCGACTGCCGCCTAAGAAACGGCACGGGAGCAGTTGAGCATATTGTAGAACTTTGGCGGAGTAGTCGAGCAGGTAGCAGACGAGCAGCTCAAAAACAGACGACGAAACTTGCAGGGCGAAGCACCGCAGATAGGAGCCGTAGACGCGATCTCCTCCGCAGATGACGCAGCAGACGCAGCAGACGAGCATGCTCCAAGCAAATGACTCGAGCTCCTTCGCCAGCTAGCCGATGACGAAGATAAAAAGGATCGACACGAGCAAAAAAACAGACATCTGTTTAGTTTGCCCTTTTATATATATATATATATATATATTTGAAAAGTTCAAGTGCTTATTTTATTGAAATAAAAAAGATACATCAAGGTTGTATGAGATGACCTAATAGATGCACCTTACTCATACGATATTGAGTACAGTGATACCCCAACAAAAAGATACAGATAGACTCAAAAAAATTTAAAACATGCAAAAAATAAGTATCTAGGGACGAGCCAGTTTAGTCCTGACTTTTCCTCTAGTTTTAGGAGCGGAGCCAGATAACAAACTTTGAAGAGTCGTGTCATTGTCAGGAGTAACCAAAATATCATCTATTAAATTTTCAAGTTAGAGTGTGCCCCAAACTTCTTCCGCCGAGAAGTGTAAACCTGTCATTCTTCATCTGAAGACTGACTCATGTGATCATCGGTCTGATTAGATATTAGAACCGCAGTAGAAGGAAAGATAGTCATTTTCACAACGATAGATTCTAGTGTATGTGAAGTGTGAATTGTCACATCTGCATCTGATGCTTCATGAATAGAAGCTACAATGCTATGCTGATTTTCGGTCCAAACATTATCCGTTGTAGTATGGTTAGGAGAGGAATCTGAGGGGCATACACCAACTCCTGTCTTGTGGTGTGTGTGTGTGTGTATATATATACATATATTAGAATATTTACATAGATACCACTCAATTCATATGTATTTACGTATCTAACACCTAAACTTAATAATAAAAAGTAAAATTTAGGTATTAGGTATATAAATACATAGGGAGATCATCATATCTTAGATAAGAAATTTAAAAGGAAAAAATTGAAAAGCATAAAGATGACTAAACAACTAAGAAAACATTGTAACAAATAGTTAACTAAGCCCCTATTTTGGATTACTTTTATTTTTTTGTTTTAATTTTATTTTATCGATGTTTTTGATTTGAATTAGCACTCCCATTGTCGGGTTCCAAGCTCTAAATGTGAAAAGTGGAGGGTTGCATTAGTTAGTCAGAACCAGCATAAAATCTGTGAAAAAATCATGACATGAATCCATTTGATCATTGTGTAACTTCTAGGGCGTCCCTGAGAAGCAACGTTTTGTATGGCCTGAATACCGAGACAGTAATGTGCAAGGGTTGCTACACCGACGCTCCGGTATATAGTGTCAAATAAGTAAAGGTTCTTACATTACGGACGAATGTGGGTAAAGAAGTTAGTCAATGAAACTAATATTAGGATAAGGTCTTGGAATATATGTGCTTTTATAGAAAAATTTGTGTAATTAGTCAATATTATGATTCTTAGAAAGATAAATATCTTATGTATTCAAGAAACTAAATTGATTTGAGAAAAGACTAAGGATTTTGATAGCTTAGGTTTTAAACTTTGGAATTCGAGTAAGAGTCGCACCTGAAATGGTGTAGGTTTAATTATAGATAAGAGTTTGAATAATAATGTTGTAAAAACTAATAGAATTGGAGGTAGAATTATAACCCTCAAGATTGTTGATACTAAGATTTTTTAATATTTTAAGTATTTATACTCTTTAAGTAGGTTTAGATATAAGCTTAAAGGAAAATTCTGGAATGACTTGCAAGATTTTAGAAATATTCATAGTGGTTATGATTTTGAAGTGATTAATGAATAAGGTAGAGTCATATTAGATTTTGCTTTAGCATATGATTTTATTATTGCTAATATTTTATTCAAAAAAAAAAGATAGAACATATTATTTCTTATAAGAATGAATCTATTAAAACACAAATTGATTATTTTATTATGAGAACAAGATATCGTCGAGAATGTAAATATTATAAGGTCATTTTATGTAAGAATTAAGAACTAAACATTGAATATTAGTTCTGAATTTTAAGATGGAGAGTCGTAAAATAAAAAATTCTAGAAATTTTTATCATATAATTAGATGGAGGCACCTAAAAGACAAATAAAATTATTTTTATGAGTGAACTTCAATGTTTGGGATGTTCATGAACAAGCAAATTCTATGTGGGATAAAATAACAAACAGTATCAAATAAGTGACAAAAGATGTACTTGGAGAATTAAAATGAAATTTTTTATAAATAAAAATAGTTGGTGGTGGAATAATAATGTGCAAGAAAAGATAAAATATAAAAAATTGCGTGTTGGTTGGTTGAAGTGGAAGAATATTTTGGGCTTATTGTGTGATAGAAAAGTATTGCTTAGACTGAGAGGAAAATTTTATAAGATGGTGGTAAGACATGTAATGCTCTTTGGCGCCGAATGTTGGCCTTTAAAAGAGAAGCACAAAACTAAGTTAAGTATTACCAAGACGAGAATGCTTAGGTGGATGAGCGACTTTACACTTAGAGACAAATTGTAAAAAGAATATATCCGTGATAGGGTTGAGGTAACTCCAGTGACAAACAAAATTTGAGAGATTCATTTGGTTGCATTACACGTCGACCATCTGATGATCCATTTAAAGTGTAGATGTTTTAGATTTGATTTATGTTAGAAAAGAAAGAGGTAGGCCTAGAAAACTTGGAGATATTTTATAAAAATGATCTTAGTTTATTAAAATTAAATGAAAATACGACACTCAATATTAAGCAATGGAGAAAAAGGATTCATGTAGCTGACCCCACTTAGTGGGATAAAGGCTTTTGTTGTTGTTGTTGTTGTTGTTGTTGTTGTTGTTGTTGTTGTTGTTGTATGTTTTGATTTGAATTAAAATATATTTGGTTGTGGTAATTGTTTTTAAAAACATTCAAAAACATTTTTTATGTGTTTCGAGTTTTTTTAAATATTAGGTGATTTATTTTTAAAAATAAAAAAAATAAATACATAAAAATTATACTAATCAAACATATTTAAAAAAAAAAGAAAAAATAAATACAAAATAATGCTAAGTGGGCCTCCTAAATGATCATATTTTAAACTTCTTAGATACGTGTGATTAAAATCCCCGCCCTTTTTAGGTGTTCAATTTAGTCCCCCAACATAAATTTGTGCCAATTTCATCTACCTTCAGTTTTGTTGTAAATACATAGGAATTTGGTGGAATGCATACAAATGTCTCCTAATTTTATTATAAGTTGAATCAGTAACATTTATCATCACATATTTTGCTTATTGATAATATGTTCAATGTATTTTTCAATATGCAATAGGCTACAACTTCAGAGTTCAGAGCATATCAAGAACAGGTCCTCAGCAATTGTGCAAAATTTGCTGAGGTATATTTCTCATCTCTAAAATTATACTTGCTTATAACATATTTTCTGACATTGTCAAGACCAACTTAATTTTATGACTTGGTGATTATTTTATCTTCTTGCAGCGCCTAGTTGAGAAGGGTTATGAACTCGTTTCTGGTGGTACAGATAACCATTTGGTTTTGGTAAATTTGAAAAACAAGGTAACAATGAATTGGATGCAGCCATTATTTCTCTTCATTCAGTGTTTTCATGTAACTGATTGGGATGGCATCGTCATATTACATTTCAATGTGCACTCAAACCAAATCTTTTGCTGTATTTACAGGGAATTGATGGATCCAGAGTCGAGAAAGTGTTAGAATTGGTTCATATTGCAGCCAACAAAAATACAGTCCCCGGTGACGTGTCGGCCATGGTTCCCGGTGGCATTAGGATGGGTATAATCCTTTTCCATGTCATTAAAACAATTTTGGTCTAGATATTCTGTTCAAAATTTGATCAAGACGGGTCTCAAAATAGTTGCATTACTTCGAGCTTAGTGCAACAAATAAAAATTCATTAAGGAATTATATTGCACTCATTTTAAAAGTGAATTCAATAATTTTGAGATCCTAAATAAGGTGCATTTACAAACATACCACCCAATTCCCAAATTATTCGTATCATATAAAAATATCACCATTTTTATCTTTTTGAAAGTGAAGAGAGAGAGTGTGTGTGTGTATGTTACTGATTCAACTTGTAATAAACTAATCAAAATTAGGTGTTATTAGAGATAAATACATGAGAATTGTGCGATATGTATGTAATCCCCTATAAAAAAATGACTAGAATATTTGGAGCCAACTTGTGTTTTTCCTAAATAATGCCATTACAATCACTTCCAAGAGCCCTCTTGATGAGTATATATTGTGTAACTCAGGAACACCAGCACTGACGTCGAGGGGATTTGCGGAAGAAGACTTTGTTAGAGTTGCAGACTTTTTTGACGCTGCTGTTAAATTATCACTGAAAGCCAAGGCTGAAACAACAGGTACTCCAAACTCACATCTAATCCTCTGTTAAACTCTTACATTAATATATGAACGAGTGGAGTCATTATATCTATAATTGATTGCTCTTTAATCCACAGCTGGAACAAAGCTCAAGGACTTTATAGCCACTCTTCAGTCAAATGCTGATATCCAATCTGAGATTTCTAAGCTTCGCGGTGAGGTTGAAGATTATGCAAAACAATTCCCGACAGTTGGATTCGAGAAAGAGGCAATGAAATATAAACACTGATGTGTTAGGATCACGTGCTTAATGATTATTTGGTATGTATTACTCTCAAATCCTTTGATTGCATATTTTGATTGTGTAGTATGAGAAATAGCTTATAAGCTGTTCAAGAATTACTGCATTTTTATATGTACCCTTTTTTTTTTTTTACCTCAAGGCTTCTGAATTTGTTAAGCTCAAAGTATTGTTAGATGGCTTGGTTTGGAATGTAATAATGAGTGTTAAAATTGATCTTCATTTAAATAGTAATGAACATGTACCTTGTGTCAATTGTCATGTCCTGAATCATAGAGTTTGGATCACATCCTTAAAAGTCAGGCAATTAAATGAGTCTCAAAGTGAGTAAGTTCAAATGATACGCTATTAATTGAAGAATAAAAATTTAATGTGAAATAAATTAATCTAATACTGATTGCAGAAATTGGTATTGTTGCTTAGTAAGATTAGTAGGAACAGGAATTGACAGCTCTTGAACATTAGAAGTATTTGAAGTGCATAAAAATTGAGTATGCATGTAGATCTCCCAAATATTTAGTTGAAATGGGGCTGACATTAAATAATAATAATAATAAATAAATCAAAGAAGCATTATAAAGTTTTTTTAATTAAATATTTGCAAACACTTAAAATATTGTATGATAACATATCACAAGACAAGCTCTTTAAATAAGTTTCTGTTGCTTTGAAAAAATGCATTCGAATGTCACATTGAACATCATGCATAAATTTAATAAATAACGCGCAAAATCTGATACAATATAGAGTGATGCTTGGGATTTATCATGATATAAAGGGTTGATGACAAAATCGTAATTCAGGCCGGTTGAGAAGATACTAAATAAACAAATAAATTCAGTATTCTGCCTCATGAAACCCAGACCTAAAAAAAGTTAAATATTTTACAATGTAACATTGTGTTCCAGCATGGAATACAAATGAGTAAAAATGGATTAAAATGTCAAAAGCGCAAAATTTGAAGTCCAAAACTAGTGTACTTCAAATTTTAATCAAAATTAAGCCTCCGTGTTGTGCATCTCTATTAGAAGAAAAGCTCAAAGATAAAGAAGCACTTTTACAATACAACATAAACATAACTTCAAAAAAGATGCTAATTTATTTGACTCGATTTATTTATTTATTTGACTTTATACAGATATAGACAAGTAGAAGAGAGAATTCTACCCTACCATTAATCTCAGAACCGGTCTACATCAAGCAAATCACTCGCTCAGGAAGTTCACACATAACACGCCATGAAATACTGAACAGAAAACCAACATTATTTTCTAGCATTAGAAGAAAACTAGAAAACCAAGTAAAATCCTACAAAACAAGTCAACCGGCAAGTTCTAGATTTATTACTCATTGCGTGGTTACACTCTTGGCAAGGTTCCTTGGTTGATCAACATCATATCCTCGCAACACTGTTAGATGGTAGGCCAGCAACTGCAAAAGACAAAAATGCAAAAATTAAATAAGTGGTTTTTTACACGATCTGTCTCCAAATAATATATAATATACTTGCGATGCGGCGCCAAAACACTTTCATGGCTAAGTATAGTATGAAATCAATCAAAACATACTAATGTTTGTAACAGGAAGCGGTAGAATACATGAATTTGGCCCTTGGATTGTCCATCGTTCATGAAAATAAATTGGTATAAACGAAAATAGGAATATTTAGGTATTATATATGTAAATACATAGGAATTGTGTAGCATGGATGAAGCCATTTTCTTAAGGTTTTCATTTTAATTGATACCCGACTGAAACTATTATCAAAGAAAGACATAACAGGACTTGTCACCATCATTAAAGACATAAAGCGTTGGATTTAAAAAGCCAGACATTGTTTAAATAGAAGCTCGAGTTACCTGCAGTGGAATTATATTAATTACTGGTTGGAGGCAATCAGCAACCAAAGGAACTTCAATTAAGCGACAAGAACCGCCAGAACATACAGATGCGGCGTCTCCCTTGGAACACATTACTATGAGACGGCCTTTGCGGGCATAAAGTTGTTGAATTACTGATTGCTGTTGGCTGTTAAAGAGTCAAAATTAAATTAGGATCAGTATTTAAATAACTCAATTATGGATACTTAGTTTATTTTTAAAAACACTAAACTGAACATGTTCTATTCAAGCAAAAAACATAAACAAAACAAATAAAGATTGAAAAAAAAAATCGAAAGCAATACTTGAAACAAAACTTTGCTAACTTGAAACAAACAGACCTGAAACATGCATCTCGAGTGGCAATAACTATAATTGGAAGAGTTTCGTCCACAAGCGCCAACGGCCCATGTTTCATTTCACCAGCCAGCAGGCCTTCACTGTGCATGAGTGCCACTTCTTTTACCTTCAAAGCACCCTCAAGAGCAGTAGCATAATTATAACCTCTTCCAAACACAAGTAGTGACTGCATTTCCATCAGTGACTTGGCAAGCTCTTTCATTTCTTCATCAAGCCTTAGAACCTCTCTAACCTTGTCTGCATTATACATAAATAAATAAATACAAGGTATTCTAATTTATACAATTTGCTGAATTCTCTAAATTATGAAAAACAAAAAATGTATTTTTATATACACAGTAGGATGGCATACCTGGTAGATCAGACAGACTATTTATAATGGATTCTCTTCTAGGCTGTGTGGATATACTGTCAGCTCCAATAGCCAGAGCCATAATGGCCATCACAACAATTTGACTGGTGTATGCCTGATGAAGTTCACAACAAACGTTTGTTATATAGAGCTCCATTTTTATTAGAAGCAGAAAAGAAGGTGTATTCGTGTTTACTTTCGTGCTAGCAACACCGATTTCACAGCCAGCATTTATGTGGACGCCACAGTGTGTTTTCCTCGCCAGCGTACTGCCAACAGTATTCGTTATGCCGACGCACAGTGCCCCATTTGATAGGGCATACTCGAGCGCAAGAAGAGTATCGGCAGTCTCTCCAGATTGACTAACAAATACTGCAGTGTCCTCTCGGTAAATTCGGCCTTTGCGGTCCAGCAAATCACTGGCCAGCTCCATTGTGACAGGGATTCCTTCAATTTAGAAAATTTCTTTAACCATCAGTACACAACATTTAAACTTAGGGGGCATTTACATACATAGCACACAATTCAAACGTATTTCATATTTACACACATAACCTCAAATCTTTAATATCACATAAAAAATAACACTATCGCTACTTTTAAAAGTGAAATACACCTTTTCATGCATAACTTTAAAGCACCAAAATGCTGTGTATGTAAATAAGAAAGTTTTGGTGTGAGATATGTAAATACATAAGAACTGCGAGACACGAATGTAAATTTCCCAAAAAAATACTGAAATAAATAAAGGAACAGATTAAACTAACCTGAGAGTTCTTCCAGAAAGGGTCTTGCAGCCAAAGCTGCATTATAGCTGGTACCACAACCAACGAATATAATCCTCCGGCTATGCCTGATTGTCTTGAGGTGATCCTTGAGACCTCCCAAAACAACGCTTTTATCCCTAAGTCTTCCCCTCATTGTGGTGGTTAAAGAATGGGGTTGCTCGTGAATCTCTTTTTGCATGAAATGATCATAGTTTCCTTTTTTTATTTGTTCAACCTCCATCTCAAGAACAGATAATGCACGCTGCACGGATGCTGGCTTTTCCTTGCTGTGGTCAAACTTCAGGATTGAGACACTTCCATCCTGATATTATCAAGAATAAAGTAAATGGAGTCAATATTCAAGAAAATTCAAAAAAAATTCTAAATGAAAGCATAACAAGCCAAATGAAAATAAATTAGCAATCAGTAATTAAGTTTACATCCTCGTGGCAGAATTTTCAAAAGAAAGTCTGACAAGGAAGGCAAGGCTATAACAGGCAAGGAGCAAGAAAAATAAAATTAGTTAAGTGAACCATAACAATTAACTAAGCCATATAATTAGTTAAAATTGGTCAAGGATAGATGCAAAAGTCATGAAGTCTAACAGTTAAATAGATATTAGACCGAATTTATAATCAATAACTAATATAAAAAACAAAAACTTTGATAGAAAATTTTGCAAACATTCAAAAGAAGTGATATAATGAAAAGGGCTCAATGAAAAAAGCAACAGCTCAGCAGGGACATACCTAGTAGCTAGTAATATTACTCTATTAATTAATAAAAAAAATTAATCAGATTATTAACGTTACCTTAAGATGCACCACCTCATTATCCTCAATAGCCAAATAGTTTTTGGTGTGTTCCACAATTGCACACAAGTCACTAGAGAAAAATAGCTCCTTGGGCTGACCATCAGCTGTGAGGGATTTAACATCACCAAATGATGCCGCATAGTTCTTTTCACCAGTTAGACTCTGTAGAAATTTATCACATAGGGTATCAAACTAAAGTAGTTTGACATGAATAAGATATTAGATCGTTGTCAAATTAATAAATGTTGCAAGCAAAAGTCCTGTATTATATGGAACTAAAGAAGCAACAATTAAAAATGCTTTAAAAACTGCCAGATATTTAAGAAAATTACGGCAAGCATGCCAGAACTGGTCAAAGATAGTTTAACCAAGGTTAGCGCTACAATCCAATATCAACATCTAGTTGAGCTTTTAACACGTAAAAAAAAAAACTCCAACAATAAAAAACTAAAATCTTTGATTAAAAACATTTAACTTCCATTGAAGGCAAACTGTCAAGATAAACTCCTACAATCCATCATCAGTTTTGGAAATTACACCAACAACACCAGCAGCACCAAGCCTTTATCCCACTAAGTGGTACATGAATCCTTTTTTCAAATTTGGAAATTAAGAGAGAGAAAATCCTTCTCTACAACATCCATTCATGTGCGTAGAAATTCTCCTGGAAACTTTTTGTTACAATTTACATGCGTTAACCACCAACAAGAACTTTCATGTTCAGCTCATTAAAAGGTTTTTAAATTGATCATGGCCATGTACCGAAATCTCAGTTCAATATTTTTTGCCAATATTCCTATGATAAAATAAACCACTTGTTAATTTTCTTTTGAACAGTGTTTACTAATGAGAAATAAAAAATAATTCTTAAAAACGTATTAAATCTTGTTAAAACAAAAGAAAAAGTGTAACACCAAACGTTCATTTCAATAAACTATATATTTCTCCTTGACATTGTGACCTTGTTTTCAGCATCAAAATAACTATGATGTGACAAAAATGTGCATCGATCTCTGACCACAATAGCTGATAACCTTAACGAATCAATATTTAATGCTGTTGCTTTCTACTTATATGCATATTTCCAATAAGCATTGGAATCTCACTCAAAAAAAAAAAATATTTTACTACATTTTCATAATAATCTTAGAAAGGAAGCATCGCTATTGATACAGTAAGGCTCAAGATAGTTAAATGTTTAGTTAGCCAGAACCTCACAAATCACAATAAGGTAGCTTGAAACTTGGTTCTCGTCACCAGATCATGGTAGGAAAACTAGTGTTACTACCTTAATATTACCCAGCCTTTTGTTGGCTCTAAAATATTTATCAAATTGGTTTTGATCAGATTGAACAAGGCATATTAACAAAAAAAATTTAACAGGCATTTCAAATGTCTGGTAAAAAAAAGAACAATGATCAGAACCATATTATTAGATGCACATTTAATAAATTTCATGTCCTAAAATAGAACTCCATAAGTGAGCAGTGCTATAGAAACAAATTAACGAACTTTAGTGCTCTTCTCTGCTCCTCTTTATCAATATTCATGATGCGAGCTTATAAGCACTCCAATACTACGACATTGTGTATTATCATATCCTTACAAGGGTGAATTTTCCTTTAAAATCTAATATGGAGATTAATTCCCAATCAAAGGGTAGGCTCACATATATCATCCTTCAAGAAATTTTTTTTTTCTTTAAACCAGTCTCTTTTTAAAAAAAACTGAACACTTAACTAGACAACTTTCAATTCAATGTGAATAAATAATGTGCTTTTTTATGGTATCAGATTTAGACGTTGACCCACAAAAACAATACATGTAAAACTAAACTAGACACGGTCTGAATAAATAGTCATACCGAACAATTCCAGTAGCTATAATTCATGTTTTATACAACGACAAAAAAAATATTGAAAGTCAATACAAATTCTAATGCTTTGCTTCACAAGAAAGGCATATTATTATAAGGCTGGAATCAAACAAGGTAAAATCTGCCATATTCCAATTTCCACTCATTTATTGCATGACTAAATAAATTTAATCACATGAAATAGACAAAGGCAGCTTGGAGAAACTGGGCGACTGGGAAGAAAATTGTTCGATAGGTGTAACAAATGGCTAGGTTAGAAAGAAAATTAGCATGACATGGCTACATTATCCTATACCCAATTCCTGTGTACCAACTTAAACTTGTGATGGCTAATCATGGTATAAGAGGTCGTAAACTTTTATCACCACAATTGGCAGCTTTGGCATCATGTTTTTCTAGCTGCGTTTTTTAAACTTAGTTAAGGCTTTATCACACCAGAATTTACTTCATGAGCATGGTTTAGTGGCTATTTGATTCACTGAAATGTTAGGTTTCATGTTTTCTTAATAGCACATGCTGCTTATTTGGTCTACTGATAACTAAAGAAAGCAACAATCCAGACCAAATTCAGTGACTCCTGGAAATAAGATATCTTTAAGGACTCAATAAATTAAATAAAAAAAAGTGCCATAAATAGCACAATTTAGATTGATAATATCAATGAACAAGACAAACAACGATGTATAGCTATGACCAAGATTCAAATAATACTGACAACCAAACAATATTCGTTTGATTCATTGATGCCACTTGACATCCATGAATAATGCAAATTAAAAAAATGGCAATTCTTCATAAAAGATAAGCCAAAATCACATCAAGTGAAGCTCCTATTGAGGATAAAGAATAAAATAGTTCTAATACTATGAAACATATCAATCCTCAAAAAATATATCTAATTTTGTACTTGACTAAGCTTAAACCAAAATTACCAATTCCATTGACAAGTCAAGTTAGATCATTAAAGTCTGCTGCAAAACAAAGCCTGAGATAAGAGTAGATTAGACCAAAACAACTCTAAATAACTCAAACTATATATGCAACTATATACAACAATGGATATTCAGAAAGCTCTAAAGCTTTTGAATCAAAATATTTTATAAATGCAACTGCATATAACAGATTGCAAAAAAAGATAAATTTCTAAAACAGGAACAAGCAATCCAGTTAAAATCTGCTTCGGTGCAAACTAAGCCTGAGATAAGAGAGGATTAGACAAACTAACTCTAAGAAATTTTGACTATATTTGCATCAGTATACATAGATGTATTTGCTGAAACAACTAAAGATGTTGAATCTGAATATTCACAAAAGGAGGTTGGCTTTCTATAAAAGTTACTACAACAGCAATAGTATGTAAAAAACTGATAAATTTCAAAAACAAGGGCAAGCAATTAATCCGTTTAAAATCTGCTTCATTTAAGGCATTCTTAAATTAATGCAAGCTGACAAAAATAAATTCAAAATGAATCAAGCAAGAAGTTCACAAGTTCTTTCTGGGGAACATCCCATCTTGAGTTTTTCAGACTAATAACTATTCTCCAGCTCAGTAATATAGAAATGTTCCAAAAGCTTACATTTTTATTAAGCATAATAAAATTGTCAGCATAAACCACATGACTATGATGATGAAGAACTACTTCCAGTCTTCTCATTTGATTAAATTGAGAGTGTAAATTACTAATAGAGCATATTTAGATTGACAAGGGTTGCTTAATAAGCAAGGAATCTTACATAAAAACTGGCTAAACTAATAGTAAATTAAGAAGGCGCATAGCTCTTGCTTTAAAAAAAATCAGAACGAAGAGTCATCTGATTTTAATGGATTTTTGATGGATTTTGTTTCTTGTAGGTCACCTCTGAACCCTCTGACTCTACTTCTTGAAGATGCTTACACAGTTAAATAATTAAGACATCTGGTTTTTCCTTGTAAGTAGCATCAATGAATCAAAAGAATATAAATAAGCCAAGTTCTCTAAAATAAATGATTATATCACAAATTCCTTAGGCAACATAAAATTAAAAATAAAATCGGTACATTATCAGAAAATAGAGATGTAAACAATATGTCAGCTTGTAGCAAAATCGGAAAAAACAAGCATTATTGTTACCATAGCAGAGAATTAGTGATATAATCAAAGGAGAATACTAAAGCTCATATGTCAGATCACTTAAGTTTCTTTGATAATTGAAGATTTGCACGTTCACTATTTCTCAACCACGACATTGAAGCATACCTTCACACCAAGAATTAAGGGGCTACCATGACTGCATGCAATTAGCTCATTTGGGTAGTGCGAACTTTTAAATATAAGGGCATATGCACCTTCAAGCTGTCTGATAACTTCTATGACAACTTGGCTGAAAGTGACAGCCTGATCTCCTACAACACATAAATAAGCAGGATACGTCAGCACATTAAAAACATGGTAGCACATAAGACGTGCATGATAACTTAGCAAATCAAAAGAATTATCCCTTCAGATAATCAGATAATTTTGCTCAAGTGGATGAAAGAATTCAAAAATGTCAGCATTTAAAAAAGACAAATTTGGAAAAATAAATGCCAACTACCTTCACTGGCTTGATCGAAAACAAATTTGGCTAGCTTAGGTATAACTTCAGTATCAGTATCTGATTCAAAGGTAAAACCATGTCGAATTAATGTCTCCTTCAAAACCTACCAAAAAACAAAAAAAAACAGCAGCAGGGCCATCATTCATTTGGGCAATTAGCTTTCCTTGTGGATTGAATGATATAGAGCCAAAAAATTACAAACATTAACAACTAGACAAACCTCATAATTTGTTATAATGCCATTATGGACAACCAAGAACTCATCCCCTGATCCCGATGATTGTGGATGGCTGTTCCTCGGAGAAGGTATGCCATGAGTGGCCCATCTTGTGTGGGCAATCCCGGCATGAACCATAAATGACTTCTCTAAGTCTAATCCCATAGTATCCACATCTAAAAAAGCAAAATAATAATAATAAATAAATAAATAAAAATAAAAAATATCTTTTCATAAAGCATCTCTCAGAAGGCCCATGCCGATAATCATGAATAAGAATATATAAACACTTTAGGATTAGGAAAAAAAATACATATCTTGTCTTAGAGTTATCCAACCGAGCCTTCAAGCACCTTGTGAAAAGTGTGACTCAAGGTGTTACTCTCTAATGCATAATAAACAATACAACAAAGATTTTTGTACACAATATTTTCTACTATCAATGTCATACCCTCTTCGTATGCAAGACTGATTATTAGCCAAACTATAGTTTACCTTTTAACCAAGCTACCTTGGCCTAGTAATTGAGAGTTTTTTCTTTCAACCAAAAGGTCTTGGGTTTAAGGCCTTGCATAAGCGATGTGTGTTCTTTTGCATGTGTGGGGAAAAAAAATGAAAAAAACCTATAGTTCACAATCTTTTTACACTTCTGCTAACGCAAGGGCTTGGGCTGACTCCTGCCAATAAATTTCCAAAAAAAAAGAAAACCATAGCATCCTATTGAAGATGGTACAAAAAAAGAACCTCAAGTTAAAAAAAATAAAAAATAAAAAACAAAATAAATCTTGAGATCCCAAAGGTTGAAGGCCCCTAAAATAAGGAAGGCCTCAACCATCTAGTCTAATAATAGCCACATGAGAACTAGATAAATTAGGGCCCTTAAATAAATAAAACCCTGGTCTATACTCTAGCTTACCACAAATGCACTAAAATGCCATGGATAAAAAAAAAAGATGTTAAATAACAAAAACTGAATACTTATGATTACCATATGAGCATCCTTCTCTTAACCATGATATGTGTCTTTTCTCATGGTTTGTGCGATTATGCATGTAAACTTCTCCTGATTGTTTGCTTAAGAAGAATGCTCTCTCACCATTATCCTAAAGTTGTTGCCCTCGAATACCTTTGTATCTATGGTTGGTCCATCAAATTTAAATTAATTTCATATAGATCATTTATCTTCATTAACCTTTAAAGTTTCTCTATTTTCAAAAGAATTCACTAAATTCTTTTTTGTTATGATTCTTTTTTTAAGTCAATTAACTTTTTCTTCCCTCCTTATCTGCTATTTTCACAATCACCACACAAAAATGATGGTCATCATCAACAATTAAATGTCTTCCCTATGCAATCACTACCCTTTATCTACAACAAACATTAAATAGAAATACAAAATAAGGAAGGACACTTGGAACTTAGGGTTGATAAGCCTTTGAGGAAACAATAAAATGATGATATTAGCCCCAGTAAATGATGGTAATCAAAATAGAAGATATTAATTTATATCTTTTAGAATAGAAAATTTAATGTTTGTATTGAACTAAAGGACCTATATAAGAATTAATAAAACTTAATAAATTTAATGATAAATTTATACAATGCTTGATATAATGGTTGCCTTCCTCATGAAGCAAGCTAGATGCATTTTACTTTATTTTTTGACATGAAACCATTGTCTAAAATATTTTAAAACCTTTTCCATTAACCACAATTTGTGAAGATTTATTTTTCTTTTTTATTTTCTTAAATTGACACACTTCTCTATTTAGTACCATTTTGTCAGATCCATGAAACATGTTTGAAAACTCTACAGCTCATGCTAAAATTAAGTTTTCTATTATTCATAAGATATGAAGTTTCATAAAAATAGCTATGTTGGTTGATCTGTTTGTACACATCTATCTGGTAGAGGTTATTATTAGTATTTATTTTATTTATGGGGATTATTTTATGGTTTAATCTTACTGATCTATTAGGCTTAAAGAGTCTTCACCCATATTTTTGAACCTGTTTATAATTCAAGCAAATAGCAGTTTATTTTAGATAATTAATTCTACAAATCTCAATTATATTTCAGTGTTTCAGAATGAAAGAAATAGAAGACTAGTTATGTCTGGTGGTTACAAGTATGGAAGCACATTCATGCACAGTATTTTTTACTTTGCATATCAACTTTTATCTACGTATTTATATTCTACTTCTATAACATGACAAATCAGTATCTACTTAAACATTCATCAAAACTTATCCTTTCCTCCAAATTTTTGGGATAAGCATAGTGATGGTAATGATAATCAACACTTCTGTTTTCAATCAAGTGTTTTTATCTATAGAAGTTAGAGCGGGCATTGTACAATATAAAAATTATAAAAACATGAAAAATCTCAGCCACAGCTATTATAGAATGACACCAGTGATATTCCTATCAATCTACGCCTTTAGGTATTCGACAATTTTTTTGGCACTAACTGCTAAGTGGTTAATCCATATAGCTATAGCAATTGTCATGCAAGCATCTAATCTCTCTAATTTCCTAGCCCGATTCTTTCGCACACAACATAATACAACGCAAAATAAGACCCTTAGGCTCTCCAGGCCATAATGTAACCATTAAATAGATCGCAAAGAACAAGTCCAACTCTATCTTGTAATTAGTACAGTTCCACAATGCATTCCAAATAATCCACCAAAATCATCAACAAGTTCATCACCAGAGAATTTCCAAAATTTGGGAAAGAAAAAACAGTTCTCACACATGAAATCAAACCAAAATAGTAGAAATAATTCGAATAGCAGCTAAAACAGCACATCAGATCTTAAGGATGCTCACCGGAGTAAACAGATCTGACAAGTGACTCGATCTTGCCCTCCCGCCGGAAAACGAGCGGCAACGCCGATGCGTTCGGCCGCTGGCCCTCCCCGGCCGCAAAGGAACTATCGTGGTCGATCGCGATTCCCGACGAGTCATACCCGCGGTATTCGAGCCGCCTCAGCCCGTTGAACAAGACCTCCAAGATGTATCGCCTCTCCCTCGCCACATTGTAGTTCAGGTACGCAAAGATCCCGCACATCTTTCCTACCCCCTCTTTATCGGCAAAGCTATGTATCACTCTGCATCAAGAGAAAGGGGTATTTATATATGAGGAAGCGAGGAAGAGATGAGAAAGGGAAGCGAATGAGGGCGGTTTCGTGGTCAAAGCTAGGAAGAAGTGAGGAAAACGGACTCTGAATTATCTATCTTTTGCCATTGATGCGTCCAACGATGTCAATCCAGCCGTTGAATTCAACTTACTAGACGCGGCGGTGCCTGAGGCAATTAACCCGTGCCTGCGCAGCGGAGAATCGGACCATACCCTTAAGAATCGCGCCGGAAGAGCGAAGAGGAAGAATGGCGCAAACAGGCTTACCTTACCCGATGGTTTCTTGTAGGAGCGGAGCGGAAGGAAGAGAAATATGGTGGTTTCGGTGGTCTCTGTAAGCCGCGATCCCTTCGTTACCTTTTCAGCCAGCTCTAATGCCGACTGTATCGCGAAGCTTTGGTTGTGACGGAAACCGAGAGGGCGAAGAGGAGGGAAAATATTGTACTGGGTTACATCAGTGTTATACCCTTTAATCTTGCTCTAACCTAATTGTAAATTATCTGTAACTTATAAATTATAAATAAATTCGTCGCTTCTATAATTTTAGTAATTATAAATAAGTTACAGAAATGTTATATAAAGGTATAATGCCGATATAATTCGGTTGTGCCTTCTGAATAATCTTCACAAATATTTTTCGAGGGGAGGGGGAGGGGGGAGGGGGGAGGGGGGAAAATATTTGCGTACATAAGACCTACACAGCGCTGCGTACATTCAGGGGTTATTCAGGGGTAAGAGGGGTTATATCGGGGTTATACCCTAATGTAACCCCTTGTAACATCTTTGTAAACTACACATAACCTACAAATAAATTCCGCACTTCTGTAGTTTCATGAGTACAAATAAGTTACATGGAGGTTATAAGCGAGTTACACAGATGTTATAGGGGTATAACCCGGATATAAACCTCTGTACCCCTGAATAACCTCTGACGTACGCAGGGCAACGCTGCGGACGTCTTATGTACATAAATTTTTTCCGGGAGGGGGAGGGTCATCCCGTGCAGGCGTCCTTCATATAATTTGTTAATAATTTTTTAAAATTGCCAAATAGTTTCTCCAAATATATCAATATTTACTTAATAATATGCCCAATAATTTTTATGATTTAGCTGCTTCAGAATTTAATAAATAAAAATTTACAAAATTTATCAGATTTTGTTTAAATTAAATCTTCGTTAGTAAGTAAAAATGCCCATTAGTGTTAGGGAGTAGCGTGTCACTCACTTGTTGGAAGCCATTTTTTTCTATTACAGATGTTTTTTATTATTTTGCATGATTGGATATTCTCATATTCATATGCTCTTTTGAGATCAATTTTTATTTTCTATTTTATTTATTTTTTTGTTTTATTTATGGTTTTTATTTCTTTGATTTGCTTTTAAGATGCTAAAAATATAAAAAATATGTTTTTGTCTGTCTTTAGAACCAAAACAACCATTCACCTAGCCCATCTAACACTCTTCCATTGCTTGCCTCAGCCCGCCACTACCAGCTGCCGGCAACCCCCAACCGCCACTATCGCCCACCTATTTGCCCCTCGTTGCCGGCCTCCCGCAGCCAATCGCCACCTGCAACCACCTCTGCCCACCGCCAATTGCCACTAGCTGCCTCGACCGCCCACTGCCGGCCCCCACTTGTCGCCACCGCAGTCACTGTCATTGTTGTCGTAGACTCCCAGGTTGTCATCACCACCAATCACCCGTCGCTGTCAGCTCGCCACCGGCCCCCACCTGCCATCGTCGCAACTACTGTCACCATCACCCACTCATCGTTGTCGCCCGCACCGCGCTGCATGCCGCGCCCCTGCCAATCGCTCGTCCATCATAGCTCGCCGTTCACCGCCCGCACTCTTACATGTAATGTTTGGTGCTCGGTGAAGCTCATACGTCATGGGCGATAAAACTTAATATTAAAACGAATGTGAATTTTGATTCTCTCTTTTGTCATTTTCTTGACTTCCTGGATGAGTTAATTTGGCGGGCTGCTTCGATTATCAGCATGCATTATTGTTACTTCCAAGTGTCATATGGCATGCTAGCAGTTTTTGTTTTGGCTTGTAATTGGTTGTGGTCCTTGTCCTAAAACAAACAAAGGAGGGAACATGACATTGTACTGGCAGCGCAGCATTGGTCTGCCAGATAAAGGAGAAATTATTGTATACGGACATTGCATGCATCTCTGTATGCGGTGTCCGATCCTAACCGTCAGGATTATTTTCTTTTTTTTAACAAAATTTATGTGGGGCCCACCGAAATACATCAGGATCGTAAATCCATATGGAATAATTTTTCCAGACAAAAGCCCACGTTTTTCATACAGAATACATTTGGTTAAAATAATATTAAATGCAATGTAAAATTATAATATTTTTGTTAATTTATACTTTAATTCGTTTCTTGTATATATAAATCTTATTAAATGTGGGCGAATTATACCATTTGCATTGAAGAGCTTATTTTATAGAATTTTATAAGGCATTTCTAAGAGCAACATGCCTCATTCCTGATGTGGGACAATATACTTGGATTTTACAATTTAGCTGTGATACGCCACCAACAAATCATCATAATCCAGCACGAATCTCGATGCAATATTTTGAGCACGAATCATTCAAACTTCAATTACGAGTCATCCGGAACTCCGATTTCAGCAAAATTATAGTCAAA
>NEWO01000012.1:3428055-3440070 GCA_003013225.1 Phalaenopsis aphrodite | reverse complement strand
AAGAAGCTTTGAGATGCCAAAGTTGTTTTAAAGAGAAATTTGAGTTTGCAATGTTGTTGTTATTATTATTATTATTATCATCATCATTATAAAAGAAGAGATTAACAAACAAGAAAACATACATTAGCTTTGCAGCGATAATGGGAGTCAATGTTGGTGATGATAGTAAATGTTGGCTTTTTGGGTGACGACATGAGTTAACTTTAACATCGGCGACAGACAAGGACATATTGCTGCAATGATGTGGGTGTCCTTAGTTAACAATGAAGGCAATTGGTAGACCTCAATTTTATTGATGATGACAAGTATTCAAATTGGCAACAACAATATATATTAGTTATGGTGCGCTAGAAAAGTTGTGACGGTAGAGTAATGAATTATTGTCTTAACGTTGCACGAGAATTCAACACACACTCAGATGAAAGAAAAAACAACTAGTAGTGACACTAGGAGTTCTTACGTGGAAAACTCGTAAAAGGAAAAACCATGGGGTTTAATTTACTTGTAAAAATTTACTATTTATTAATGATTACAGAAACCCCTTATCCCATGGACGAGAATGGATTACTGGGTTTCCCAAGTTACACCATCGACTAATCAATAGTGGTCAACAGTGATTGGTGGTGGTTAATGACTGTCAGCAGCGATCGACGACAGTCAGTGGTGGTTGACGACGACAACAATGCCCGAAGGTGGTAAGCAATTGTCGATGGTGGTTGGCAGCGGCCAACAACAATCAGTGGTATTGACGATGATCGGTGGTCGAAGACAATTGTCAGTGGTTGGTTGTGATCGACGATGGTCGACGTCAGTCGATTGCTGAAAGACGATTTGCAGTGGTCGATGTCGTTCAGCGGTTGGCGACGGCTGCCGACAGCGATCGATGACGGGGTGGTGCTTGACCAACTCCTTCTCAAAGCCTTAAGTTCACTCCCAAGGCCCTAACTCCCCCCTCATGTGAGAGGTGGGAGTTTATTTATATTGTTCCACGTGCAATTAATGTAAAAATATGAACCATTTTGATCAGACGTCCAGAGAGCTTCGTTCGATCAGACATCGTTTAATGAACTCACCGGATTCGTCATCGGTTTAACCTTCTAAATGTGTTTAAAAATCTTCCAAGAGTGGTTTAATGAATTGATCGGAGCTTGTTTTGACTCGACTCAACTAATTTTTATATCATTGGGTTGGTCTCAGCAAGTCGATCAAATTGACAATAATTTTGCTAAAATCAGAGCTCTAAATGACCCTTAATTGTTCTTAGCGACTGCTGCTTGTTTGCTGCAAGGAAGCAGGAATCTTAACTCTCTTCTAAAATATTTTTTGGGGGCCTCCTCCCTTAACTTAACAATCTCCACTTCCAAAAACCATGGGTCAAATATCATTCACAGATAAATAATACTCATAGTTGAGTGCGATGAACCGTTCTTCATCGCATCATGCACGAATCATGATGTCCGATGGACGGTGACCCATTATTTTGTCTTATTATGTGTTTTGATTAAATAATTGACCAAAGTTTTTAGTGCCGAGCATGTATTCATTTATTTCTTAATTAAATATGTTTAATCATAAATTACTAATTATCCTTCTCAGTCATGCTTACCACTTCCCACGTTGCGGTTGCTCTCTCTTTGCCAATTGGTGCCCAGTACTTGGCCGTCCTCCAACTGCAAATATTTTTCCTACTAAAATTTACAAATATACCACTTTGCATTTCTCTATTTAACATCGAAATTTTAATTTTTAAATATCCCTTATCTTACCCATACATGAAAATATATATATATTTCAACTTTTAAAAAATAAAAATAATTATATTTTTGATGTGATGCGTAATATTTATTTTGTATAAATATAAGAAAATAAAATTTAGGTGTCGTACGGGTAAAAGTGGCATGTATGTAAATGCCCCTTTGTTATAATTATTATTTAATTTATGGAACATAATAATTTAATTTTTGGGGGTGTCACTGAATAATTTTTTTAAATGTTTTTAATGGAGATGCGCCAGCTGGAGTCAATAATAAGGGTGGAGGTTTCTTATATTTTTATTTTGGAATATTTACATATATACCAGTCAATTTTTATGTATTTACATACCTAATATCTAAGCTTCAATTTGCATGTGTGCTTGTGTGTCTATATATATATATATATATATATATATATATATATATATATATATATATATATATATATATATATATATATATATATTCAATTTGAAGAGAATATATGTTTTACTTATTTAAAGTTGAGAAGTTATATATTTAATGTGATATGAAAGATAAGGGTGGTAAGTATGTAAAAATCGCTTTTATTTTATATAAATAATATTTATAACATATTTATATTATATTATGCAAGATAATGCAAATATAAGGTGAAAATTGCAAATTGCAAGTAGTAATTTGAACTTTATTGTCGTCAATATTAGTGCCTGAAATATCTAAAATAATAATAATAATAATAATAGTAATAAAAGCTATGCTTCTTGTGCCAAAAACCTTTGGTAGGCAGTAGGTCTCTTCTTTCAGCAACTATAAGCAAGCTTTGACCTACTTCTTGTATATATTTAATATATTATATTAAAGAATATTCGGTTGACTAAAATTTAAATCGAATAAATAAAGTATTTATGTATTTAAATGGACATAAAATTAGTGAAAAGTAAAGTTTTTTTTTACTATAGATTTTCAATATTTAAATTACTTCTAGATAAATTAATAATTTATGGAAAATATTTGAATTATTTAAATGTCTTTGAAAATTATTTAAAATACTTTTTATTGCACAATAAAAAAAATTATATGGTATAATTCAAATTGGAAATGATAAATAAATGGGAAAAAAGACCATGATCAACTGAAATTTGATTGGGTTAAACCATATTGATTTTAATAAAAGTTTAAAATTAAGAATAATTACATATATAATTTTGAAATTTTGCCTATCTAGAAAATTAACATTTATATATTTTTTTTTTCCAGTCAAATTTATGTAATTTTCTTTGTCACAATCAAATTTTTAGGAAGTTAATAAAAACAAAATATATATTTTTAAATTTTATTATGAGCTTTAATATTACGTGTAAAATACCAAAGTAGTCATCGACTATTTATATGGGACAGTTTTAGTCCTATGATTTCAAAATAATATATAACTATTTTAAAATTGAGCTCTAATTAATAGTGCTCTAGGAGTATTACTTAAGCCGTAATTTAAAGAATCTATGCACTATTTTGTGACTTCTATAAACTCTGGGATTAAAACGTCCCCATAGAAATAGACGATCTGCCCCAGCGATTATCACAATAAAGTAAGTCCTGGTAATAAGACCAGAAACTTAATCCGCTCCCTAGCAAATAAACTGAATTCTTCAAATTAGATATTATTACTCACTACGACTTCTCATGCAAATATGTGCATTGTTTAATAATATAGGGCTCTATTGAGTCTGGATTGTCGATCTCACAGGGAAGGAGGTGACGGACTTTCAGGTGAAGTTTTCCATTGTGTGTTTACAACAGAGTCAAGTCAATAAAGAACAAAATATTTAGCTTTTTCCTCTGAAAAAGATATACAAATCCCTCCAACAAAGCTTTCCATTGTTCCTTCAAATGTTGATATAATTCCATTACAGAATGCACTCAAATTCCCTCTCCAATCTCTCAAGAAAAAACAAAAATCTACAATTCTTGCTCCTATCTACGACCTCTTGGCATTTCTGGAGAATTCCACAACTTGGAAATGCCAAAAGATCCCTTCTTCAAATGTCTTCATGCGTCAAATATCTCTCGAAGTAGTAAAAAAGTTCTAACACCTAGGCGCATAGTATGCAGCGCCTAGCCGTTGTTGTTTCAGTTTGCTGGGATGAGACTGGCGCCAAGGCCCCAATGCGGAGCTCCTTGACGACCAGGTCTGACGCCTAGGCACCAGAGTGCTGAAATTACCCCATTGCTCCATTTTGTCTCAATTTCTCTTCACTTCAGCTCCAATCCGGTTTATGAGTTATACTTATTATACCTGCAAGAAAAACATGAAAACACATCTTTTTAGAGTGCAATTTCATAAAAATAATTGTTAAATATAAGTGATATTAAACATGCTAAAAGACATATCAATAGCACAATTTTGATACCTTACATTTAATATTAAGCCAAAAATTTGAAAAATATTGTTAAAAGAGTGTTGTTTTATAAATGATAAAATTAAAATGTTATCCATGTATTTGCTTCAAATAAATTAAGTAATAATTACATGTACATCATTCAAAAGTTTGCTATTTATAAAACTAGCACCTCAGTCAGTTTTTGAACTATCATATTTATTCATTTAGACAAGTCATGATCAAATTATTTAAAAAATTAATAAAAATGATAAATGAAGGTCATAAGTCCCTTCAGATGCCGGGTTCGAATCACCTACTGGTGCAGTGTCTCCTTAAGGTAGATGGTACCCGCATTCTCTTTGAAGGTCATAAGTCCCTTCAGGTGTCGGGTTTGAATCATCTGCTGGTGCAGTACCTCCTTAAGGTGGGTGGTACTCAAATTTATTTGCACCCCACATCGGCTCCCAGATTTGACGAGATTTAGCACATTAAGGGTTGATCAACGGTTCCACCAGTTGATCAATCTTTTTAGTGTATACGTGGGTGTGTGTGTCTACTCATCTATATATATAGGAAATAATTTCCTCTTATAAATTAATTTATTGTGAAAAAAAAGTATAGTTTGATTGCTATATGAACTATTCTTGCTTATTTATTTACTTATTTCAAGAGAATGATGCCATCCCTTACCTCATTAGTAATACATAAACAAAAAGGCGTCTCCTTAAATTTTATGATATAATTTTTAAAATGATGATTTACATAAACACCACTTAATTCTTATCTATTTACATGCTTAACATCTAAAGTTAAATTTTTACATGAAATGATATATTACATTTTTTAAACGTTAAACTATTAGTATTTTGATGTCTCCTGAAAGATTTGGATGGCATAAAAATAGGAAGTAAAATTTAAGTGGTATATATGTAAATACATATGAATTTTGTAGTTTTGTAAGTAAATGCTCCCCTCCCCTTATTCCACCGTTATTTTAATCTTTAATAAATTATTAAATTTAATAAATCATTTATATTCTATTTTTTTTTAAAGATTATGTCTTCTTATATATGTGGAAATTGTTTTAATATCGAATTACATAAGAATATATGGGAATTATATTGATGCCACTTAATGCTCAAATTTCTATGTATTTCACACACTTAGCAAATTTCTTTTATGGGGGGGTGTAAAATTTAAGAATATCATTAAAATTTTTCAACAAATTTAGATAAAGAAAGTTACTATAAAAATTTTAAAAAAAATCGGAATAAAGATAATATTAATTTTTTATTTGTTAATTTTTTTTATAATCTTAACCAAATTATTAATTTAATTATTATGCATGTATTAATTTTTTTATATTAAAAATAAAAAGAAATAAAATATAGATGAAAAATAGATAAAAAAATCCTAATTAATTTTTTTCTTATGATAGTTTCAAAAATATTTGTTATATATATATATATATATATATATATATATATATATATATATATATATATATATATATATATATATATATTTATATCTGGGCTCTGAAATTAGCTCTACGTGCATATTTCAGTAATATACCGACATGTGTGTTATATCAGACCCACCTAAAAAAATATTAAAGTTGAACTACGAAGGTTATTAGAGTGAAACCAAGGAGGTTATTGGAGTGGAATTGCATATGTTATTTGGAGGGTTATTAGGGGTATTAACTCCAATAATACTGTCATAACCCCCCAATAACCTTCACGGTTTCACTCAAATACCACACAATTCTTACTTATTTGCGTATCTAACTCCTCGACTTCTATATTTACATGCATAACGCTCAAATGAGTTAAATATTTAATATTGCATAAAAAATATCACTCTCACTATTCATGCATGGGTTTACGAAAATAAATTTTTCATGCACATGTCATGAAAAAAGTGTTCTAAATATAAAAATTTTAGGCGTATATGTAAATATATAAGAATTTTGTGGAATCTATGCAAATTTATCTTTATATCATAATGAGATATATAGAGCATGTATGTGCAAGAAGCAATGATGAAGTGATAGCTCAGGGCGCCAGATATGAGGTGTGGGATGCACGACTATGCTAAAGAGCGGCATCCTAAAGGTGGAGAGGCCTTTAGACGGCTATTCCAGGATTCTGTACAACAATATAATTTATCAATGAGCTAAAGCTAGTAAAATAATTTGTGAATTATTAAATAATATAATCTTTTTTTTATATTTCAGAGAGTAGGGCTGTAAACGAGGCTCAAGCTTGGTTGATTCTATTCAAACTTGGTTGGTGTTCAAAATTTCTCGTAAACGTATGTTCGTGTTCGGCTCGATTTACATATTTTTGTTCATGCTCGACTAGAAATTGACTCGTTTAAATTATATATATATATATATATATATAGAGGGTGTTTCATATGCAATAAATAACATAAATCATATGAGCACAGGAACTTTAATGATTTGTATATATATATATTTATATTCTAGATATATTTATATATTTTTTCTAGATATATAAATAGATGGGCATTAAATAGTTACCGTGTGTGCTCCTGTCATATGTGCCCGTGCATGGGCGATTTAATACAATATTACATTAGAACAGACAAAATAAAAAATAAAAGTATAGATTAAAAAATGATTTAAAAATGGACGATTTAATTTATGTTACTATTAAACATAAATATAAATAAAATGAAAGGAACTTGATTTATTTCGATTTAATTTAATTTTTTTTTAATTTTATCTATAAATATAAAATTGTGAATTATTGGACAAAAATATTACATCAAGACTTCTGACGTATAGCTACGTTCGGATTGAAATATCCGGCTGTGTTACGGGAATACTCTATCTGCGTTATTTGCAAAATTATGTGTTATTTGAGTATTATATGATGTTATTCTATTATTTTGTGGTTATTGAAATTTTCTCTTGTGTTACTTGATTTGGGGTTGTGTTATTCGGCAAATTTCCCGTATTATTTCAATTTTCGCTATGTTATTGGAATAACATAGCCCAAATCAAGTGATGAGGGGGAATATTTCAATAACACTTCAGCCCCCAAATCAAGTAATGCGATGAAATATTCCAATAACACCGAAAAATAATCGAATAACACATATAATACTCAAATAAAACTTTATTTTTTACAAATAACGCAGATGAAATATTCTCATAACATAGCTAGACATTCGAATCCGAACGTAGTTCTATGTCAGGAGTCCTGATGTAATATTTTTTTAATTATTGGATACTCTAGAACTAAACCTACAACGACACTCACATCTCTCGAGAAAAAAATATTAGGTAAGAAATTTACATGTATGTGAACTTCAATACAATATGATTTTATTGGTTGTATTCATAAATACAACTCCTGAATGAAGACACTGAAACATGTATGCATTCGTCGTCTCACATCAGAAAAAAATATTACATAAGGAGCCCGGAGGTGCGTCCAGACTCCAATGTAATTTTTACACATGTAAAGTGCACGACCTATTGAAAATAATAAATAAATATATAAGAGTCATAAAAATACAAAAAGAATAACACAATAAAATAGTCATAAATATTATCACAATAAAAACACAATCAATAACTTCATAATACAATCACAATGCTATTACAATAAAACCACAATATCACTCAAATACCACAATAATAACACCAATACAATCACAATAAGCCTCCAATAACACCACAATATCATCACAATAACACCACAATACAACAACAATACAACCATAATACAACCCCAATAACACTATAATAAAAACACAATATGAATACCTTTTTCGTTTTTCTTTTATTATTTTCAGTGGGCCCCACATCGAGCCTCCCTAACATCTCCTTTAACCTCGAGTTCAGCCGGCTCATTGACCAAGCCCGCCATGATCAGACGTCGGGTTCGTCCCTGCAAACGCCTCTAGAATCCATATTATTTATCTCCTCTAACCTCAAGCTAATCATCATTCACTGATTAGTTTTCGAACCTAATCAGCATATCAGAATCTCATCCCTCGCGCCAGTCACCGGCGAAGAAATCGTCGGATGCTGAAAATGTCGTGAAAGGTGTTTGTCGAAATGCACCAAAGAAGACAAAGCTCCGTGTTCTCTTCCTCTGTTGCTATTTTCTCCACCAGTCTGGGTTTGATGTGAAGCCAAAGTGGGAAGAAAGAGCTCTGAAGAAACGAAGGGTGCTTTTCATCAGTAATATATTCGGTGTTGTTGACGGCAGCAATTGGGCGCCGCTTCATTCTCCGTTCGTTTTACCTGCTTTGCGGTCGGAGAAATGGCGCCGAATCAAAAATCAAAGAGGCTTTATCAAGTTTGGAAGGGAAATAATGTTAGAACGATTTCCCTGATCTTCTTAATATATTGCTACTCTTTTGATTGCATTTGGTTGCCATTTGCTCAGTTTCCTTTGTCTTAATTTTGATTCCAATCTGATCGGATTTGATTTTCTTTGTGTCTCTAATTGGTGTTTTTCTAACTTGAAATCCTTTGCAGTAAATGATTTTATTGGTCTGGATCATATCAGAATGCATTAATTTGTTTAATTTTAAAGTTTGACTAGTTTTTTGTGCTAATTGAGTCTCCCAATGATGTTATGAAGACTTATTCATCAAACAAACAAAAATTTTGAGGTTCCAATTAACTGATTTCAGCTTTGATTTCTCAATCGCTAATTCTGTGAACAATCATATTGAAGAATGAAAAACTTAAAATCTTTTCTCTTCCATTTACTCTCAATCAACAGCACATTTAGATCAACTCTCCTTCTTCCATTCTCTTCTCCACAGCTCAGTAGCTTCACATCTTCAAAAAAATCTTAATTTCATAGATGAAATATAGTTTAACCATGGGTTGAAGGTCTTGTTTCTGCTTAAATATAGTTAGACAGCTTGTTTTTTTTTTAATAAAGCCTATTTAATCTTTTAGCAAATGGTTTAAAAAATATTACTGTAATATAACTGGAAACCACAATGAATTTCATGCAAAATTGAGACATTCTAGACTGCTTTTTTGCAGAGGTTCTTTTGTGGAGGAAGATGCATCTTTGGTCCAGATGTGGCTTCTTTATTTCTATCCATGTTTTTGATTGCCGCTCCTATTATAACATTTTGTTATCAAATAATTTCAAAGATTCGGAACCGCGAGAGGCTCCATGAAGATCTGATTGGTGATACTCACCAAGTGCTTGGGCTTCCAGTTCTAATTGTGACCTTAATCCTCATGATTGCAGTGAGTGATAGTTTAGTTTCCTTTTCTCATAACGGATCATAACACTTTTTTTATAGGAAAATTTACATATATAGCACACAATTGTAATGTATTTACATATCTCACACCTAAATTTTCATATTCACATACATCACGAAAGGGTGTATTTCACCTTTAAAAAGTGGTAATAGTGCTATTTTCGATGTGATATTAATGGTTTCAGTGTTATGTCTGTAAATATGAAAGCTTAGGTGTGGGCTTTGTAATTACATAAGAAGAATTGTTTGCTTTGCATGTAAATGTCCCCCTTTTTTTAATGAAATTAATTTCTTTGTCACAATAAAATGAAATATTATTTTGGTTTATGATGCAGGATTTAACTTTCCTCCTCCTGACCTCAAGTAGAGATCCGGGAATTGTACCAAGAAATGCTAATTCAATGGACTCATCCGAAGCATCCGACTTCAACACTCCTTCCATGGAATGGATCAACGGAAGAGCGTCACAAATGAGAATTTCTCGGACGAAAGATGTTATTGTAAATGGTTTTGCTATAAAAGTAAAATATTGTGACACTTGTTTGATGTATCGTCCGCCCCGCACTTCTCATTGTTCGATATGCAACAACTGCGTTCAAAAGTTTGATCATCACTGCCCATGGGTTGGTCAGTGCATTGGACTGGTAAGCTCCCAAGTTCATCCTGGTTAATCATCAATAGCACAAAATTCTTATGTATTTACATATCTCACCCCAAAACTTTCATATTTACACACATAGGGCTCAAATCATTAATATCACAAAAAAAATGGCACTATTATAACTTTTTAAAAGTGACACATTTTTGAATGCATAGGTTTAATGCACCAATGTGTTATTTATATAAATATGATAGTTTAGGTGTGTGAGATATCTAAATACGTAAAAATTGTATGCTACATATGTAAATTTCTATATTCTTCAATTTAACTAGTGTCTATTGTTTGCAGAGAAATTATCGATTCTTCTTCTTATTTATATGCACTTCAACATTCTTGTGCATATATGTTTTCACTCTATCTTTGATGAATATGCTTCAAGTGAGGAAGAATTATCACTCTTTTATAAAGCTGGTTGTGGGGGAGATAATTTCAGCTATATTAATGGTGTACTGTTTTTTGTCTGTCTGGTTTGTTGGTGGATTGACTGTCTTCCATCTATATCTGATCTGCACAAATCAGGTAATTACATGAAATTTTCTTTAAATGTGCAATGAAATAAAGTCATTTAACAGCCCATTTGATTGCTCAAAGTTAGAAAACATGTTTTCAAACACGGCAAATTTATTAGATACTTTCTTTTGGTTAGATGTAGTTAGAAATCAATTTAGATATGTAACCCTGCAAACAAATTTAAGAGGGAATTTTACATACATACCGCACAATTCTAATGTATTTACATATCTAACACCCGAAGTTTGATATTTACATTTATAATGCTTTGGTGTCATAAACATTTGTATGAAAAGTTGTGTTTTGCTTTTAAAAATCTAGTAAAAGTGGTTTTATTGATGTGATATTAAAGATCTGAGTGTTATGTATGTAAATATAAATGTTTACGTGTCTGATATGTAAATACATAAGATTTCTATGATATATATGTAAATGCCCCTATTTAGAAATAATCATAGATGTTGATTTTATGTTGATACGTAAAATTAGCGAAAACAAAACCATCATTTCCTCTTTTTGTCAATATGTCATTCAACTTTACCTAATGATTATGTTAGTATTGATGAGTTTTTTTATATTTGTAGACGACATATGAGAATTTTCGATACCACTATGACAATAAGGACAACCCATTCCACAATGGTATATTCAAAAACATCAAGGCGGTGTTCTTCAATATTCCGCCTTCGATGAACAAATTTCGAGCGAGGGTTCTCGATCAAGTCATCGAAAGTAGATCGTTTCCTCCAAATATGGGAACGGATACGGTAAGCTCTATGGAAAAGTTTGATATCGAATCAACCGGTGCACTCGAAGGAGGAATCAACTTAACGATTCCTAGTGTGAGATGCAACAATGAAAATGAAGGAGCCATTATTAAAGATAAAGGTGAGGCCTTGGATTCGACGGATTTAGCTAAGCTTCAAGAACATGATCGTCAAGAATCAATGGAATATAAAGAGGATTACAAAGGAGAGACTGAGACTGCAGTTGAATTTGTAATAGGCAGTGTGCCTGATGAAGATTTACATCAGCACCCCCACATGAGGTAACCAAAGTTATAAGTTTGTGTGAAAATTTATAAATATCAGTATTTTTTAAAAATTCATTTTGTGCTATATTCACTAATGATTTGATCAAGGAGGTAGTAGCAATGCAGCCTAATAAAGAGTTTAAAAAAAAATATATATATATATATATATTATATTTTTAATAAGAAGAAAATGTTGGCATATTTATTTTAACATATCAAATTATATTTATTTAAAATCAAAATATAGAAAGTAAAATAAATACAATAAAAGTAATCTTTAACATCACATCAAAAGAATCATTAATGCTATATATATATATTTCCATGCACAGATTTTAATGTGATTGTAATACATGTAAAAATTAAACTTTAGGCATTAGACACATAAATACATAAGAAATGAATGGTATATATTCATATATA
>NEWO01000012.1:3276340-3419532 GCA_003013225.1 Phalaenopsis aphrodite | reverse complement strand
ATATATATATATATATATATATATATATATATATATATATATATATATATATATATATATATATACAGGTAGGGCTCGGGGGCAATTTAGTCATTTGTCTTTACTAAAATATCAATTGTGCCTCTCTTGAGATATAATTATGCTATGCATTGTTCTAGCCCCTCTCACGTTGGGTCTATGGAGCAAACATTCTAAAAAAGAGAATAGTTTCGCATTTGTTAATATAAACCCTCTTTTATCGGAACCACTCACACTCGCTCTCTCTCTAATCCACCAGACACATTACACTACCCACTTCAAACCCAAACCAATATCACAACCCCATACAAATATTAATGTAAAAAGAATAAATTTTAAATAATATATATATTTTTTATTTTGCTATACATTTATGTATTATAAATAAAATATTAAAAATATCTTTAATTATTTAATGATATATCATTTTTAAAGTATATTTTACATTTTATAGCATATTATTTAATAATTGAATTTAATATGATTTTTTTAGTATTACAAGCTTCTATATTTTATGATTCATTCTTTGTCTTTTGGACATGTAAATCTTCCAATCACAATATTTTAGTTGTAGAATTCCTTTTCCTACTTGGCTAAACATAGCTAGTTTCTCCAAAGGTGTTTGGTAACACACTTTTAATAGCATTTAGCCATGGATTTCACATAAATCATCCAATTATCTCATGTTCCGTCTGTGTCTACCCCGTTCTATCCTCCATGCGACGCAAATTCAGATTTATCAAATCCTATTGTGAGGCGGATTACACGAATTTACATTACCGTTGCTCGCGTTCCCTGTCTCCGTTACGAGTAACTATATTTCAAACCTTCATTTTCTTATGCTTGTCTTTGAATTGAGTCAATTGAGCTTCATATGCTCCTTATCTAATTTTTCATTTTCACATATATAATATAAATTTAACTGAATGAGACTTAAATATTATTTTAATTTAATTCTCGATTATTTTACTCAAATTCAATATAATAACTTATCTCCAACTTAATCTTAGAGACAGGCTACTAATCAAAATATGTTACATATTGGTCGGCGATATTAAGTATTTTTTTTTTCCTTTGAAATGACAAATCATGATTTTTTATGCTCATTTTTATAATTTTTTAATAAAATAAATAATTAAACTTTTTGACAAGTTTAATGAAATATTTAAAAAAAATGCGATGAGGGCTAAGAAAGAAGAAGAAGGCTTCGAAAAGAAGCAAGGCTTGTTAGTAGAACTGTGAATTTAGAAAAAAATATTACATCAGTATTACGCATGTAGAAGTAACGTGCTTGGCCAATGAAATCACGCTACGATACCCCGCGCTACTGTGCGACAGGGAAAAAAAAACGGCACAGTAACACGGGGAATATTCCCCCTTGTGTTATTCATGTGTTATTGCGTGTTGTTCATGTGTTATTGCGTGTTATTCATGTATTATTGTGTTATTATAACACCAAGAATATTCTCATGACACAATAACTCATGAATAACACACAATAACACCTGAATAACACGAGAAATATTCCTAATAGAGAAAAAAGTGGCGCAGTAACATGGGGGAATATTCTCCCCCGTGTCATTCATGCGTTATTGTGTGTATTGATGTGTTATTGATGTGTTATTGTGTTATTATAACACCAGAAATATTTTCAGGACATGATAACACATGAATAACAAAGGGGGGAAATATTCCCCGTGTTACTGCGCCGTTTTTTTTATCTGTCGTGCAGGGTGTTGTGACGTGATTTTATTGGCTACGAACATTACTCTTCGTGCGTAGTACCGATGTAATATTTTTTTTCGTGAATTTAACTAGAGGGTTATTAGTTTTTCGAAAATTGATTTATATTTTGGCTTGGATCGAGACTAGAACGAAACAAATGAGTCCGACTATGAGCCAAAATTTTAGATCGAGCCTTACATGAATAGACTCGAAATAGCTCGAGATCAGCTCGAAGCAATATATATATATATTCTAAATGAATGGCCTGAGGATTTTATACAAGCATCCAGTCACTGCTAATGTGTCTAACAATTCGGGTGTCACCTTCTTAAGGCCATTCCACCCTATCTATCCATGAAAATGCCTATTTAACTTTTTCAAAAATAAAATAATGTTATTTTTTTATCTGATATGAAAGATTTGAGTGGTATAAATGTTAAAAATAATGCCGATGTTAGATGTATAAAGACATAAGAATTGGGTTACATACATGTAATTTAATATGGAAACTTGACATGTATAATTGGTCATAATCATTCTTTCAACAGATCAATTTTTACGTATATATGCCAAACCGCTTGTTTCTTTGACCATGACCTGGATTCATCCATGGGTCTGATTAACGGGCCATGATCGTGTGGCAGGTTATTTAGGTACAAATATTTATTTCTCTAATTCTCTCATATATTCGTTATGAAAAGAATTAGACAATTAAATATAGGGGTATTTACATACATAACACTCAATTGTATGCATTTATATATCTCTTAAATGGGGTATATTAGATGGCAAATTAATTTATAATTTATGTCTGACAAAAATTGATTGATGTAATGGTCCCTTCTCTCAATTCTTTGTGCCACTCTATAAATAGTAGTATGGGGTCTATCTAGTTCGTGCTTTTCACAAGTACGCTATCGACATACACGTCAAAGTTTATTCCTTTTTGAGATTTTTAGAAGTTACATCCACCAACCATTCATAGCTTGTCCCAATATTTTTTAAATCAAAAGGCATTATGTTGTAATAGTATAGCCTCACAATATGGAATGAGGTCTCATCATAGTTAGTAGGAGCATCTAGATTTGATTATAGTATGAGAAGCTTCCATAAAGCTCGTCACTACATAATTGAATGTGGCGTCCACTGAATTGCTTATATGGAAGAGTTGGAAACTCGATGCTACCCCACAGTGCTTATGAACCCAACACCGCCTTTCGACAGTTTTGAAGGGTTTAGATGGAGATTAAGGAAATGTTAAAACATCTTGTGGTTTAAGACTATTGAACGTAGATAAGAAAAACGAGTAACTTAGCACTCAATTACTTAGTAAAATAGAAATATTGCTAATAGGAGGTTGTAATCTCATAGTGGACAAGAGAATTCCTAGGATATTTTGCAAGGTTAACCACAAATTAATTCAAAAATGTATCTCTTTAGGGTGCACCCGTGTTGTTTGTACAAAAAAAGGATTGTATGATACATATGTCCATTTATTATAGAGAGTTGAATAAAGTGACTTATAATAACAAGTATTCATTGCCCAGGATTGATAATCTGCTTGACCAACATGAATGTGCATCTATGTTTCAAAGATAGATTTGAGATTTGGGTATCATCAGTTGAGGGTGAAAGAGGAAACTGTACCAAAGACAACTTTTCATACTAGTCATGCCTTTTGGTGTGACTAATGTCTCAACTGTATTCATTGATCTGATGGACCGTATCTTCAAAGCACACTAGATCAAATTGTTGTTGTCTTTGTTGATGATATATAGGTGTATTCCAACTCTGAAGATGATCATGCAATTCATTTGAGAATGGTGTTGGAGATATTAAGACAACATCAACTATATGTTAAGTTCTCGAAGTGTCAGTTTTGGTTGAAAGCTATCACTTTTCTGAGCCATGTGGTAAGTAACAATAGTATGTATATTGATCCTCAAATAGTGCAGGCAGTTGTTAAATGGCCAAGGCCAACTACAGTGTCAGAAGTTTGTATCTTTCTTGGCAGTTCAGGATATTATAGGAAGTATGTTAAGAGCTTTTCAAAGATTGCATTTCCTCTGACTATATTGACTCAAAAAATAGTTCATTTTGATTGGACACTTGAGTGTGAAGCTAGTTTTCAGAAGAAGGAGGATTTCTTGGTGTCGGTGCCTATTCTGATAATTTGAACTGGTACTAAGGGTTTTTAGGTGTTCACCGATGGTTATTTGAGATGATTGGGTTGCAAGTTACAACAAAATGAGAGAGTTATTGCTTATGCATCCGAACAGTCGAAGCTGCACGAGAAACATTATCCTATTAATGATTTAGAGTTGGCAAACATTTTATTATCATCACTGGATATTGATGTAAGGTCAAGCTTCATTCAAGAACGTGGGATGTAGACCAATGATCATATTTCAAACATTATTGGCATATATTAATAGAGAAAATTCCTAATCACATAGAATGTTATAGTTATAACTGACATTTTTCTCTACCTATTTACTTGTCGAGTTTCCCTTAATATGAGAAGAATAGTTATGTTGATCGCCTTTTATCATGAAACATTTAACATGTCTCTATTGTTGTCTGCCATAATCCATCTTTGTTTAATCCATGTGCTCACACGTATCACATGATGCATGCCATTGAATGATATAAGTTGTGCACCTCTATCTGAATCTGACATTATTGTTGCATATCAATATATATATATATGTATTGATTACTACTAGATTACAATTATCAATAAACATTATGCACTTATTCATAACATAGTGAACGAGTTTTTAGTCTTCCATCGTAATATTATCGATTCAAATCATGCATATCATTCTTTTGAGGTATTGTTTCATATTCATTTTATGCTATTTTCAACTCTTCTATTAATGCATGTTATTCTTGCATGACATTAAGTTGATAAATCTCTCTCTCTCTCTCTCTCTCTCTCTCACATTATAAATCTAGAAGAGCCCAAACCTAAAATTCATAATTTCTAAGTTTACATGTGCATATTTATCTACTAACTTTGCCTCCCCATACGAGCTTATTCAAATTTAATTAAAAATACTAATTTCTCTAGTCCTAAATTTTTTTTACATATTAACACACTCTTTTTTTAAATTTGCAAAAAAAAAACCTTTTTTGGCATTCAAGTGAAAATTTGTAATATTAATTTAAAAAACAATTGACATAATAAAAAGTGGCGCATTTCTTTAGGAAAGCTTTCTCCTCTTTTCCGGCACTTTTCATCAAAATAATAATTTAAAGTGCAAATTAAATTTAATGTTTAAGCTAAGGCTACAGAACAAATCTTACCAGTCATGCTGAGCTCTTCGCCAACTAGCTGCAAAACTGCTGAAAGCTGCTCCGGCGCCAAAGTTGGTGGTGAGGAGAGCTGATTAGGTTCGCCCGACGCCGGTAAATTTTTTTGAAAAATTTATGAAAATTTTCTGAGAATTATTCCTCATATCAATTTGATATCAATTTTTAAGCTTAATCCCTAAAACCTTAATGATAACAAAATGGGATTTGGGGCTGGCGATTTCGCCATATTTTTCTCTCGATTGCCGACAATCTCTCCCTCTACTGATTAATTTCGTGCGGGATGATTTCAGGTTTCGTTTTCCTCACTTCGTTGATGATTAATTGGGTGGTCTGGGTTTGTAATTCTTTGTTTGGGATTTGGTGGAGTTGTTAAATGCGATCATTTGTCTTGTCTGGGTTTTGGGTTTTTGGTGCGATTGGTTAATTGAGTTATGGATCTGGTTTTTATGAGTGGTTTGGGGATAGCATAACATCTCGTTCTTTAATTTATTAATGGGTTTCAATTTCTACCGTCCTGCAGTTAATTTTTGGCCTACCGAGCTTTTTCATAGTAAGTGCTTAAGATGGTAATTGTTTTTGTATTTATGTATGTTTATAAAAGTGTGCATTGCGCTTTAATTTCAGAAACAACGGTTTGAAGGAAAGTGGGGGGAGTTCAATAAAATTACAGTAGTTTATGTGTTACTGATGATGCCTCAATCATCAATTTAAACTTTCAAAAGCATCCAAACGCAGCCTTAATTTTATGTTGGTTTTCCTTTTCTAAAAAATTAAGCTCACATTTGCTTGATTTTCCTCTTTTTTTTTTTACTACGCTCATGTTTTTCTTCTGTTTGTGTTTGATTTTCTCCCACACCAACTTGTTCTGTCCCCCTTTTTTAAGGTTTGTGCTTTTGATCTAATTAAGCATTAGGAGGATTCCATTTAAAAGTTGTTGCTTGAAAGTATTAGGATATTTACCAATCTCCTGTTTTTTTCTTTTATCTTTTTTTTTTAAATTTAATATTTGAAACCAAGCACAGTTGATTTGAACTGCTTTGTACCGTTGTTGTTGATAATATATTATTAAAAATTCATCTTTTAGTAGTTTACTGTCTTTTCCCTGTGTTTTTCTTTTTTGCAAGTAATATTCAACCTATGTTCTTAGTTTGCCAACATGTGCTCTGCAAAGAGTGATGGTGACACAGAAAAGCAGCCAAAAGAGCAGGTTGATTCATCATCAAATGATGAAGATAGCCGGAGTGGATCACCATCTACTAGGGAAGTGTCGGTTTTGAAGAAAGGACCATGGACAGCTGCAGAAGATGCTGTGTTGATAGATTTTGTGAAAAAACATGGAGAGGGGAATTGGAATACTGTTCAGAGAAACACTTGGCTCCGTAGGTGTGGGAAGAGTTGTCGTCTACGTTGGGCAAATCATCTTAGACCAGAATTGAAAAAAGGAGCGCTCACTCCAGAGGAGGAGGATTCCATTATTCAAATGCATGCTAAATTTGGCAACAAATGGGCTCAAATGGCTGCTCGTGTAAGCATCTATTACCTGTCTTAAGTAATGGTTTCTAGGAAGATTTACATACCCCCCACTCAATTCTTATTTATTAACATATATAACCACCTTACCTCTGCATGACAAGATGTATTTCACTTTTAAAAGTTGAAGTGATGATATATTTGATGTGATGTGAAAGAGATGGGTGGTATTAATGTAAGAAACCAAAGTTTATGTGTTATATATGTAAATATATAGGAATTGATTGGTATGTCTTTAAATGCTCTTGTTTTTTTTTTCTAATCGCTTCTATTTACTTTTGCATATAATATTTGTTTTTTTTTCATACTTTCTTGTATATTTGCAATAGTTGCAATGCTTTTATCATATTTTGATCATTAAAATAATTTTTTATGAGACTGTTCAACTTGTACAAAATATCCCAGTGCTTTTCGCACTCAAGCCAACTTTCGTCAGAACTGCCAACAAGGCAACAACTCTTAGAAAATATTTGTGAGAGCAAACCAGAATAGTTTCCAAATTTAATCTATTCAGTTAGATTGTCATAAATTTCCTAGTTCCGGAATCATTAAGAGTTTTTTTTTCAACTTAAGAACTCAATTTTAGTTTGTTTAATATATTATTGTTTGTGATATGGCTAGTTAACATCACAACAATGGTTGTGGTTGCTCAGACATGTCTCCTGCTTTGTCAAACAAGATACATCAAATTACTTGCATCAAGCCATATCCATAGACAAATTCTTTTGGAATTTTGAAGTGGCTATTTAAATCATGTAGCATTATAGAATGTAAAATTTGAATAGGATGATTGTTCGTGAATGTTTTTTGGGTTGTTTGTATAAATTCCTACATCGGAGTGGAGAAGTTTAAAAGATTCGTGCATATGTGCCATAGAATTAGTAGAGGGAAGTTTTTGAATTTTTGCGAAAATGCAAGGATTTCAAAAGGCATAACTAAATGGAATATAAATACGCTTTTGTTTTCTTGCTATACCAAGAGAGTTGAATTATCGGGATTAGCGAGTTGACAATGCCAACGAGTGGTTGTTGCAGGATTGGATAACAGTGCAGTGATAGTTGGTAGATTCCAATTTGATCAAACAAGACAGACCATTATGGCAAGAACTTATGAGGATGGTTTGTTTTGTCATCTTTTCATTGATGCAAATACTATCGGAATCATCTAGGGGAACTTGTTATTTTTTGTGGCAATGTTGTGAATTGAGAGAAAATTATGAGACCGTAGAAGGACATTTAGAAGTGTAGGTAGAAGAAGCTTATCAGTGAGAGTAGGCAGGATTCCCTCTTTAATTTAGGATATTGAAATGGAAGTGTCGTTTTCTACAGTAACCTACTCATTCAATGATGCCAACAATTAAGGCCACAATGCTTTATTTTGTTGCAAATTTGGCAAACAATTGGATTGCAAAAGGTCAGTCGCCCTTATGTGATAGGATTGCAACGATGCCAACAATTAAGGGTAGAATGTTTTATACCATTGCAAATTGTAGAAAGTATCAACAGCCATGACCTCTGGAGGGATGGCCATAGACAATGGTCAGAGTGTGAGGAGAGTAAAAATTGAGTTAAGTTTGATGTTCAGTTAGCTATATTGATTTCCTCACTACCTATGTGGAAGTAGAGATCAAGACTATTCGATTTGATTTGACATGGATTGTGGTTTTGAAGCTTGATTGGGGGGCGGGAGGCCATTGAAAATATAAAGGCTGATATCTTTGATGTCTATATGAGAATATAATATTAGCAATCAGATATTTGATATTGGACAGGCATTGATTTATTGTTTGATTTTTCATAGAAAAATGGAGTTAATTTTTTAATGGAATGATTCAGGGATTGGTCTTTCAAATTTCTGAACAAGATTCAGGGGTTGACACATAAGAAAGAAATGGTGATGGTGAAATGGAGGGCAATTGTGAGATTATGATCAATGTGCGCTGATCAGGATTTGGACTAAGTCTTGAAACAGAGGGGAAGGTTTCTGTATAGTAGAAGAAATGTTATTTCATTGCTTCAACTATTTAATTAGAGCCACAATAAGGTATTCTATTGTCTATTTATATTATAGAAGAACAAAAATATTAGCCATTATGTATATGGCCAACGGAGTTTTTAATGGAAGGCCTAGATCAGTTTTATTGTTATGATCAAACAAATTGGTTGAATCAACAGAAGCGACTGTAGCATATGTAGGTTGCTGCAGAGACTCGAAATTTGAATTAGTAGACTGATATTTTTGTCAAAATAGCAGTAGTTCTAGAGCCATAATAGCTCAATATATTTTCCAAATGAGGACAATTTTTTCTGAAACCTGGACAATCCTATTAGGGTTTGTTATGGAATCTTAATATTCTTGATATTTTTTTATAACACTTGGTGTGAAATTGTACTAGGATTCAAGCCAGTTTCATTATCCTCATTAGCCAAGTAGGGTAAGCTATTGTCCTCTGTAAAATTTTGAACTTACTATATATTTTTTTGCTAAAATGCCATTCTAAAGTGCTTTTATACAAGTATATAACTATTATTTTTTTAATAAATTTTTATTGCTATTATTTGGCAAGTCAAAATCGATTGTTCCATTTGGATTTGTAATAATAAACTCTCATGTACTTATCCTGTATGACCATTGGATTTTTCCCTGCTACACGAGAATTGTTCCATTTGGATTTGCTTTATCATCTCAATCATCTGAAGCCAATTTTTTGAGAATTTTGCATATTCTATCTACCATGTGCTCCTTGAATAGATTAGAAATGTAGCATATTAAAACAAATGAATCTGATTTTCCCGATTGATTCTTATTTTTTTTAATGTAATTTGGCAGTAATTTTGTTTGCTTGAACTTTTGACACTTTTGACTCTAGGATGGAAAGATTCAATTTATCATTTCCTTTCTATCAGTCTTATGTTTCCTAGCAGAATGTACTCCTTTTAATTTATATATGAAATTCTTGACACATTTCCTTTCATCGTTGAGCTTTTTTCCTTGAGCTTTTTTTTCAATGAAAACCATAATTGAAAGAATAAAAAATATAAAAAAAAATAAAAAAAAGTTGTGGCATGTCATCTCCAAATTTTCTTTTATTGTTTGGGAGAAGCTTATTAATAATGTATTTTTTTAATATTGTATGGTCAAGCTGTATAACTTTCTTCGCTTCTGTTGTTCATGCATGCTACCTTTTGTCCTTGCATAAGAAAATTTAGGACCCTATGGCTTATGAATTGTATGCTACTTCCAATGAAGAACCCTGTTAGCTAAATCATTGGAGGACTACCAAAAGTAATTTGGAATCATTTTTTTTCTGACTTAGTTCACCCATTAGCATGAAGAAATTTATGGATAAACGTTTAGCTATACTAGTGATTTTATGTGATTAGGAACCAAATTTAGACTAATATTGGCTTAAAGACTCAGAATGGATCATTAGAGAATACTAGTTCTCCCTGGGCCTATGCTCTTAAGTTATTTTTTGTGTTTTGCATCTTTTATATTGAGCCATAGTAGTTAGTAGCTTAGTTATTGATGCCACTGTGGATCACTGGGGTGTGCTAACATCTATCATTGGCAGGCTCAATGTTTCTCTATAGCAGCCGATGTAGGTCTACTCTAAGAGAAGATTTTTGTTTGATGGGTAATGTAGTTATAGGGCTTTTCTAAGGCAGGTTGGCTAATCACCACAACACTCAACCCCTATTACACTTCAGGTCCGGAAGATGGTACACTCCTGCTACATCCAGTTGAGCTGAGGACCACGATTCAATTTGTGTTAAGGCCTGGTTCATACAATTCCAACCTTCTCCAAGTAAATGTTGTTATTTAGTACTTACATTTGATGCCTATGTGTTTTATATGTTGTGATTGATGTAGTTGTATTTGCTTCCTCTATGTGATGAGGTCGCAAGCTTATGTAAAGCTTGTTTGGTTGTTAAAATTTGCTCTTGCAAAGTCTTCTCTCCTTCTCCCCCTTACTTTAGCCATGAGCCTCTTTTTTGATCTCTCAAACCTAAACAACCGCCCCTCTCCTCTACCCATCTATCTCTACAACTCTATATTTCTTCCAACTTCAGCTCCATCTGATGTGAAACGCGGTTTAGGAGACTTTTATATCTCTTAATGACAATGCCTACAAGATTGATATCTTGAGGGACTACAATATTTCTACTGCTTTTAATATCACTAATTTATTGACATACTACGTGGGCATAGATGTTTTAGGATACGAGGGAGAAGCCGCTCCTTTTTAATATCACTAATTTATTGTCATACTACTGTGCCGACGGGATAATATTGGTCAGGGGCAAGTTGACCAGAGCTTACCTCTCTAGATAATTATGATGTTTATATTACAAACCGTTGTGCTGATCAGATAATATTAGTCAGGAGCAGGTAAGAGTCTTTCTATTCTAGACAATTGTTATGTGTATATTGCTAACCATTGTGTCAATATGAGCTGACGGGGCAATGTCGGCCAAGTGCTTGTTAGGTTTTATTGACGGTAATCTTCAAAGCAAACATATGTGTATGTAAAGAGTATAAAGTAAACATATAGTTTAAATTAATGCATATAGAAATTTAGAGTGTTTTCATTTAGAAAGGTCATTGATACTTGCATTAGCATATTTAAATATTTCATATGAAAGATTAACATAGTAAAATATTTCTTATAGAGATATAAAATACTAAAATGCATATTGATTTCTTTTCCTTGAATTACTGTAGTATATAAGTGTAATTACTCTTTGGTTATCATTAGATAACTTATTATATTGTTTTAAAATTCTTCAGATTTTAAAATTTTAATTAAGATGAATAGAAGATGAGAAGATAATATGTACATGAGACGAAGATAGCAAAAAAAAGTTACAAGTTTTTTTTTTTTGGTTAATTTTAATTTCTTTCTTTAATGGCTTTCATGAATGTTTGATGTTAGAATATTAGAGATAGGAAATAAAGTATATGTGAATTGATATCCACTGTCAGACCATCTGTTCTCGTCTTGGTTAACTCTAAGCCCTGTGTCAGGTCGTTACAAAAGTGGTAACTGATGCACAAAAAATATATGCATTTTTAGACTTATATTTTATACTCATTTTTTGTGATATTGCAATTTAAAAGAATGTATTTTTCATGTTTTATTGCAGGTTAATTTATAGGACTTGAAGCAAAAATGATGAAATTTAGAATCAAAATGACGTTTTTGAAGAAATATTTAGCATTGATGGCGCCACGTTGGACGTCGACGGTGCCAGGTTGGACGCCGACGACGCAGACTTACAGAACAGATGCCAGAATTTCCTCAGCACCGATGGCGCTAGGAGCAACGCCGACAATGTCATATAACAGAGAGCAATGAATTAATTCACGGGCCACTGACGCCAACAACACCAATATCGGTGCAAGACTGATTTCTAGAAGATTCGACGAATTTGGACGTTTTTTAAGAGTTTTTAGATGCACCTATTGGAAAGCCGACATTAGGCTCTATTAGAGTGCAAATTGATCAGAAAAATCTCTCTTCCGCACCCTCAATCACTTTGAGTCCACTAGTTATTTGTTTCTTTAGTGTTTTGAGTTTTGTGGTGAGTTTAATTGTGAATTCTTTTCTAAGAGTTGTTAGAGAGGTGGAGAATTGAGAGATTTTTTCTTCCTTACATCTTCTAAGAGAATCAAGAGTATTGTAAAGAGAGAAAAAGTCCAAGAGAGACTACAAGAGATTTGCTTTGAGAAAAAAATTCAGATAAATTTTGTTTGTTTATTATTGGTGTATGAACTTTCTTTTATATATGAAATTTGTGTTTTATTGTATCTTTCTCATGAAGTATGAGTGGTTTTTTTTTTATCTTTCTCCCTACTCTGAGATATTGTAAAATGAAGAAATAATTTGGATGTGCCAATTCGAAAATATAAAATAAATATGAGTTCTTAATTTACTTTTCGATATGACCAATTGAAATGTTAAAATATGTTGTGAAACATATGATCCGGAAAATGGAGTATGAGTTCTACAACAGAGTTATAATCACATTTAATTCAATGGTGGAGTATTTCGTTCATGGAATTAAATGCAAATAAATATGAAAATATACATATTTGGGCGTAGAATTAGAGATTTTAGGTTGACAGACTAAAATCCCTAATTTGGTCTTAGTGTTTAAAAGCTAAAACGAGCGTTAGCTTTCAGGGGAAGAGAAATGGGAGCTCTAGAGCGAGAGCCAGTGTCCTCCCATCGTAACCACCAATTTATGGACAAAACCAGAGATTAGCCAATGAATCTCTATAACACTGAATTGTGGTAGAGAATTAAAATTACTTCTATTTGACACAATACATATTTAAACCATTTATCTAATCTTATTTTACCAAAAACTCATTGTAGTAGGAAATATATTTTTTCATATTAAATAACTTTATCACATAAATATAGTTTGGTAGTTACTGTTTAAACTTTACATTCAGTTTTGCTAGTAATTAATAATTTAGTTCTGATAGTACATCAAATATTCGAAATTAGTGACAGTAATTTTATTTTATTGCTGTGAATTTTTAGTTAATTTATCATTTCAAATTTAAACCTTCCTCATGGGATCGATATTTGGGGTTTAAACAGAAATTCATGTATTAGTTGATAACGATACGTATACTTGCGAAGAATCCCTACATAAATTGCTTAAATTTCTTATTCATAAAATAATGCATCAAGTTTTTGGTACCGTTGTAAAGCGTAGTCAATTTTATATATTTTGCACAACTATATCATCGGGATCAAGTTTTTGGCGTCGTTGTCGGGGATGGTAACGTAAATTAAATACATTTGGTAAATTATGAAATTTAGCGATAACTATAAAATATATTTAAAAAAATAAAATCAAAAGTAAAAAAAATAATAAATATATATTTAAGAGTATTTTAAAGAATTTTTTCTTTGTTTATTATATTTGTTAATGCACAATATTAGATCCGAAGATTTAGTATCTTACGATTCAGAATTAGAACGTACTATTAGAAAAATTCAAAAATAAGAAAAAAAAATAATAATTTGAATGAAATGACGAATAACTTAGATAATCAAATAAATGAAAATCGACAAAGAACTTTAAAAGATTATGCTAATCCTACAGCAGTTGAACTTCACTTGACTATTCAAAATCCTGATGTTGCTGTTAATTCATTTGGGTTTAGATCTGTTATTATCCAAATGGTACAAAATAATTAGTTTGAAGGAACACCCACTGAAGATTCTAACTTACATCTTACTATTTTTCTTGAAATATGTGCTACTGTTAAATATGATGGTGTGTCTAATGATGAGTTAGACTTAGACTTTTTTCTTTTTCATTTAGGGATAAAACTAAAGCTTGGTTAAATTCATTAGTTTCCGGATCTATCAAAACTTGGGGAGAACTATCACAAAAATTTTTGGCTAAATATTTTTCATCCTCAAAAATTGCTAAGCTTAGAAATGATATTACATCTTTTTGTCAGTTTGAAGGGGAATCGATATATGAAGCTTGTGAAAGATTTAAAGTTTTCATATAAAATGTTCACACCATGATTTACCAGATTTGTTAATAATTCAAACTTTTTACAATAGATTAGTAGGATCACTTAGATCTATTATAGATGCTGCTGCAGGTGGATCACTAATGTCAAAACCTTTTGATGAAACATACTCTTTAATAGAAGAAATGACTACTAACAAATTTTAATGACATTCTGAACGGGTAAATCCTAATAGAGTAGTCAGTATTCATGATCATGATGCAATGCCTATTTTAGCATATTAAATTATCGCTATATCGAAAAAAATTGATCAAATTGGAGTGAGTTATTCTCAAATACCACCAGTATTAGAGAAAAATTCACTAGCACAACTAATTGATACTCAATCATCTTATGAAACTTTAAATGCTATAAATAATTGAAATAATAATCTCTATTCTAATTATTATAATTCTGGATGGAAAAATCATTCTAATTTTAGTTGAAATAATTATAACAATTTGGTGAATCCCTCAAGAAATTCAAACAATCAAGGAAATCCTAACTATCGACCTTATTATCCTCCTGTATTTAACTCTAACCCTAACCCACAAGTTAAAGAAAAGAAGTTCACGTTGGAAGAAGTAATGTTGAACATGAGAAATCAAATACAATTTCAAGGGGCTGCTATTAAAAATATTGAAAATCAATTAGAACATAATGCTACTGCACTTAGTAACAGACATTCACGAATTCTTTCGAGTACTGTGAAAGTTAATCCAAAAGATCAAAATAAGGAGCAAATTAAAACTTTTTAATTACAAAGTGGAAAAGAAGTAAAAACAAAAATCCAAAGAGAAACTGAAGTTGAGGAGGAGATTGAAAGCGACTACAATGAAAATGAACAATACAAGTTCCTTTAGAAAAACCCCTACTTCTGTTTCCTTAACGATTAAAGCAGAAGAATAAAGAGAAACAATTTACAAATTTTTTAAAAATCCTTAAAATTTTAACGATAAATATTCTTTTCATTGAGGCTTTAGAACAAATGCTAAGTTATGTGAAATTTATGAATGATATACTAAACAGGAAAAAGGAAGTTTACAGATCATGAGACCGTTGCACTCAGTGAAGAGTGCAACGCTATTATTTAGAAAAAACTTCCTAAAAAGTTAAAAGATTCTGGTAGTTTTACTATGTCTTGTGCTATTGGTGAAAAGTTTTTTGGAAAAACCTTATGTGATGTAGGAGCGAGTATCAATCTTATGCCTCTATCGATTTTTAAACGTTTAGATTTATGAGAGATTTTCCCTACTACTGTAACTCTTCAGTTAGCTGATCGATCAATGACTTATCCTAAATGAGTTATAAAAGATGTATTAGTAAAAGTTGATAAGTTTATTTTTCCAGTAGACTTTATCGTATTAGATATGGAGGAAGATAAATAGATTACTATTATTTTAGGGAGATCATTTCTTGTAACAGAGAGAACTGTAATAGATGTGCAAAAAGAAGGATTAATAATGAGAGTCAATGATCAAGAAGTTACATTTAATATTGCAAAAGCTATGAAATATCCTGCAATAGAAAAAAATAATGACTGTTTTAGGATGAAAGTTACTAATTATCTGAGTAATGAATAATTTAAGTAAGTTTTTGAAGAAAAATTAAGGCAAGAAGAGTATTGTGAGAATGAGAATGAAATAAAAGAAAAGAATTTAGATTTTGTTCATGAGAAATTTGAAACTTTAGCTTATTGGAAAATGATAATAAAAATCTTATTCCTTCAAGTATTAAACTATCTGAACTTGAACTGAAAATATTACCTGCTCATTTAAAATATGTGTTTTTAGGATATTCATCTACATTGTTTGTTATTGTATCTTCTAATTTAACTGAAATTCAAGAACAAAAATTAATAGAATTGTTGAAAAGATATAAACAGATTTTTGGATGGACTTTAGCAGATATTAAAGGAATTAGTTCTTCAATTTGTATACACCGAATTTTATTAGATGAACAATATGAAGCTAAGCTGATCCTCAAAGGAGATTAAACCCAATAATGAAAGAAGTTGTTAAAAAAAATCTTAAAATGATTAGATGCTGGAATTATATATTCTATTTCAGACAGTGCTTGGGTAAATCCAATTCACTGTGTTCCAAAGAAATGAGTGACAGTTGAAATAAATGAGAAAAATGAATTAATTATAATAGGACAAGTCACTGGTTGACTGGAAACAAATATTACTGCTTTGTAGATGGATATACCGAGTTTCACCAAATTCTAATTGCTCATTCGGATCAAGAAAAAACAACATTTACAAGCCCTTATGAAATATTTGTTTTTCGTAGAATGTCTTTTGGATTATGTAACGCACTTGCGACATTTCAAAGATGTATCATGTCAATTTTTAGTAATTTAATTGAACATGTAATACAAGTATTCATAGATGATTTTTCTGTATTATGAACTTCATTTGAATTATGCTTAAATAATTTAGAAAAAGTTCTGGAATTATGTGAAAAAATCAACCTAATACTAAATTGGTAAAATGTCAATTTATGGTTGCAGGAGGAATTGTACTTGAGTATAAAATTTCTGAAAATGACATGAAAATAGATCTTGTAAAAATTCAAGTTATTGAGAAACCATCACCTCCTACTACGATTAGAGGGGTAAGAAGTTTTCTAGGACATGCAGGTTTCTACAGACGTTATATAAAAAATTTTTCAAAAATAACAAAGCCATTATGCCAACTTTTAAAAAAAAATACAAAATTTGATTTTAGTGAGGAATGCATAAAAAACATTTGAATTGTTGAAAGAAAAATTAATCTCTGCACCTATAATAGTTCCACCTGATTGAGAGAAGTCATTTGAAATAATATGTGATGCTAGTGATTATGCTATTGGAACTGTTTAAGGACAAAGACACAATAAAGTTAAAGTTATATATTATGCTAGTAAAACTCTAAATGATCTTCAAATTAATTACACTACTACTGAAAGAGAGTTATTAGTTATAATTTATGTTTTTGATAAGTTTAGACCTTACTTAATTAGAGTCAAATGTATAATGCATACAAATCATTCTGCTATCAAATATTTGATGCAAAAGAAGGATGTTAACTAAAATTAATTAGATGAATACTTCTTCTCCAAAAGTTTGATTTTATGGTAGTTGATAGAAAGTAAAATGATAATCAAATAGCTGATCATTTGTCTAGACTAGAACAAGAAATATTAACAAATTTTGTAAATGAAATTTTAGAAAATTTTCATGATCAACAATTATATAATATTAATGTAGTGAATATACTGTGGTATGCCGATACAGTAAATTATATCGTGAATGATATTCTACCATCAGATGTTAAGAATCAATAATTAAAGAAATTCTATATATGATTCAAGATCAACAATTATATAATATTAATGTAGTGAATATAATGCGGTATGTCGATATAGTAAATTATATCGTGAGTGATATTCTACCATCAGATGTTAAGAATCAATAATTAAAGAAATTTTATTTATGATTCAAAATTCTATTTTTGGGATGACCCATATTTATATAAACAATATAAAAATTTAATTATTAGAAGGCGTGCCTTATGAAGAAACTCAACAAATAATTGAAAGGTTTATGATTTTAAATTTGGAGAGCATTTTGGAACAAATAGAACTGCACAAAATTTTGCATGTTGGATTTTATTGGCCTGCTCTTTTTAAAGATGTTAATGAATATATTAAAACATCGATCGATGTTAGCAAGTAGTAAATATTTCTAGAAGAAATAAAGTGTCTCTAAATTACACATTGGAAGTTGAAATTTTTGATGTGTGGGGATTATCTTTTATGAGACCATTTACGCCTTCATTTGAAAATTTATATATATTACTTGTTGATTATATGTCCAAATTGATTGAAACTATTGTTATCCCTAAATGTAATGCTTGGAGTGCTTCAAATTTTTTAAATAAAAATATTTTACAAGATATGAAATGTCTAGAGTGATTATTACAGATGAAAGATCTTATTTTAGGAATATGAGAATCGAGAAATTGATTAAAAAATATGATATTATGAATAGTTTTTTTACTGTTTATCATCCCCAAACGAGCGGTCTAGTAGAGATATCAAATCGTGAAATAAAACGAATTTTAAAAAAGCTGTAAATCCTTATAAATTGGATTGGTCTGCTAGATTAGATACTGTACTATGGGCATACAGAACTGCTTATAAGACTCTTATTTGAATGTCCCCATATAGACTTATTTTTTGAAAAACATGTCACTTATCAGTAGAATTGGAGCATAAAGTATTTTGGGCTATTGAGAAATTTAATTTTAATCTAAAAGATGCTGGTAGGAAAATATTATTGCAACTCAATGAACTTGAGGAAATTAGAAATAAAACATATGATAATGCAAAAATCTATAAAGATAAAATGAAAATATGACATGATCAGAAGATTATAAAAAAGAAATTTGAACATGTACAAGAATTTTTATTATATAATACTAGATTGAGATTATGTATAGGAAAACTGAATTCTAAATGGTTAGGACAATTCAAGGTGATTAAAGTCTATCATTATAGAATTGTTGTTATTAAATATCCTAAAATTAGAAAGATATTTAAGTTAATGGACATCGATTGAAACATTATTATGAAGGACACATACCACAATTTTAAGAAATTTTGATGTTGAGTCATCCTAATTAAACAATGGTATGTCAGGTTGATGACGTTAAACCAAACGATTTGTGGGAGGCAACCCATATATATCTATTTACATATATATCTAAATATCTTACTATTTGGTTTAATAAGTATTTTATATATTAAGAAATAATAATATTTTTGAATCCTACATAATTTTATATATCATAAATTAAAACAAATATTGATATTGGAAGAAAATCTGGAATTGAATTGAACCAAAAAAAGAAGCGACGCAATATTGGCCTCTAGCACCGACGGTGCCCTCTCGCACAAGCCATGGCGCCAACAAGGCCATCGGGAGCGTCGACAGCGTCTCGGGAAGTCCCTGCGGTTCAGGATGAATTTGGGGGGATTGCACTTCGAAATAACCGCTTAGAGGTGTTTTCCTGAAAACTGCCTTGAAGGACCAGAAACTTCTAAATTTTGAATTTCGTGGCTTCCAATTCCAGAAATACTTCAAGGTATCGAGTTTTCAATAGAAAAAAAATTGTCAGTTTTAACGTGCAGAGATTATACGAGAAAGTCATCACGAAGAAGAGATTTATCAATGAAAGATGCTTTGTCAATCATGAATTGAGTTATCCAAGTTCACAGATTGAGAAAATCATAGTACAAAGACATTGAGAAGTTCCATGTTATACTATCATTGCAGTTGTTGTGTTAGTGGTAAATGAATTTTATGCTAACTTACATGGAATTATCCAATGATTCGTCTTTGTTCGAGGTAAGGTTGTACTATTTACTCCGCCTCGAATTAATGATTTGTATATGATAGAAAACGTGCTAATATGTCATTATACGAATTTTATCCTAACAAGAGATATATCTTCATCTCTGCAAAATTACTCAATACCATGAAAATTAGTAGAGTTACAAAAGAAAGTGCAATTTTAAATTATTGCATTCAAATGGAAAAACTTATTGATGTGGGATCAATTATTTTTAAATATATTATGAGTATTATTATGAATGAGTCTATATATGGACTGCGACATCTTTCTACAATTTTTTTACTTTGCAGTCTATCTCAAGTGACATATGAAAGTTGGGAGAAAGTATTATTATCCTGGGAGCCCATGATTCCTATTGATGAAAACTATATTGATAATGGAAATAAAATATTGGATATTATCATGGATCATTCATCACATGCTTCAACACCATTAATGCCCTATATAGTTGGAAGTTCAATAACTTTGGAGAAGAAAATGTAGAATAATCGAAAGAGAACTTCAGAGTATTATGAATGCAATGAGAAATTTTAACTACTTTTTTTATCACTTAGATTGGAGGATGAAGGTGAACTTTGATCATACTAGAAAAATTGAAATAGGTTTGGTGCAGATGTTCAAGAAAAATGGATGTATCGATGAAAATTCGACTGATCAATTCCCGTACCGACTTTTCTACAATTTGTACGTCTATTACCAGTCCATGGGAGATATTAAAAGAGGAGAAAATATTGATGTGAAACAGAGTAATTGAAGAAGTTGGACTCTCTACTATTTTAAATTAATTATGTTTTTAATGTGATTTTGTTGGATTTACTCTGTTTTAGAACTCTTATAACTTTAATTGTGTGTTAAGTTTTGTGTCAGCGTTCTAGTGTTGTGGTTTGATTTCGACGTTAAATTATAATTTAGTTTTCTTTATGTATGTGTGAGTGTGATTAGAAATGTGTGTTTGTAAAAATTTGGATTTCATATATAAAAGTTAGTTTTGTGTTGTTTATGAAAATGCTTGTTTGTGAATTATTTTAGGATGAATATTAGTGTTTAAAAAGACTAATTAGACTTTGGAGTGAATTGAAAGAAAATTGAAATTGCAAAAATTGAAAAAATGAAATTTTTGGCACCGGCGCCAGCATGGGTGCCGACGGCGCCCTCAACCCAAAAGTGCCCAGACCCTTTAAAATTTTGCGATTTGCACTGTAAAAACACCATTTTTACCCTTTCGGTTACCTACAACCTCCAGTTTGCGCACTTAGGGCTTATTGGTGCTTGGATTTGAGGCGATTTGAAGGCAAAAGAAGTTCAGATTTGATCTTCTCTCGGTAAGAACTAAACTTTGAACTCAAAATTTTTTTTTTCACCAAGGATTTATCTTACATTGTCGAGATCCGAAATTTTGAAATTTTTGGGAAGATTTTGAGAAAATTATTTGGTGAAGAACTCTTACTTAGTAGATTTAAGTTTAAAACGTTCCACATTGTGATTTTCAAAATTTTAGGAATTTATTTGGATTTTCAATTTTTTCTTAAATTATCATAACACCGAGAATGAGCAAGGGAAAGAGGAAAGTGGATTTTGATGATCAAAAGTTTGTCAACTACAATAACATTTATTTCAATAGTCTATTTGCAACTAAGAAAGTAATTCTGAATCGAGTAATTAAAAATCTGGGTGGAGAAGTCAAAAATTAATTGTTGCTCGACAGTTGGAGAATTTTTGTTACTCTACTGCTGAGGCTATTATTGGTATAGTGATGAAGTTCTATGTCAACTTTAAGAAAACTTCTGAGGACTACATTTTTGTTCGTGGAAAAATGGTGGAATTTACTCCAAGAAGAATTAATGAATTTTATCAGTTGGATGACGTATATAACTGTCAGTACAAATCATTTTCTGCTATAAATGAGGCCTTAGATGAAATTATTTCTTTTCTTATTGATGGAAGAAAAGCTTGGAACTTGAAGAATAATATTAAAGTAAACTTTCATCTTTCTATGTTAAATGTAGTATCTAAGACCTGACACTGCTAGAATGATACCAACAAATCATCATAGCGGGTTACAAAGGATAGAGTCATCCTGAACTTCTGTATCCATCAGATTAGAATGATAGATGTGAACAGACAGGAGTTGATTTTGGAATGAATGAGGAGAGGATTGAACCTCTAAAACTTATTGGGCCTGCAAATATTAAAACTTATGAATCTCATGTTGAATGGAGATATGGAAGTAGGAGTAGGGATATTCCTTATACTTCTAGTAACCTTACTCTACAGAGACTTATGGAGAAACTGATGATCCAACAGAGAGATATCTTTAGGATGGAAAGCAGGATGGAAAATATGGAGGTCATAAATGCACATAATAATGATTTGACAAGACAGAAGTTTGAGGATGATGCTGCTTATGATGATGCGATAGTTAGATACATGAGGGGTGACCACTTAGTTCAGTTTCCTAGTCACCCTGTCTTTACCCCGTATCAGCAGTAAAACTTTGATGTGGAAGAAGAAGAAGATGATGGTGATTGGTGATGTTTTAGTTTGATCTTTTGTTTAGTTTATAGTTGGTTGTACTTTATTGTTGTTATTGTTTGTTTTTAGAGTGTGATACTTTTGTTTTATTTTAGATGTTATGTTGTATTGTGAACAGTAGGATTGTAAAATTGTTTTTATATTGAAAATTATTTTAGTACTGTTGTTAGTTTTTAGTAATTTGTTGAATGTATTTTTAGTTAATTCTTTCTCAGCAAATTTTTATATGGATTGTGTGTTATTTAATATTTTAAGTCTTGTAGTTTTTCATATTAGCACCTGCAATATTTCAGAGTTAAGTTTCAATATCAGAACCTTCAACAGGTAAGTCTTTTCTTTATATATTAAATGTTTTCTTTCAACCTTTATTTTTTAAGTTTTTCATGCAAAATCTTTTAAAAATTTAAGTTTGGGGGAAAAAATCTTTTTTTTTTAAAAAAAAACTTAATTTTATTTGTCCTCAATTAGCTATATTTTCAAAATTTTTAAATTTAACATGACATTTGGTATTAGAGGGTGACTTTAGATAATTATATTTATATTTTTAAAGATATAGTAAACTTAAGTAAAAATTTTCAATAATAAAGCTTAATTTTAGAGATTAAGATATTTGGTATGAAAGAATAAGACTATGTTTCTATTGTAAAATGAATTTTTATTTTTTAAGTATTAAGAATCTTAGAGTTTCATGTAAGAAGAAAAGAATAAAACTTTATGAAAAATCTTCAAAGCTAATATGAATTTATAAAGTGAATGAATGTGAAAATTTTTTAACTTTAAGAAGAGGATAGTGAAGTTCAAAATCATTAAAAGCTATCTAGATATGGTAATCCTCACTTAAAAAAAGAGAAGAGAAAAGAAAAAAGGATTGAAAATGATCATGAAAGAAAAGAAAAGAAAAGAAAAGAAAAAGATGTGAGGAGATGATTGAGGAGATGCCTAATAAAAAATTGACTTCACTTAAATCAACTTAAGAAAGAAGACTTTGCTACATTCTCTAAACTTATTTTTAAGTATTAGCATATTTACTAATAAAGTTTCATGAAGTTCTTTTTCACATGGATATTCTAAGTGGCTTTAATATGACAATTTGCAATTTTTCTTGAAAAGAATAGGGAATAAAAAATCTTAGACTTGACTGCTAGATATTCTTACACCTTTAATATTAAATAGAGTTATTTCACATTTTTCTTAAGTTATGCTATTGTATTTAGTGGACCAAAATATAGAAATCTAAAAGTTAAATTTTTTTTTCACGAGTCATATTTTTATGTAGTAACGGAATTACTTAAGGACAAATAACATTTAAGTTTGGGGATTTTGATACACAAAAAATATATGCATTTTTAGACCTATATTTTATATACATTTTTGGTGATGTTGCGCTCTAAAAGAAGATATTATTCATGTTTTATTGTATGATGTTGATTTTTAGGACTTGAAACAAAAATAAAACAAAAAAGATAGAATTTGAAGTCAAAATGACGTTTTTGAAGAAATACTCAACGCTAACAACTCAGACCTACAGAACATAGGTCAGAATTTTCTCAGCGCCGACAACGTCATTTGACAGAGAGCAAAGAATTAATTATGGGCCACTGACACCGACGACGCCAATGTCGGTGCAAGACTGATTTCTAGAAAATTTGACGAATTTGGACGCTTTTTGTGTAGTTTTTGGATGCACCTATTGGAAAACCGACATTAGACTCTATTTAGAGCGAAAATTGATCAGAAAAATCTCTCTTCTGCCCCCCTCAACCACTTTGAGTCAATTAGTCATTTATTTATTTAGAGTTTTAAGTTTTGTGGTGAGTTTAAGTGTGAATTTTTTTCTAAGAGTTGTTAGAGAGGGAGATAAGTGAGAGATTTCTTCTTTCTTACATCTTTTAAGAGAGAATCAAGGGTATTGTAAAGAGAGAAAGAGTCCAAGAGAGGTTATAAGTGATTTGCTTTGAGAAAGAGTTTCAGATATGTTTTGTTTGTTTATTACTGGTGTATGAACTTTTTTTTATATATGAAATTGTGTTTTGTTGTATCTTTTTCATCAAGTCTGAGTAATTTTCTATCTTTCTCCCTACTCTGAGATATTGTGAAATGAAGAGATAATTTAGATGTGTCAATTTTAAAATATAAAATAAATTGTGATGGTTTTTCCACTCCGTTAATTTATTTTTCGATCTGGTTAATTAAAATGTTAAAATATGTTGTGAAATGTATGACCCAGGAAATTGAGTATGAGTTGTACAACAGAGTGAGGATCACATTTAATTCCATGAAGGAGTATTTCGTTTATGGAATTAAGTGCAAATAAATAGAAAAATATACATTGTTGAGTATTTCGTTCATTAAATTAAGTGAAATGTTAAAATATGTTGTGAAATATTTGATTCGGGAAATGGAGTATGAGTTCTATAACAGAATGAGAATCACATTTAATTCCTTGAATGAGTATTTCGTTCATAGAATTAAGTGCAAATAAAGAGAAATATATATATTGTTGGGTGTAGAATTGGAGATTTTATGGTGACAGACTAAAATCCTCAATTTGGTTTTAGTGTTTAAGAACTAAAGCGAGCATTAGCCTTCAAAAGAAAAAAAGTGGGAGCTCTGGAGTGAGAGTCAGTACGCTCCCAACCTAACCACGGATTTAGGGACTAAACCTGAGATTAGACAATGATTCTCTATAACATTGAATCATGGTAGAGAATTAAAATTGTTTCTATTTGACACAATACATATTTAAACAATTTATCTTATCTTATTTTACCAAAAACTCATTGTAGTTGGAAAAATATTTTTTCATATTAGATAACTTCATCACATTAACATAGTTTGGTAGTTACTGTTTAAACTTTGCATTTCATTTTTGCTAATAGTTAATAATTTAGTTCTGATAGTATATCAAATATTCGAAATCAGTGACAGTAATTTTATTTTGTTGCTGTGAATTTCCTAGTTAATATATCATTTCAAATTTAAACATTCATCGTGTGATCGATATTTGGGGCTTAAACAGAAAGTCTTGTATTATTTGATAATGATACGTATACTTGCGTAGAATCCCTTCATAAATTACTAATATTTCTTATTTATAAAATAAAACATCAAGTTTTTTGCACCGTTGTAAAGCAAAGTCAACTCTATATATTTTGCACAACTATATCATCGGGATCAGTATCAGAGCCAAGTTTTAGATTAAAAAATATGAAACTTAATGAAAGTGCAAATAGGAGGATTGAACTAAATTATAAATAATATAAATTAAATTTTAAATGACTTTAATTAAATTATTTTATTGTTATTTCAAAATCATGGATGATCTAGAAGTGGAAGCCTGAGGCGATGATGATGTTGAATCTGATATACGCCAAAATGTTACGGTCGACGTTGATGCTTTTGTTGAGATGATGAATGTTGTGACACAGACGATTAGAAACTCTCAACCTCAGGCTAGTAACAGGGGATGACCATCAATGAATAAGTACTTGAAGCTTTTTCATGACATGAGGCCACCTTTATTTTTGGAGCAGGAGGGCCAGTGGAAGTTGAAACCTAGCTGTTGAGGGTTGAGAAGATCATTGATGTGTTGTCATGTCCACCGAAGAGGAGGGTTACACTTGCTACCTTTGCCTTTGAGGGAGAAGTTGAGAGGTGGTTGTAATGACAAATGCAGGAAGTTTGGAGGTTGATCCGGACATTTGGTGTCGTCGGAGGAATTCGTATAAACCTTCAGAAGTTGGTTTGTACCACTGTCAGCCAGGAGACAGATGCACAATAAATTTATTAGGTTGGTGTAAGGAGATCGATCAATCATTCAGTACGAGGTGGAGTTTACTGTGTTGTCGAGGTATGCACCACAACTTTTTCCTACTGCAGAGGAGAAGTTTCACAGATTCGTTCTGGATTGAAGGTTTCAATCAGGCTGCCATTAATACCACTTGGGATCGAAGGTTATTTAGAACTAGTGGAAAGGGCCAGAAGAATAGAAATTGATTTTCAGCAAACTCAAAAGCATAAAGATATGCATAAGAGGAAGAGCATGGAAAAAGTATCACAAACAGTTTATTCTTGAGAGTCTAGCGTGAAAAAAATAAAGTTTTTATTGGAGTTATTAGTTAGACTGGTAACAACACTATAGAGCTTTATGCTAAGTGTTGTAAGCAACATCGTGGTGAATTTCTTTTTGGTTTGAAAGTGTCACTTATGTAGAGAGTCTGGACATGAGATGAGAAATTGCGCAAATTCTACTTAGAGATCCTCATCAGATGCTAATCCAGGAAGGGATTCAACTCAGAGAAATTTTCCGGAAGGATTTGCATTTAATAGTGGTTAGCAGAGAAGGACAACTGTCGATACTATGACTCGTAAGGAGCAACCAAGATAGAACACTCGGCCAAGAATCTAATCTATGACCCATCAGGACCCTCAAGGACATATTGCTGCTGATGCTGATGCTTATGCATAGAGTTGATAGGGTGATTTGTCACTTGGGTGTTATGTTATCTTTCATGTTAGTTGTCTATTGCTGAGTATTTTTTTATGTACTTTGATTTCAAAAACTGAGTATTTTGTTAGTATGTTGTCTTGATTCAGATGTTTGAAGACTGCTTAGTTGGATAACATTTTCTTGGATGAAAGGTTTATCACATCTGTTTTTGTTATCATTTAACAGGAATAAGATTTTTATAATAATTTGGAGACAATTCATGTTTTATTTCCATAATAAATTGTTGATGTGAAATTCATGAATTTTGAGGACAAAATTTTTATAGGACGGGAAGATTGTAATATATGAATTTTGAAAAATAAATAAATAAATATAAAAATAAAATTAAATAGTTGTCTCTTAAAAGGGGTGCATTTATTCATTGGGATTAAAACGCACACCTTCAACCCTCATTCGACCATTTAACGAACAGAGAAGGGGGAGGAATGGAAGTGAAGAGAAAAAAAGGAGAAATAAGAAAAACAAGAAGGAAGGAGTAAGTGTGTGACCTGTCGATTGGGGAAGATTGACGTTCAGGGTAAACCTCGTGTTTGCATGTGAGGAAGCTGAAGGATCGTGAGTATCTCTTACCTGTTTCGAACTTGAAACCTAGCATGAGGAGGAAATGATGTCATAGAGGCATAGACTGTTGGGCCGTGTTGAGATTGAAGAAGAGGGAAGAAGCATGTGTTGCTCTATCGAGATCGAGCCGCATCGAAGAAAAAAAAAGGAAGAAGCATGTGCCCTTTTCAAAGAAGAAGAAAGAGGAAGATGAAATGGAAACCCAACCATAACAACAAGAAAGAAAGGATGATTATGCGTTGCTCTATTGGGTTGGGCCGAGATCATAGCCGAAGAGGAAGAAGAGGCACAATGCTCACAATCAGAGGAAGAAGAAGACCAGGATGCGAGCTCTGCGTGTGTTAGTGCCTTCAAGTCGTGCGAAGGAGCAGAAGATGACTTGTGTGCAGGACGAGAGCCTATCCTAGCATGTGGGACGAAGGTTATTCGAGTTTTAGGGTTAGCCGAAGGTTATATTAGGTAAGTTAAGAAAATTATATACTTAGATTTTTATTTAATTTGATGTTAAGTTTGATATTTATTAGGATCCTAGCATGTTGTCCTGAATTTGAGGAAGCATCGTGATGCGAAATTCTTGCAAGAGAGAAGAGGAAGAATCGTGGGCGTGAAGTGGAGAACTGAAGGCCATCGAAACCCTATTTTGCGAGTTAAGGTAAACTTTTGTGTTAGATCCGTGATTAGAATTTTTATATATATTAAATTATGTTTATTTATTATGTTAATATGAAATTAGTTTAATTGAGGTCAAGAAGACTAACAAGCAAGTGTGGAGGATTAAACTAATAAAGAGATCTCTTAATAATTGAGGTGAGTAATTGTATTTCTAAATTTCAGTAATTATTTCTATTTCAAAATGTATGTTTGATTTCATGTATTCGCTAGTTCAACAATGAATTTTTCATATTGTCAAACAGGATAGATGTGCATGTTATTGTTGCATAACCATTTAGTTTGGTATGATATCAGATCATTCCAAAACTTTGGTAGAGACCTACATATGACTTTAGTAGAATTCTATATATAAGCTTATCACATTATCACACTCACACACACACACACACACACACATATGTCAATTTATTATTTAATCTCTAGAATTTAGTAAATGTGCATATGTTAGTTGATTCAATGACTTATAGATATTGTAAATTTGTATTATTCATCAGCAGATAGTGGTAAATGTTTCATAGAAGAGAATGCATGATGGAAGAGTGAAATAACTTATATATGAATACTTGTAAATGCATGTTCAGAGGAGTTCACCTCCTCATGGTACAGACAGGGGATGTCAGTGTCCCCGCATGCGTAGAGAATTTTCTACCACTCCAGACTATTGTGATAGCTAATTCATCAACCGCTATGCCAACGAGATAATATCGGTCAGAGGCGAGTATACTAGAACTTACCTCCCCAGATAATTGTTTACATTATTAACCGCTGAGCCGACGAGATAATTTTGGTCAGGGGAAGATAAGGGTCTTCCCATCCTAGACAATTGCGATGTGTATATCGCTAACAATTGTGTCGATGTGAACTGACGAGGCAATATTGGCCAAGAGCGTGTTAAGTTTTATTGATGGTGATCTTCTAAGTAGACAAATATGCATGTAAAGTATAAAATAAATGTAAAGTTAATCATATAAAAATTTAGTGTTTTCATTTAAAAATATTATTGATACATGCATTAGTATATTCAAAGATTTCATATAAAATATTAGCATAGTAAAAATTTTTTTATAAAGATATAAAAAACCAAGATGCATATTGATTTCTTTTCTTATTTTATTGTAATTTAGAAGTGTAATTACTCGTGTTATCTTGAGATAACTCATTATATTGTTTTAACATTTTTCAGATTTTAAACTTTTGATTATGATGAATTGAAGAAGAGGAGATAATATGTGCAAGGGACGAGAATAGCAAACGAAAAGCTACAAATATTTCTTTTTGTTAATTTTAATTTATTTTTTTGTTTGAATGCTAAACTATTAGTGATAGAAATAGAATATATGAGAATTGATAATCACTGTTTGACTGTATGTTCTCCTCTTGATTAATTCCAAGCCCGGGGCTGGGTCTTGACACTTTTACTGTCTACCTCGCTGATTCATTTTTCGCTCATAGTTTTAAGCTAGGCAGTCGTTGACGTCCTTGCCACCTGCTGTTCATAGCGGGAAACTACTCTTTTTTTGCTTCTGGTTTGCTGTCTTGTCACCGTTCATGTTGATTTTCAGCAGTCATCTATCCTCCCACTCACATAATCAATCATACAAATTCCTTAGCGTGTTTTGTTCGCTTAGCCTTCCACAAAATAGAACCAATGAAAATCTTCAATCAAGTTATATGGTCAATCCATTGTCTTTCATCAACGCTTCTCTTCTTTAAAAGTTCTATCTCATAGAATTTACTTCTTGTTGTTAGCAAGAAATTTAAAAATACAATTGCAACCAAACATGATATAAAAAAATCAAGAAAGACCATATGTATTTGTGAATGAAAAGGGAACATATTAACTAGGATAGGAAGGAAAAGGAAGCAAACATTCAAAACTAAGCTAAGATAATTCTATGAAATAAAACAATGAAATCACTTAAGCACTTTTTTTATACAAAAGGGTAAAATATATACATCTCTAAGAGGCATTGCAAAATATGAATAAATCAAAAACGGAAAAGATGGGAATTAAGAAGGGGTTACGACACTAAAGCAAATCACACAGATTGTATCTAAGGAACATGCTGAACCTTACATATACTCGACAAGACGAGTTGATGGAACCTGAAAATGGTAATGGATGATAAATGTGACGTCATGCAATCAACCCTAAAGCAAAGTACACACATTGTATCTAAGTACCATGTTGACCCTCACATATACTCCATAAGACGAGTCGATCAAACATGACAATGATTGTGTACGTTGAATTGGATATCATGAAATCAACTCTAGAATGTCTCGATCATGCTTGAAGCCACCTAAAATATCACATGTTCGTAAAATGAACCACCTCATTGCATTCGGAGCATCGAGATTACATAAAGGTATTCCATGATTAAAAGGAGAAAATAAGATAAGGACTGAAATCGAATGTTATGTCGTGCAAATCAATGTCAAATCGACCCGACTGATAGAGAAATTACTCAAATGACATCTAATTGCAAAACAAACTTCGTCAATGCTTATGGAACATAAAATATACTATAAAAAAACACTAATATTGTCGGGAATTTGTTTTGTGTATGTCTGTTCGGGATAGTTGTAGATGTCTCTGGTTTGCACTTCTAGGGCAATATCCAATAGTCGAGTGGTGCTTCGGTTGTATCTCGCTATCGATGTAGTAATTATCCTTTCCCCCACCCTTCCCCATCCTTCCAACTTCGCTCCCTTTCGCTCACCCTTACTGTAGTCGCCCGTGGTTGTTTTCTTATAGTTTTCCCACTGTTACAGTCTTCATCTTCACTGTCGTTGTTCACTATAAAAAAACTATAAATTAGTATCATAAATAACGTTAGAATTATTTCTGACGCCAAAGTTAGTGGACGATTAGCACCCTTTAGTATTGCCCCGTGGTTCCACTTCCAAAAAAATGACACAGGCAAGTTGCATCGAGCATAAGTCGCTAATACGACGCTATAGCATCAGATTAGCGTCGGCCATAATTGACACTAAGGCCGACGCAAGAGCTCCTGCGAACTGCAGTTTTACTTCGCACCTTCTTCTCCTTCGGGTTCATTTCGTCTCCTCTTAAGATTCTTCGGCGAATCCAGCTTCGATTCACTGCTCTCAAGTTGAGAATGCTTCTTCCTCACCCAAGCTTTGGTTCCAAAAATACATAGGTTTAGCTCAAAATTTTTTTTGTATTCCATTGATAGGTGCATATAAATTTCATAGTTTTCTTCAAGTTTAGGTGTGATATATATAAATACATTAGAAATTTGTGCTATGTATGAAAATTTTGGTGTGAGATAAGTAAATGCAAAAAAAATTGTGGTATGTATGTAAATATGAAATTTAGGTGTGTGATATGTGAATGCATAACAAATTTGTGCTAAGTATGTAAATATGAAAATTTAGGTGTGAGATGTAAATGCATAAGAAATTTGTGTATGTAAATGTGAAATTTAGGTTTGAGATATGTAAATAAAATAAGAAATTTTGTACTATGTATGTAATATTAAAATTTAGGAGAGAGATATGTAAATACATAAGAAATTTGTGTTATGTATGTAAGTATGAAAATTTAGGTGTGAGATATATAAATGTAAATACATAATAAATTTGTGTTATGTTTATGAATATAAAATTTAAGTGTGAGATATACATGTCAATACTTATGAAATTTGTATTGTGTATGCAAATATGAAAATCTATGTTTGAGATATGTAAATACATAAGAAATTTGTGATATGTAAGTTTAGGGCGGAGTTAGTTTAGCGAAGCCCACTAGAATGTGCATGTACATATAAATGTAAGTACTTCACTTTCAACCTCTAGTGCTGGCACCAAATACTTGATCCAACCCGTAATTACGTAGATATTTAATTTCATAGCCAAAAACTTGACACACTTTACTTAGGCGGCTAATGTGCAAAATGGATACGCTATAAAATTTAGAATTGATTTATATTATACACACTAGAGATTCTACGCAAATATACGTATCGTTGCAAGTAGTATAGAGTTTTCTTTTAAAGTCAGAGTATCAATCTAATAGAGAAGCGAGGTAAGAATCCCTTAGGCTAATTCTAGTCTACTACTGTCAGACTTCAGTTTTGAATGACGATTAAGAGTGTTTTTTTCATAATGACTCCTAAATACAAACCTAAATCTAAAGATAGACTTAACTAAAGAAATTAGTTTGGAGAATTTTAAGATTTTACAAACTAACTTTCACATGCAACAACCTGGATAATGCGTAAAAATGAAGTGCTTAGAATTTAATGTGGCCAATGACAATAGAAGCATGCATATTGTTTACCATCTCCCAAGTGCATAAAGAATATTGACTAATCTAAAGTTAAGTTTCTGATTGATATGGTCGTGCTGAGTAGATTCTAGTATCTCAGTTTCAGATTACCCAATGTGTCTTCTCTATTAGGACCAACCAGGCCTCAAGTTCTGAACTAAAGACCAAATTGATAAATGTTCTACCCTGTAACTCTAGAATCATCAATTATATGCCCACAAAACTTATCTCTCTATTTATTTACACTCCCTCTTGGGCTTGACTCCCCTCCATTCAAGGTTTAGTGTGATACTCACTAGTTTTGTGAAATCATAACTCTCTCGGGTCATTATGTTTTCGCAACATATTTTAACATTACAAATGATCAGTTTGCAAAGTAAATTAAGAACCAGTGAAAATACCATCATATTATAATATAAGAGAATTTCTAGAAAATATGAATTCCTAAACATGCATCCAATTTATTGCAAAAGAAAAGTAAAATGAAGGTAATGACATAATGATACATCAAACTAATATATTATTTTAAGTACATATTTTATGCTTATTTTTTGTGATATTGCACTTTAAATAAGAGTATTTTCATATTTTTATTGCAGATATATTATTATTAGGTATTTGGAGCAAAAATGACAAAATTTGGAGCCAAAACAATGAATTTTGGAATTTTGGCACATGATACGTCGTTTGACAAAGGTTTGGCACATGATGCTTCACGGTTTTTTGTGGATTAAGGTGGTTCGAGATGAATTTTGTGCGAATTTTCAAAGAGACACTTGTTTTACACACATATTGGAGTAATTCAATGCATCTAGACATTTTGGAAGATTCTTTTATGAAGGGATATGTCTCTTGGATAAAGTGACACATCTTTTGAATTCAAAAGAGTTGACTTTTGGAGAGAATTTTGAATTACTTTTGAAAAGAGAACCCAAAATAAAAGAGAAAGATTTCAAGGAGTTGAAGAAAGAACGAAAAGGACAAGAAAGTGGAGGTGGCGTGAAAGGCAAGGAGAGAAGAAGAAGAGATTTTCTTCTAGAGTTTTAAGAGAGAGGGAATGTGAGAGATTTCTTCTTCATTACACTTTTAAGAGAGAATTGAGTGCGCTTGTAAAGAGAAAAAGACTTGGAGACAACTTTTAGGGATTTGTCTGGGAAGGATTGTGAGATAAGTTGTGTATTTTATTTTTTTTATTTTGTAAACTTGTTTATATATATATAATTCATGCTTTGTCGTATTTTTTTCATGAATTCTGGGTATTCATCTTTATTATTCACCTTGTTTTGAGATATGTTTTTTTGAAGAATTGATTTTGTTTTCTATAGTTTTAAATGTCAATAATTTTTTATGATTTGAACTCTGATTTTCATTTACTTTTCGATCTGGTCAATTGAAATGTTAAAAAATGCCGAGAAACGTATGTTCTGAAAAGAGTTATGATTTCTACAACAGAGGGGAGAATAACATTTGATTTCATGTGAGAGCATGTCATCCATGAAATAGAGTGCAAATACATAGGAAAATATACTTTGTTGGATGCAAAATTGGAGATTTTAAGATGACAGATTAAAATTCTCACTTTGGTCCAGTTGATACGAGATTGTTAGCCCTTAGGGGAGGAAGTAGTTGGAGCTCTGGAGTGGCAGCCGGTATCCTCCCAACCTAACCACGAAATTAATGTCTAAACTCTGGATTAGTCAATATTATTTATAGCACTTGAAAGGGGGTAAAAAAATGATTGTTTCTATTTAACACAAAACAGTTTTTATCTTTCTTAAATTTGAATCTTCCATCAACAAAAATTTGTTTAGTTTTCATAATTTTACTTTTGAAAATTTAGTTTTTCATTAGTTAACTCTGTCTTTCAACTACATGTTATATATCATTCACTCTAGTAGTTAATATTCAAACTTCGCACTTTACTTTTATTTTTCTATTTTTAAATTATAAAATAATTTTAAGAAATTACTTATAAGTTTTTCCAATTTATCTGTGGGATCGATATCTAAGACTCCATTAGAGTTCTTTATTACTTCAGCGATGCGTATACTTGCGTTGATTTTAAAGGGGATTTGACAGTTTAAAAGAGTTTTAAAGATAAACTATTTTCATAAAAGGTACTTTTGTTGAGATTATATTGCATATTTTATTGTTATATTTGTCGTGTGTATTTTGTAACATTGAAAATATTTACAAAATTTACATACTAAATCTACCTGCATCAAGTTTTTGGCACTGTTGTCGGGAAAATAACTAAAAATATTACTAAGAAATTTTATTTTATTATAAACATATATAAAAGAAGAGTTTTGTAGTTTAGTTTTTAACATTTTCTTATTTGTGTTTATTTATTTTTAATTACTTGTTTTGTGTATTTATGGGTAATATAAGATCTGAAAATTTAGTAACTTACGATCCTGAGTTAGAGAGAACTATTAAAAAAATCAAAAACAATAAAAAAATAGATCATTTTAGCAAAATGGCTAGCAATTTGAGTAATGCTGGAAATGAAAATAAACATCATTAGAGACCTTTAAGAGATTATGTTAATCCTACAGCAGATGAAATTCATTTGAGCATATAGAACCCTGTTGTAGCTGTCAATTCATTTGAGTTTAAACCTGTTATTATCCAAATAGTACAAAATAATTAATTTGGAGGAACATCAACTGAATATTTTAATTTACAACTTGTTAGTTTTCTAGAATTGTGTGCTACATTTAAATATGATGGAGTGTCGAATGATGCTGTCAGACTTATACTTTTTCCTTTTTTCACTAAAGGATAAAACTGAGATGTGGTTAGCACTTGGATATATCAGAACATGGGGAGATTTGTCACAAAATTCTTTTCTAAATATTTCCCACATTCAAAAACTGCTAAGCTTAAAAATAATATTACATTTTTTTGTCAGTTTGAAGGGGAATCAATTTATGAAGTCTGGGAAAGATTTAAAGATCTTCTTTGAAAGTGTTCACACCATATTTTGTCATATTGGTTAATAATTCAAACTTTTTATAATTGGTTGGTTGGATATCTTAGATCGATAATTGACGTTGCTGCTGGTGGATCATTAATATCAAAACCATTCGATGAAGCATATTCATTAATTGAAGATATGACTATTAATAATTTTCAATGGCTCTCTGAAAGGATAAATCTAAAAAAGTAGCTAGTATTCACGATTCTGTTGCAATATCTATGTTAGCTGCCCAAATAGTTGTTATATCGAAGAAGATAGATAAATATGGAATGAATTATTCTCAGACAGCACCTGTGCTTGAGGAAAACACAGTGGGACAAATGATAAAATCTCAATCTTCTTATGAGACTTTAAATATAATAAACAACCGTTCTAATAATCCTTATGTCAATTATTATAATTATTGTTGGAAGAATCATCCGAACTTTAGTTGGAGTAACAATAATTATAATGCTGCAAATCCGCAATGGGGAAACAATATTGTGAACCTATTGGAAAATTCTAACAATCAAGGGAATCAAGCTTATAAAACTTATTACCCCCCAGGTTTTAATAATTGCAGAGTAAGGAGAAAAAGTTATCAATGGAAGAATTGATATTGCAAATGGGAAGTCAACTACAAAGTCAAGAAGCTGCAATTAGGAACATGAAAAATCAATTGGGATGTATTGCTAACGCACTTAACAATAGACCTTCAAGAATATTGCCTAGTAATGTTGAAGTAAATCCTAAAGATCAAAACAAAAAAACAAATTAAAGCTATTTAACTAAGAAGTGGAAAAGAATTAGAAAACAAAGTTCAACAAGAAGTTGAAATTGAAAAAGATAAGATGGAAAATGAAAAATCTAGTGAAGATTTTCATTTTGAAGCAGAAAGTCATATTAAACCAACGAAAATCTCTATAGAAAGACCACCACCTCCATTTCCTCAAGGATTGAAGCAGAAAAACAGAACCAATTTTCTAAATTTTTGAAAATTTTAAGGAAATTAACGATAAACATTCCATTTGTTGAAGCTTTAGAACAAATGTCAAGATATGTGAAATTCATGAAGGATGTACTTAATAAGAAAAAGAAGTTTGTAGATAATATGATTGTTGCACTCAGTGAAAAGTGTAGCGCTATAATTCAGAAAAAACTTCCTTAAAAAACTTAAAGATCCTGAAAGTTTTACAATTCATTGTGCTATTAGTGAACAATTTTATGGAAAATTTTTATGTAATTTAGGAGTCAGTATTNAAATTTGTGTATGTAAATGTGAAATTTAGGTTTGAGATATGTAAATAAAATAAGAAATTTTGTACTATGTATGTAATATTAAAATTTAGGAGAGAGATATGTAAATACATAAGAAATTTGTGTTATGTATGTAAGTATGAAAATTTAGGTGTGAGATATATAAATGTAAATACATAATAAATTTGTGTTATGTTTATGAATATAAAATTTAAGTGTGAGATATACATGTCAATACTTATGAAATTTGTATTGTGTATGCAAATATGAAAATCTATGTTTGAGATATGTAAATACATAAGAAATTTGTGATATGTAAGTTTAGGGCGGAGTTAGTTTAGCGAAGCCCACTAGAATGTGCATGTACATATAAATGTAAGTACTTCACTTTCAACCTCTAGTGCTAGCACCAAATACTTGATCCAACCCGTAATTACGTAGATATTTAATTTCATAGCCAAAAACTTGACACACTTTACTTAGGCAGCTAATGTGCAAAATGGATACGCTATAAAATTTAGAATTGATTTATATTATACACACTAGAGGTTTTACGCAAATATACGTATCGTTGCAAGTAGTATAGAGTTTTCTTTTAAAGTCAGAGTATCAATCTAATAGAGAAGCGAGGTAAGAATCCCTTAGGCTAATTCTAGTCTACTACTGTCAGACTTCAGTTTTGAATGACGATTAAGAGTGTTTTTTTCATAATGACTCCTAAATACAAACCTAAATCTAAAGATAGACTTAACTAAAGAAATTAGTTTGGAGAATTTTAAGATTTTACAAACTAACTTTCACATGCAACAACCTGGATAATGCGTAAAAATGAAGTGCTTAGAATTTAATGTGGCCAATGACAATAGAAGCATGCATATTCTTTACCATCTCCCAAGTGCATAAAGAATATTGACTAATCTAAAGTTAAGTTTCTGATTGATATGGTCGTGCTGAGTAGATTCTAGTATCTCAGTTTCAGATTACCCAATGTGTCTTCTCTATTAGGACCAACCAGGCCTCAAGTTCCGAACTAAAGACCAAATTGATAAATGTTCTACCCTGTAACTCTAGAATCATCAATTATATGCCCACAAAACTTATCTCTCTATTTATTTACACTCCCTCTTGGGCTTGACTCCCCTCCATTCAAGGTTTAGTGTGATACTCACTAGTTTGGTGAAATCATAACTCTCTCGGGTCATTATGTTTTCGCAACATATTTTAACATTACAAATGATCAGTTTGCAAAGTAAATTAAGAACTAGTGAAAATACCATCATATTATAATATAAGAGAATTTCTAGAAAATATGAATTCCTAAACATGCATCCAATTTATTGCAAAAGAAAAGTAAAATGAAGGTAATGGCATAATGATACATCAAACTAATATATTATTTTAAGTACATATTTTATGCTTATTTTTTGTGATATTGCACTTTAAATAAGAGTAATTTCATATTTTTGTTGCAGATATATTATTATTAGGTATTTGGAGCAAAAATGACAAAATTTGGAGCCAAAACAATGAATTTTGGAATTTTGGCGCATGATACGTCGTTTGACAAAGGTTTGGCACATGATGCTTCACGGTTTTTTGTGGATTAAGGTGGTTCGAGATGAATTTTGTGCGAATTTTCAAAGGGACACTTGTTTTACACACATATTGGAGTAATTCAATGCATCTAGACATTTTGGAAGATTCTTTTATGAAGGGATATGTCTCTTGGATCAAGTGACACATCTTTTGAATTCAAAAGAGTTGACTTTTGGAGAGAATTTTGAATTACTTTTGAAAAGAGAACCCAAAATAAAAGAGAAAGATTTCAAGGAGTTGAAGAAAGAACGAAAAGGACAAGAAAGTGGAGGTGGCGTGAAAGGCAAGGAGAGAAGAAGAAGAGATTTTCTTCTAGAGTTTTAAGAGAGAGGGAATGTGAGAGATTTCTTCTTCATTACACTTTTAAGAGAGAATTGAATGCACTTGTAAAGAGAAAAAGACTTGGAGACAACTTTTAGGGATTTGTTTGGGAAGGATTGGAGATAAGTTGTGTATTTTATTTTTTTTATTTTGTAAACTTGTTTATATATATATAATTCATGCTTTGTCGTATTTTTTTCATGAATTCTGGGTATTCATCTTTATTATTCACCCTGTTTTGAGATATGTTTTTTTGAAGAATTGATTTTGTTTTCTATAGTTTTAAATGTCAATAATTTTTTATGATTTGAACTCTGATTTTCATTTACTTTTCGATCTGATCAATTGAAATGTTAAAAAATGCTGAGAAACATATGTTCTGAAAAGAGTTATGATTTCTACAACAGAGGGGAGAATAACATTTGATTTCATGTGAGAGCATGTCATCCATGAAATAGAGTGCAAATACATAGGAAAATATACTTTGTTGGATGCAAAATTAGAGATTTTAAGATGACAGATTAAAATTCTCACTTTGGTCCAGTTGATTGGAAATTAATACGAGATTGTTAGCTCTTAGGGGAGGAAGTAGTTGGAGCTCTGGAGTGGCAGCCGGTATCCTCCCAGCCTAACCACGAAATTAATGCCAAAACTCTGGATTAGTCAATATTCTTTATAGCACTTGAAAGGGGGTAAAAAAATGATTGTTTCTATTTAACACAAAACACTTTTTATCTTTCTTAAATTTGAATCTTCCATCAACAAAAAATTTGTTTAGTTTTCATAATTTTACTTTTGAAAATTTAGTTTTTCATTAGTTAACTCTGTCTTTCAACTACATGTTATATATCATTCACTCTAGTAGTTAATATTCAAACTTCGCACTTTACTTTTATTTTTCTTTTTTTAAATTATAAAATAATTTTAAGAAATTACTTATAAGTTTTTCCAATTTATCTGTGGGATCGATATCTAAGACTCCATTAGAGTTCTTTATTACTTCAGCGATACGTATACTTACGTTGATTTTAAAGGGGATTTGACAGTTTAAAAGAGTTTTAAAGATAAACTATTTTCATAAAAGGTACTTTTGTTGGGATTATATTGCATATTTTATTGTTATATTTGTCGTGTGTATTTTGTAACATTGAAAATATTTACAAAATTTACATACTAAATCTACCCGCATCAAGTTTTTGGCACTGTTGTCAGGAAAATAACTAAAAATATTACTAAGAAATTTTATTTTATTATAAACATATATAAAAGAAGAGTTTTGTAGTTTAGTTTTTAACATTTTCTTATTTGTGTTTATTTATTTTTAATTACTTGTTTTGTGTATTTATGGGTAATATAAGATCTGAAAATTTAGTACCTTACGATCCTGAGTTAGAGAGAACTATTAAAAAAATCAAAAACAATAAAAAAATAGATCATTTTAGCAAAATGGCTAGCAATTTGAGTAATGCTGGAAATGAAAATAAACATCATTAGAGATCTTTAAGAGATTATGCTAATCCTACAACAGATGAAATTCATTTGAGCATATAGAACCCTGTTGTAGCTGTCAATTCATTTGAGTTTAAACCTGTTATTATCCAAATAATACAAAATAATTAGTTTGGAGGAACACCAACTGAATATTTTAATTTACAACTTGTTAGTTTTCTAGAATTGTGTGCTACATTTAAATATGATGGAGTGTCGAATGATGCTGTCAGGCTTATATTTTTTCCTTTTTTCACTAAAGGATAAAACTGAGATGTGGTTAGCACTTGGATATATCAGAACATGAGGAGATTTGTCACAAAATTCTTATCTAAATATTTCCCACATTCAAAAACTGCTAAGCTTAAAAATAATATTACATTTTTTTGTCAGTTTGAAGGGGAATCAATTTATGAAGTCTGGGAAAGATTTAAAGATCTTCTTTGAAAGTGTTCACACCATGTTTTGTCATATTGGTTAATAATTCAAACTTTTTATAATTGGTTGGTTGGATATCTTAGATCGATAATTGACGTTGCTGCTGGTGGATCATTAATATCAAAACCATTCGATGAAGCATATTCATTAATTGAAGATATGACTATTAATAATTTTCAATGGCTCTCTGAAAGGATAAATCTAAAAAAGTAGCTAGTATTCACGATTCTGTTGCAATATCTATGTTAGCTGCCCAAATAGTTGTTATATCGAAGAAGATAGATAAATATGGAATGAATTATTCTCAGACAGCACCTGTGCTTGAGGAAAACACAGTGGGACAAATGATAAAATCTCAATCTTCTTATGAGACTTTAAATATAATAAACAACCGTTCTAATAATCCTTATGTCAATTATTATAATTATTGTTGGAAGAATCATCCGAACTTTAGTTGGAGTAACAATAATTATAATGCTGCAAATCCGCAATGGGGAAACAATACTGTGAACCTATTGGAAAATTCTAACAATCAAGGGAATCAAGCTTATAAAACTTATTACCCCCAGGTTTTAATAATTGCAGAGTAAGGAGAAAAAGTTATCAATGGAAGAATTGATATTGCAAATGGGAAGTCAACTACAAAGTCAAGAAGCTGCAATTAGGAACATGAAAAATCAATTGGGATGTATTGCTAACGCACTTAACAATAGACCTTCAAGAATATTGCCTAGTAATGTTGAAGTAAATCCTAAAGATCAAAACAAAAAAATAAATTAAAGCTATTTAACTAAGAAGTGAAAAAGAATTAGAAAACAAAGTTTAACAAGAAGTTGAAATTGAAAAAGATAAGATGGAAAATGAAAAATCTAGTGAAGATTTTTATTTTGAAGCAGAAAGTCATATTAAACCAATGAAAATCTCTATAGAAAGACCACCACCTCCATTTCCTCAACGATTGAAGCAGAAAAACAGAACCAATTTTCTAAATTTTTGGAAATTTTAAGGAAATTAACGGTAAACATTCCATTTGTTGAAGCTTTAGAACAAATGTCAAGCTATGTGAAATTCATGAAGGATGTACTTAATAAGAAAAAGAAGCTTGTAGATAATATGATTGTTGCACTCAGTGAAAAGTGTAGCAGTATAATTCAGAAAAAACTTTCTTAAAAACTTAAAGATCCTGGAAGTTTTACAATTCATTGTGCTATTAGTGAACAATTTTATGGAAAATTTTTATGTAATTTAGGAGTCAGTATTAATTTTATGTTGTTATCAATTTTCAGAAGGTTCAGCTTAAGAGATATGTCATCTACCACTGTAACTCTTCAGTTAACTGATCGTTCGATTACCTATCCTAAAAGAGTTGCAGAAATTGTTTTAGTAAAGATTGATAAATTTATCTTTCTTGTGGACTTTATTGTATTAGATATGGAGAAAAAAAAGAATTTTTTATCATTTTAGGAAGACTATTCCTAGTCATTGGAAGAACTTTGATAGATGAGCAAAAAAGAGAACTAACTATGAGAGTTAGTGATCAAGATGTTACATTTAATATTGCAAAATCAATAAGATACCCTGCAAAAGAGCAAGAGATTGAATACTTCAGAATGGATATTAACAAATATTTAAGCCGTAAATATTTTAAGAAAAGTTTTGAAAGAGAATTTGAAAAGGAATATATGGAATATCAAGATGAGGATAAATTCAAGATTAATCTATGGAAGTGAGTAAAGAGGATTTGGATTATGTTTAGGGAAATTGGAAAAGTTAGATCCTACAAAAAGTAACAAAAATTTGATTTCATCTGTTGAGAAACCTCCTGATCTAAAACTGAAAACATTTCCTACACATTTGAAGTATGCATTCTTAAGAGATTTATCTACATATCTGTTATAGTATCCTTAGAGTTAACTGATAAGCAAGAACAACAGTTGGAAACTTTGAAAAAATATAAGAAAAACTTTAGATGGCATTAGCTGATATTAAAGAAATCAATCTTTTAATTTGTATGCATAGAATTTGATTAGAAAATTAACATGAACCAAGAGCTGATGCTCAAAAGAGATTAAATCCTATGATGAAAGTTGTTGTGAAGAAAGAAATTTTAAAATGGTTAGATGCTGGAATAATGTATCCTATTTCAGACAGTGTTTGGGTAAGTCCAATTCACTGTGTTCCAAAGAAAGAAGACGTGACTGTAGTGACAAATGAGCATAACGAATTAATATCGACAAGACAAGTCACTGGTTAGAGAATCTGCATAGATTATAGAAAATTAAATTCTGTCACAATGAAGGATCATTTTCCTTTATTTTTCTTGGACCAGATGTTAGATAGGTTGGCTGGACACAAATGTATATTTTCTAGATGGATATACCGGTTATCATTGATACATTAAGATAATATGATGTTTTAAGCACATATTTTATGCTTATTTTTTGTGATATTGTAATTTAAAGAATGATATTTTCATATTTTTGTCACAGATATATCATTTTTAGGCATTTTGAGCAAAAATGACAAAAATGACAAAATTTGGAACCAAAAAAGCGAATTTTGGGATTCTGGCGCATGATGCGCCGGAGACAAATTTTTACAAATTAAGACGGTTTGAGACGAATTTTGCGCAAAATTTTCAAAGGGACACTTGTTCTACACACCTATGGAGTTCAATGCATCTAGACACTTTGGAATGTTCTTTTTTGAAGGGATATGTATTTTGGTTTAAATGACACATCTTTTGAATTCAAAAGAGTTGACTTTTGGAGGGGAATTTGAGAGATTTCTTATTCATTACACTTCTAAGAGAGAATTGAGTGGGATTGTAAAGAGAAGGGCTTGGAGAGAACTTCTAGGGATTTGTTTGAGAAGGTCTTTTATTTCTTTTGTTTTGTAAAATTATTTTTATATATGAAATTTGTGTCTTGTCGTATTCTTCTTATGAATTCTGAGTAATCTTCTTTATCCTTCTTCTTATTTGAGATATGATTTTGTGAAGAATTGATTTTGTTTTTTACAGATTTAAATGTTAATAATTTGTGATGATTTGAACTTCGATCTTCATTTACTTTTCGATCTTGCCAATTGAAATGTTAATACTTGTTGAGAGACATGTTCTAGAAAAGGATTAGATTTTTACAACATAGGGAGAACCACATTTAATTTCATAGGAGAGTATGTCATACATAGGATTGGGTGCAAATAAATAGGGAAATATACTTTGTTGGATGCAGAATTGGAGATTTTAAGGTGAAAGATTAAAATCTTCAATTTGGTCAAGTTGATTGGAAACTGATGTGAGATTGTTAGCCCTCAGGTGAGGGAGTAGTGGGAGCTCTAGAGTAGCAATCGGTATTCTCTCAGTCTAACCATAGAATTAGAGACCAAACTCTGGATTAGTCAATATTCTTTATAACACTCGGAAGAGAGTAAAGAATATGATTGCTCGTATTTGACACAAAATAATTTATATATATATTTTCAAATGATTTCAATTTATTTACAATCCATACACTCATTGTAAAGGGGAATGATGTTTTTTTAAATTTGAAATTTTTGTCAAAACAAAAACTTTGTTTGGTTTTTGTAATTTTACTTTTGAAAGTTAGTTAACTTTATTTTTCAACTGCATTTTTGTAATTTCAAAAATTTATTTAAAGGATTTTTCAACTTCCCTGTGAGATCGATATCTAGCACTCCATTAGTCTTTTATTACTTTAGAGATACATATACTTGCGTTAAGTTTAACGGTGATTTAACAATTTAAAAAGAATTTTAAAAGATAATCTATTTTCATAAAAGGTATTTATGTTGGGATTATATTACATATTTATTATATATCTGTCGTGTGTAATTTTGTAATATTGAAAAATATTTACAAAATTTACACACTAAATTTACCCGTCATCAATCATCAAATACATATTACTACAGAGGAGCAAAGAGAAAACAACATTTACTAGTCTTTATGGGACGTTTGCTTTTCGACGAATGTCCTTTGAATTATGTAATGCACTTGCAACATTTCAAAGATGTATGATGTCAATTTTAAGTGATTTGATTGAAAAGGGGATTGAAGGACGATTTTTCTGTATTTGGAACTTCATTTGAAATATGTTTAAATCATTTAGAGAAAAATCTAGAACGTTGTGAGAAGACTAATCTTGTATTGAACTGAAAAAAATGTCAATTCATGGTTGCAGGATGAATTGTGTTTGAACATAAAATTTCAGAAAATGACATGGAAGTAGATCCTGCAAAAATACAGGTTATATCAAACCTACATCCACCTACTACTGTAAGAGAGGTTAGGAGTTTTTTAGAACATGTTGGATTTTACAGGAAGTATATTAAAGATTTTTCAAAAATTATTAAACTTTTATGTCAACTTCTAAAGATACAAAATTTGACTTTAATCAAAATTGTCTTAACGCCTTTGAATGTTTAAAGGAAAAATTGATCACTGTTCCTATAATTGTTTCACCTGATTGGGAGAAACATTTTGAATCAATGTGTGATGCAAGTGATTTTGCTATTGGAACTGTTTTAGGGCAGAGATATGATAAGATTTTCAAAGTTATATACTATGTTAGTAAGACTCTTAATGATGCTCAGATTAATTACACCACCAGTGAAAGAGAGTTATTAGCCATTGTGCATGTTTTTGATAAGTTAAAGGCATATCTGATTGGAGCTAAATGTGTTGTGCATACTGACAATTCGGTTATTAAATATGCTAAACTAAGATTAATTAGATGGGTACTTCTGATGCAAGAGTTTGATTTTGTAATAATCAATAGAAAATAGACTCATAATTAAATTGCTGATCATCTATCTGGGCTAGAATAGAAAGAAATACTTGATTTGGAAAAAAGAAATTAATGAAACTTTTTTTTTGATGAACAATTTTATGTTGTAAAGGGATAAGAAATACCTTGATAAGTTGATATTGTAAATTATATTGTTAGTTGTATTTTACTATATGGACTGACAAAACAGCAGACAAAGAAATTCATTCATGATACAAAATCTTATTTTTGGGATGATTCTTATTTGTATAAACAATATAAAGATTTAGTAATGAGATGATGTGTGCCTTATAAAGAAATTCAGAAAATTATTCAGAAATATTATGATTATGAATTTGGAGTTTATTTTGGAAATGATAGAACTATTCATAAAATTTTGAAAATTGAATTTTATTGGTCTACTCTATTTAGAGATGTTAATATATACATATATAATGGATTGAAGTAGTCGTTTTACCTAGATGTGATGTTCGGAGTGTTTCAAAATTTTTAATTTAAAATATTTTTATAAGATATGGAATGCCGGGAGTATTCATTGCCGATGGAGGAGCTCTTTTTAGGAATGTAACAGTTGCAAGGTTTGCGGAAAAATATAATATAAAACATAAAATTGTAACTGTTTATCATCTCTGGACTAGTGGTTTAGCAAAATTATCTAATCGTGAAATTAAGAGAATTTTGGAAAAAAGTGTTAATCCTAATAAAATAGATTTGTCTGTTAGATTAGATACGACATTATGGGCATACATAACTGCTTATAATACACTTATAGGAATGTCCCCATAAAGATTAATTTTTTGGGAAGACTTGTCACTTGTCAGTTAAATTGGAGCATAAAGCTTATTGGGTTCTAAAAGAATTCAATTTCAATTTGAAAAAAGCTGGTCAGAAAAGATTATTATAATTGAATGAGCTTGAGGAAATTATGAATGAATCTTACGATAATGCAAGTATTTATAAGAAAAAGATGAAAGAATGACATGTTTGGAAGATAGTGAAAAGGGAATTTAAACCTAAACATGAAGTTTTATTATACAATACAAGATTGAAATTATTTCCTGAAAAATTGAAGTCTAGGTGGAAAGGGTCATTCAGAGTTATAAAAGTCTATCCCTATGGAGCACTTAATATTGAAGACCCCAAAACTGAAAAAATATTTAAAGTGAATGGACATAGATTGAAACCATATTTTGATGATCAGAGACCAACTTTTAAAGAAACTGTAATATTGGGTCACCAGGAATGAGACTGGGAATATCAGACTGACGATATTAAACCAAGTGTTTTGTGGGAGATAACCTATATAAATCGTTATTTAATTTGCTTTTGAATTTTTTGAGTTTGAAATATTTTACGTATATTTATGTTTAGGTTTTCATGAAGTCCGTGTATTTGAGAAAAATATTTAGAAATATTTTTATTTGCCTAATTTTATGAAAGAAATGAGAATTTGTTAGACCAAAATCGAAATAGTGATATTTTTGGAACTGACGCATGATGCGCCGAATTCCAGAAAGCTCGCGCGTGATGCGCCAGATTTGGTGCATGATGCACCGCAGCTACGAAAATTACTTAAACATTTCAAAACACGGTTTTTGGCGGTTTCTTCTCCTTATAACTCGTAAAAACCGAATCCTAAGTCTATTTTATGTGGGAAAACGAGGGAAAAGCCACTAGATTTCAAATCCAATGGCTTCCCACTCCAAAAATACTGTGAGATTTGGAATTTCACACGGAGAAAGTTTGTCAGTTTCGATACCCATAAATTACATGATCGAGTTCTAGTGAAGAAGAGACTAATTAGAAGATTCAGCATACCGAATACTCGAGTGAAAGATATTATTGTGCATAGGCACTGTGAAGTGTTTTGCTACACTATTGTCGTTGTAGTCGTCCCTGTGGTCAAAGAGTTTTATGCAAATCTTCATGGGATCAATCAAGGAACAATCTATGTGCGAGGCAGGTTTGTGCATTTCACTTCTTCAAGAATAAACGAGATGTTTATGATTGAGAATGTGTCTATCTACCATTATGTGAATTTTACCCCTACGAGAGACATTATAAATGAACTCTACCGGTACCTTATGGATGAAGATGTGAATTGAGAGGTCAGAGATGATGGGAATGTAAGTTTTCGTCGTCATTGAAAACACATACTTCTAAGCATGACACTTCTTTATTGCATCAAAATTACTGCCCACCATGAAGATCAGTAAGGTAACTAAGTATAGCGCTATTTTAAATTATTGTATTCAAATCGGAAAGTCTGTTGATAGTGGAGCTATAATTGTAAAATCAATTTTGGGTTTGATCGTGAATGGATCTGCAACTGGACTTAGACATCCATCCACTATTTTCTTACTGTGCAGTCAATCGCAAGTACCTTATGAAATTTGGGAAAAAGTGCTTCCTTGGAAGCCGATGGATTCTGTAGTCTATTGCAGTTGTATTGGAATGGGAGATGAAAATGATATGAATGTGCTGATGGATCAAAGATTTCAGAATTCATTACCTATTCAGCTCTACTCTAATTTGAATGCACTTTTGAAGAGAATCAAGAAGATGGAGAAAGAGATGCAAAATTTTATGCATGTGATTAAGAATATTTATGAAATGTTGGATAATTCGGATTGGAGACTAAAGGAACTTTTTGAACATATTGAGCGTATTGAAGATAGTTTGGTACGTATGTTCAAGAAACATTCTTAGATTGGAGAGGATTCAACATATGAGTTTCCATATCGACCCTTCTACAACCTGTATGTGCACTATCAATCAATGGGAGATATCCAGGAGGACGAGAGTGAAGAAGATGTTTGAACTTAATTTATGCACAACATTTTGTTTAGTATGGCTTGTGTTAACATTTCCTTTCTATTGTTGCACTATTTATGTTTATGCTTAGTATTTTGATGTTTAGATTTCAGTGTTAGGATGTTGGTTTGCTTTAGAACACTGAATTTGATGTTTGTTGGCTTGAAAACTGTAAATTTGTATTGACGCAGATTTTATATATAAATGTGAGGTTTGTGTTGTTTGTGAAAGTTTGGTGTTAGAATGATGTTTGTGTATGCTTATAAATGTTCACTTGAGTTAATTAGAGGTTGACGTAAGGCGGCACGGAGCAGATTTCCACAGAAACCGAAATCTGATGAATTTAAGCTCCGGCGCATGATGCGTCATTTTACAGAGCATTGGCATATGATGCGCCAGAGACCCGAACACGCCAGATCGCCTAAAAAACATTAAAATCGCACGAACAAGCTTCATTTTCATTGCTTGGGCTGTCTCATGCCTCTAAACCTTGACCTAGGGCTTATTATTGAGAGCAGTAGAGAAAATTTTGCAGGCAAAAAATCATAGATTTCATCTTCTCTTAGTAAGAGCTTCACTTTAACTTAGAAATTTTTTATTTTCCCCATGGATTTTTCCTACATTTTGGAAGATCCGAAATTTGAGATTTTTGATGAGTCCTATAGGAACTCTCTTTGAGTTCCTCCACAGTAGCCTTACCTACTAAATAATAACGGTCAAAACTACCATGTGGAGCATCAAGTTGAGCAAAGAAAAGCTTAGAATTTCTAACGGGGAGGGCTCCTTTGCTAGTTTTCTAGGAGTAGTTAACAAGGAAGTCCTACAGCTAGACCCTAGGCTATTAAAGAGGAGAAAAACTACACCTCCGCCAAAAGGGAGGTCAACAGTAGCATTCCTAGTAAAGTCTTCATGAAGTTCTTTTTCATATGAATATTCTAAATGTATTTAATATGACATTACAATTTTTCTTGAAATAAATAGAGATTCAGAAATCTTAAATTTGATTATTAAGTATTCTTAGACTTAGAATTTGAATCTAAGTTATTAAAGGTTTTTCGGTTATTCTATTAATTAAACTAAAGTATAGAAGTTGTAAGTAAATCTATATTCTAAGTCACAAGTTTTTATGTAATAAAAATATCACTTGATGACAAATAACGTTTAAGTTTGGGGGGCTTTGATACACCACATAATACACTGTTTTAAGTATATATTTTATACTTATGTTTGGTGATATTGCACTTTAAAGAATGATATTTTCATACTTTTGTTGCAGGTATATTATTTTTAGGTATTTGAAGCAAAAATGTCAAAAATGACAAAATTTAGAGTCAAAACAACGAATTTTGGAATTTTGGCACATGATGCGTCGTTTGACAAAGGCTTGGCGCATGATGCGCTAGAGAAGACTTTTTGCGAATTAAAATGGTTCCTGACGAATTTTGCGCTAATTTTCAAAAGGACGCTTGTTCTACACACTTATTGGAGTAATTCAATGTATTTAGACACTTTGGAAGGTTCTTTTATGAAGGGATATGTCTCTTAGATCAAATGACACATCTTTTAAATTTAAAATAATTGACTTTTGGAGGAAAGTTTGGAGGGAATTTTGAATTTCTTTTGAAAAGAGGCAACCCAAAATAAAAGAGGAAGATTTTAAGGAGTTGAAGGGGGGATCAAAAAGACAAGAAAGTGGGGGTGGCATGAAAGGCAAGAAGAGAGGAAGAGATTATTCTTCTAGGGTTGTAAGAGCAGAGAGAAGGCGAGAGATTTCTTCTTTATTACACTTCTAAGAGAGAATTGAGTGTGTTTGTAAAGAGAAAAATGTTTGAAGACAATTTCTAGGGATTTGTTTGGGAAGGATTGTGAGATAAGTTGTGTATTTTATTTCTTTTGTTTTGTAAACTTGTTTTTATATATGAAATCAATGTTTTATCGTGTTCTTTTCATGAATTCTGAGTAGTCTTCTTTATCATTCTCCCTACTTTGAGATATGATTTTATGAAGAATTAATTTTATTTTCTATAGTTTTAAATGTCAATAATTTGTGACGATTTGAACTTCGATCTTCATTTACTTTTCGATCTGACCAATTGAAATGTTAAAACATGTTGAGAAACATATGTTCTGAAAAGGGCTATGATTTCTACAATAGAGACGAGAATCATATTTGATTTCATGTGAGAATAATTCATCCATGAAATTGAGTGCAAACATATAGTCTGTATCTTGACTTGCCACTACTGAAGAAGGTACAACATGTCAAAGATAATAAATTTTTTAACCTATTTCTAGGTCATATGGAGTATGTTGGGTACTAAATCTCAGTTAAGTTTAGCGGCGCACCCGCGAATCGATGGGCCATGTAGGAGTGGTGAATTGAAGCTTTGGAAATTTTCTTAGGTGCTTTGTGGGAAATAGCAACAAACAGTGAGAACTAGGTCATTTTAGAAAAGTAAAATTTCCTCTGACCTTGGAAAATGATGTGGGAACGTTTTTCTGCATTTCGTGTCTCGAGGGATCACAAAATCTCGCGTCTGCGGTATCGCACCAACACCCTAGACTGCAGAGATCAATTTTGACTCTAGATATCTGTTGTTCACAATTTAGTTGGATTTTCTCCTTTTTGGTTTATTTCCTATTTCTTCGTTTTTTATTTATTTTCAATTAAGTTATTTACTGTTATAACTTTTCTATATGTTGTATTTGGGTTTTGGATTTTTCATATTGTTAATTTTATGAATGTGAGAAACTTTTCTCTAAGTTTTGCTCTCTAGAATGTTGTATCATCTTTTTTTTTTGCAAGGGATGTATATGTATCTTGCTTAGGGACAGGTGGTGGAACCTCCTCGCCACCCGAAAGTCACCGATCCGGAGTTTTCTCCATTGTTTGCAGCCATAGTGTTGTATCATCTTCCTTTTGCATGTAGTGTATCTATATCTAGCTTAGGAACAAGTGGTGGAACCTCCTCATCACCCGAATTTCGCAAATTCAGTTTTTTTTACATTGTTTGCAGCTAGGACAGCCAACGACAACATCAATCCTACTGTTTAATGACAGCTTTATTTTTGCAATCTCTTCAAAACACTAGCCACCACATATTACTATTCCACAACCATCTCTCCACGAAATTTGCTTCCCAAGTATCTTCTAGGAGTCTTGGAATAGTATTAAATACTTGAACTGCGGGTCAGGCGGGAAAAATCTACGAACATTTACATACATGCCACCCAATTCTTATGTATTTACATATCTGACTTGTAAATGCTAGGTGTGGTGCAGTGCAGTGCAGTGCAGTGCAGTGCAGGGGGACCGTAGGATAAATCTAGGGGCATTTACATGCATACCACCTAGTTTTTATGTATTTACATTTCCAGCACCTATGTGCAGGAAACTTTCTAGGGTCATTTGCATACACACAACTCTTATGCCTTTATATATACAACACTTAAATGAGGAAATATTTCTAGGGCATTTGCATACATAATCTCCCCCCCACCAATTCTTTTGTATTTATATATATAATACCTAAATTTTATTTTTTTACATTAGCAGAAAACAAATCTTTGATATCATAACAAAAATAATATTATTTTAATTTTTAACATATTATTTATTTATTATTTAATTAATTTGAGCCACAAGATCCAAGCATGATTGAACAAAAGTTTGTTTGTGTTCGGGTCGTTTATAAATCAAGCTAAAAAATTTGTTTTTGTTCGGCATGTTTGCTTAATGAATGAATCGAACATGAGTTACTTAGCGAGCTAAACACTTGTTTGCAAACAAAAAGCTTTTTTGGCAGCCTTATTTTGGAACATGAATGATTTTTCTTTTTATACTAAATCATTAACTTTTTTGGGTAAGAGTGTTGTAGTTCTAATTCAAACAAAATTATTTACTTTTCTTTGTGATGGTTAATATAGATCCTTTGTGCATATTACCAAAGGTGATTTTATAGAGATTTAAAACATTTCTAGTTCTGGATGTAAATTCACATGGTTCATATCTATAATACAATATGTTATGATGTCCAACTCAGTTACCTGGGCGGACTGATAATGCCATAAAAAACTTCTGGAACACTCGAACCAAGAGAAGGCAGCGAGTTGGTTTGCCACTGTACCCACTCAGTAATTTGCACTCAGGAGCTTCAAAGGAGAACCAAATGAACCAGAGTACCACTGTGTTCGGCCATGGTGACATAAATAATAGTGGAGTTTTGCAGGCTCCCATTTATGTGATGCCAAAATTCGGATTCCATCCCTACAAAACTACTAATGTTCCAATATCTTATGCTACTCCATCAGCAATCCATTCTACAAGCATGCTTCAACAGGACCTTGGACCTTACACCCGCAGCTTCTTGAATCAAGGTCAGAGTCATATAAAATCTGGAGCAAGCTTGCCTGGATACCCCGGCAGCCTTAGCAGTGTTGTTCCCACATTCAAACAACTCCCAAATGAGCATTATAAATCTAAGAATTGGAACCTTGGATTTGATTATTCCTATGATCCTGACCCTGATAAACAGAACCGGATATTGTTCGGTTCTTCCATACCAGGCAGCCATGATGGCAACTTCTCTGCTTCCAGGCAGCATCCGACTGTGAAGCTGGAGCTCCCTTCACTCCAATGTCCAGAAACTAATTATAGTAACTGGACGACATGCTCAGGTACATCTCCTTATTACATCCATGTACAATCTCCTCCAAAAAATGTTACATTTCTGCCTGAATCTGCTTCCCCGAGAAGCAGTGGTCTGTTAGAAGCATTGGTTCTAGAGTCGCAGACGATGAACTGTGCGAAGAATCAGTCATCTGAGAAAAGCTCCTGTTCTTCTGCTATCACTCTCAGCGATATGATGGAGAGCACTACAGTTAACTGCACTGCAGAATGGGAAGATAGTGATCAATGGTCTCCCTTTTCCCAATCTGCTGTTTCTCTCATCAATGATGGAAACTACAACACGGTCCCAATCCTGAGCGATTCCTTCCCTGAATTTCCTCCTCAAGCTCCTTCAGGTGAGCATTAGTTATTCTTAGTTTGCAATTGAAAAAAGTGTCAAAATGTTGGACTGACTCTTTGTCGGAGTTCATTTTAGTCCCCAAGGCCAAAGTATATAAAAGTGTTAATTTATTCCTCATGTTCTTTTAATACGGGCTAAAATAGTTCCTTCGGAGAACCATTTCAGCTCATATTGAAGGTGTCTAGAGACTAATTTGGCACTTATAAACTTTGGTACTAAAACGGCCCCGTGTGTAAATAGTCAGGAGGGGTTTATGTTTTTACTCTTTTATCATTCATTTGTCTCAGCATGCAAATACGGTTTTTTATGTAGGTTTGGAGGCAACAAAGGCTATTGAACAGGTCTCCACCGCCGACATGCTGGACGAACAGTCGTTGCCATGGGATTTTCTGAGTTCTGATGCTTTTCTTGAATCAAACTGGATTTCGAAGGATTCCGATAGAACGAAAGAGACCTCTGATTCTTCTCGGTGAGGAGTTGAGCACTAATAGTATTGAAACTAATGCCTGAACATAATCAACTTCATTGATGAATAACTTCTATAAAGTTTGAAACTTTTAGAATGTTTGGTGGTCTAAAGTAAGACTGGGATTGTATGTATTGAAACATCTAAAAAATATATATTTTTGAACATTTGAAGATCAAGTGGAGTGAGAATTCTGTTTGCATGTCGATCCACTGTACATATTCTTAGTTTTGTGATTCTGCTTCATTTTATCTGTGATTATTTTTCCTATGGTTGCTTATTTGAGACTTGATTGGAAATATCCAAATTCCTTGCCACCATTCAATTGGAATTGAGTTATTTACTATCGTTTAAAAATGATTGAAGATACTTCAATGCTACTTTCTGCGGTCTATGTAAATACTAAATTTTTTTCAAGGATGAAAATCTATTCATATTTTACCAGGATGACTTAAGGTACTAAATTGTTAAAAATATGATTTTTTAACATAATTGCATCAGATGAAATTGAAACATCTCGCCGTTAGAAATAAAGATGTTTGTCATTCGGGCTAAGTCACTGGTTATTATTTGTTTATATTGCTTTTATCTGAGAAACTATTAATGTTCCAGGCGGTTCGCTGGCTATTTGAATATTTGGAGAAAATAATGTCATGTAGGCTTAAGGTTGGGCACACCCATAGATCTAAACATTCTTCGATTTGGGCCAAGATAAACAATGCAAAAGCCATATTCTTTACATCATGTAATAATAAGGGAAAATAAATAGCAGTTGGAATTGGAACTAGCAGAAATGTGGAGATTATAAGAAACTTTCATACCATACAATGAAACGAGAATTTAAGTAAAATTTAGGGGAGATGAGTCCATCCCCATCCCCCAACCTGTAAATATAAATTTCTCATTATTGCAGCTTATTCAAAACTATTAAAAATAGATGAAGTGAAAATTGTCAATTTTATGCATAGGGAAGGAGAATATATATCAATAACATAATATAACAATGGGTATTATATAAGCTAGTTATTCCAACTGAATAACACTACATAAAGATTGTTCACTATTAACAAAAATATGCATTACAGAATCAAAAGTAGACTGGCCTTGCAAAAAAGCAACATCAAAAGAAAACCACTTATGGTCCCTATAATTTTTATCTTGTTCATATTGATAATCAAATATTACTTTGGCTCAAATCACCCTCAATCACACCCACAAACTTTGATGAATTGACAAAATATTATACAAACAATAAATAATAATAAACAACTCAATTCAAACCACTCTTGAATTGTGTCATCCTTCCAACACATAAGAAAACAAAAAAAAAGAAAAAAAAAAAGAAAAAAACAGAACTTACATGAATTAAATTACTGATACAAACATATCTGTCTTCCCACTCATGCGTCACAATGCCTGAAAATGTCTTCACTGACTACAATCACGAAAACAAAAAAAACAAGAAAAGAAAAAGAGAGAGAAGAGAAGGAAAAAACCATGATTGGAGAGACAGAAACAGCTGGTGTCCTAAGCAAATAGTACAATATTTATATGAATTATACTAAGGGTAGTACCCATATTATAGCAGAGATAAAACTTACTGTTCCTTCCATATTCTGCCAGTAACTCTGAGCTTCAATTCTTTCCTATCGCCGCCTGAGAAGAACAATGCCATGTTCCTTTGGATGATGAGGCCGTCGTAGCTGTCACGAACCTTCTTATGACTGTCCCTTATGCTACGCGGCACGCCTTGCCAGATCATCTTCCTGCCACTTGCCCCAACCTCAAGGCTGTAGTTATAGTTCTTTGCATCGGAGTCGTCCCCCATGAAACGGAGGAAAGCGATGTATACGGGGGCCATTTGCAGCTGAAATGCCTCAAAGTGCAGGCAGAAATATTGCCCAAAACAGCTGAAAACCTATAAAAATGAAAAAAAAAAAAAAAATCAATAAGCTGCTGAATGCTGATGACAATGAATAAATTCAACTGATTTCGTCTGTGATTGTGAATGCCCTTATGGACGAAGGTGGACTAAGTGGGCTCGCAAAGGAGCAGCAACCTCGGGATTGGGTCTCCAGAGTTGAGGAGCATTGCCATTGTGCAAAATAGAGGAAAGTTGGGGTTTGCAGTAAAGTGTGGAGAGAGCTGCATAAGCTGGAAGAAAAATGGGAGCTATCAAGCTAGTTGGGTACAGTGCAGTTTTGTGCCGTCATGGTAGGTGCATGACAGGCATTAGAGTGCAACTATGTAGCTGCATCCTGTTGACAAAGGCGAAAGAGGCTTTTGCGAGTAGATGAGGATGGCAGGTTGGGCTCACATGATATCAGTACAGGAAAGCAAGGCTGGATCTGATTCCTTGGATCGGGAATTTGGAAGCAGAGAAGAAGGGAGTGGCTGGCCCTGTGGTCGCAGGTAGTAGCAGCTGTGGGAGCTGTGCGAAGGGAAGCACAAGAGGAGCCTGAACTGAGCTTCGTGTGTGAAACTGGAGAGGAGTGTGCTTCATGTGCAAGGTAGCGAACTGCGAGGGCACCAGCAAATGAGGATAAAGACGACCTGGGGAGAAGTAAAATAAGGAGCGCAAAGGGCACCAGCACGCCTCGAGCAATGAGAGATATGGGTAGAGGTGGGATACCCCTTTTTTTATTTTTAATAATAATATTATTAATTTTCATAATCTATTAAAATTTATATATATTGAAATAAATTATTTGTTCACTGATTTATTTTCTCCCACATTTCCTTGTCCCGAGCAATTTCTTGAATTTTGGGCATCTCATATGCGAGACATCGACTAGCATGCAAAGACCTGACACTGTCTTCTCTAGATATTTTTGGCATTTCGGATGCATCGGCGGTCTTAAAAATTCATGCCCAATTCGAGCATTTTCATGGGATTGTATTTAACATCAAATGAAATTTTCATAACTAGGAGTCTAATTATAATCACAATTAGACCAATAATAAATCGTTTTAAAAATTTTCAGAATCTTCTAAACATTAAAAATAAATCTCCAACTTCAAGCAATCCATTTCCGACTAATTCCATGCTCTCGTTATGTGCAGGAACCATGAGTAGAAGGAAGCATAGATATCACGTATCTAGTTGTCAAAGGAAAGTCATGAAGAGCAGAAAACCAGGTGGTCATTGTTTGGACATGACAAAGAATTCAACTCCCGCTACAATAAGGGCAGTTAAAAATTAAAGAAAGGAACAAAAAACGTAAAGCAACAAAAAACAGCAACAACAGAGCATGTGAAACACACCTCCGATCAATCGTAGATTCCAAAGGGGGGCAGAGGAACAACACGTGGATCACAAGGAAACAAAGAAGTCTCCCCAAATTAATGGTTCAAGTTACAGTAATATGTATCAAACCCAAATACAATGGGAAACAGAGGATAAAAAGGATCCACAATAGAAACAGAAGAAACAAAAGAGAATAAAAATCTCATAAAAACGGCAAATAATAGCAACAGCCAAGAGTCAAATATGTGCTGAAACAAGAAGCTAACAATTGGACCAAACCCATAATAGGAACTAAACTAAACCAACATAAATTTTACATAACAGAATATGTTCTCAAAGGAATCATCAACATTGGCATGTTTTACTAAAAACAAACTAGAAAATAGAAATTGTGAAAGAGAACTAAATCAATATCGATGCAGATGATTCCGACAAATAGACTTTCATACTAGTATCATTAAGCTTGATAAATGAAAGAAATTGGCTGTAAAGACTTTCTGCTTCTAATCAATATATTAGTGCCTAAATTATGAGTTAATAATCTCATGGAAATCATAAATTTAGCAAAAACACAAAATGACAATTTTCATTACCTTAATTGTGTGCTATGGTGAATGCTTAACTAAAACTAAGAAAGTTGAGATTGAACTTGACATTATTGCCTTACCAATATATTAGCCATTATAATGTTTCTAAATTCGTTTAAGTAATGATTAAACTGAAAAAAAGAGACAAGATTTGTCTATGGAAATCACAAAGGTTCATTGAATCACATGTCAAATTGTCAATAGAAACAAAATTAAGTATCACAAGAATATTTAGGATTAGAGAAGTACCGTTAGCATCCAAGTTGCATTCTCAACCTCCTGTGGATTTGATTTGACATATCTGTGGTTAAATGTACTTCCATTATGCATGTCAACTTTGTGATCATCTTTAAGATGGCCAACCAAGAAAGGAATGTCACCAACAACGGTACATTCAGATCCCGCATAAGGGCAATTATATGGCCTAAACGGACATTGTGATTCATGTTTCATCTTGCAATAATAGGGATATATACCCATACAGCCATAATTTTGGTATTTGCAGGGGAGTTCAAGAGAAGCCGCCACTTTCTCCAGAGCAAGGCATCTAATATTGCCAAGCTCATGCCTGCAAGTTGGGCAACGGTTATGCACTCTAGGCTTGCATCCAGAACATAGTGTATGGCCGTTAGAACACTGCAAAATTAAGAAATTATGGAAGGAAATATCAGATAAAGCTGCGAATACAAGATTACTGCATTTAATGGAACAGTGAGAGTTTAAAGACAGATTCGAGTGCGCATATGCTGCCATTTATAGAAGTACAAATCTGAAATTTTTATTGATGTCATTTCCTAATTATTGAGAATACTCAGCTCTATTGTATTTTTTTTTTCTTTACAGTTCTCTTCTCTTGCCTCTAATATAAGCACATATATACCAATGCTATAAAGAAATTTAAATAAATATACATCCATTTCCAATTTTTTCCTTTCTAACACAATTTCAAAGCCATGGTCTAGAATCTTCTTTATACGCATACTCATCAATGTCACACTTCTCAAATTTGTGATCTCCATTGGCTTGTTTTCATACTATCTTATGGCTATGACCCATCTGCCTCTATTGGCATTTTCCTCATTGAGATCCACATCTCTATCTTTACAGTTCTCTTATCTTGCCTCTAATATAGGCACAAATATACCTAAGCAATGAAAAAATTTGAATAAAAATGTATCCATTTCCAATTTTGTCCCTTCTAAAATAATTTCAAAGGCATGGTCTAAAATCTTGTTTATACAAATACTCATCAAGGCCATGCTTCTCAACATATTATCATCATTAACCAACCTGTATGCAATTTTGTTGACATCGAGGCAATTATCCTCCCCCCTCCTTCATGCAAGCTTTGTTTATCCCCTACAATCTACCCATAATCTCCAGCAATGACTGCACAAGTGCCATTGATCCTATTCCTAACTACACATCAACCTCTCAGTCGATGAGCTGTATCCATCCTCCATATATAAGTCTTGGTCGATACTCCTCGCTTGCACTCTTCCTTAATACCTTTGTGGATGCTCTCTATGAATACCGCTATTAAAGGATCTTATTTATCCCTTCTCTAACATGGATTTTGTTGCATACTGTTTTATTTACACCAGTCTCTTTCAGGGACCAGTCATTCTTTATATAACACACATAATCTCCAGAACAAAAAAAAACCCTCCCACTACATTATACCTGGTCACTAATATTTTCACTTAAGTTTGGCATTATGTACTATATAAAACAACAGAAAAAAAATATATATATGAAAAAAATAGTCGCACTTCTTTCACAACCAGGACGACCAATTACAATGTATTAAGAGCCGAGTGCTCTATCCAACATGCCTGCAAATGAAACTCCAACATTGCTCTTGCCTGCAAATAATCCAACGACACTTTCACTAACTTTTCCCCTGCAACCCCCACTATTTTTCATTAGTTTCCTTAGCATACTCATTTTGTTGTTCATGTGGCTAGCTCTCCCTCCTTTGTACTCTCTCTTAGCACTCCTTGTCCTCTCTCGCAACCTATGGGCAGCACGACTCTCTGTCAGGAAGCGGGAAAGACTACTGCTTTGGACCAGTTCATATGGGAAATAGAGGGGCCAGCAAGCGCTTAGGGCTAGGGTTGCAGCCCAATAGAAATGGGTCCACCCCTAGTTATCTATCATAAAATATATGTTGTGTTTCTCGGGCAATTTTTTTGAGTTTTTTATCAAGACAGCCGTCAAGTCTCCAAGCCTTCCCTTCTAGAGTTATATCCAAAGATGAGTGGTGCTCCGCCTGTATCTCATTCTAAGATAGCTATTATCTTCGACTACACCTACCGCCACAACCTTCCATCTACAACCATCATTTGACGCAAGTGCTAGACGCGCCTCATAACAATGGGGCGCTTCGATCCCGATCCTACGAATCTTCGCGGAAGTGCGGCACGAGATCGCGAGACTACGGGGAGAAGAATTGCGATCCCACATGTGGGATCGGGGGGCTAATCACGAATCCTTGCAATCCAAGACTGCTTCACGCACCTTCCACACTTGCCTTCTTCTGGAAAAGACTTTTTTTTTATTCTGCTTACTTCCCCACTCTCCTTCCTTTGTGTAGAAGTTGGAGGCTATAAATAGTTGTCCTCCGAGCGTGTGGGAGGCAATGCTACTAGAGTTGCCTTTAAATTTCCTGTGTGGAGTCTCTTCCCAGTTGTTAGGACTGTAACGGACGACAGATAGTTCTTTGGTTGTATCCTGCTCTGAGATAGTGTTGTAAACTTCACTCCATTGTTACTTCTCACCAATCCCTTTTCCCTACCACTCCACTAGCCACCTACCAACCCCACATTCCTCCACCACTCTACCAACACCCTTACTTCCTCCACGATTTCGCCTTCCAATCCACCTACAACCAACCACATACAATCCCCCTACCTACCAAATGGTCGATCACCCCATCGACGCCACTATCGTCTTGGAATCTCTTCCTATAGTTCTAGTTAGGGATTCATCTATTATCGTATTTCCCTTTTGTTGAGTCGAGTTGTACCAGTATTTTTATATTAAAAAAAAGTGTTTGTATTACGACACATCCAAACAAATTTTGATATCATTTGGTATCAGATTCAGCTTAACCTTAATCCTATCCTATGGTTTCCCCAGCCTCCGCCCCTGCCCAATTCACCTCGATCAATTTTTTTTCTTTCAATTCCCAACTCTAGCCATGCCACGCCCCTGCCCAATTCACCTCCATCAACTTTTTTCATTCAATCCCCAACTCTAACCATGCTACCGCTAAGAGATACATGAGACACTCAAAAGTGAAATTCATAGTCGACAACAGAGACTAGTCGAGTTAGATGACCGTAACCAAAAAGAGAATATCTTTGACCGTGATCAAGAGAGTCATAGAGAGGATAGAGACGAGAATCTTAATATATTCCACATGAACGATCACAACAACGAAGAATATCATCCGTGTCGTTTTGGTATCCAATATCAATGGAGGCCAAGAGAGGAGGCTCCCTATGAAGGCCAGGGAGACTTTGGCATCAAGATAGACCTCCCTGAGTTCGAGGGAAGCATGGACCCCAATGAGTTTGTCGACTAGCTGCAAAATGTCTACAAAAGCAGAGGGAAGAAATGAAAAAAATAACTAAGTGAAAGAAAATAAAGAAGGCAATGAAAAAAAACCTCCCACCACAATATCGTCAGGATATATTTCTAAAACTTCACAATTTGCAGCAAAGAGATATCAGTTGGGGAGTTCACGGCCCAGCTTGACCGCCTGCAGCTAAAGTGTGAGCTGACAAAGCTAGAGGAGCAAATGATCACCAGATATCTAGGAGACCTAAAACCCACCATTAGCAATGTGGTACAGCTACAACCATACCAGACATTAGGGGATGTCCAGACGCTAGATCAAAGGTTGGAGAGACAGCAGAAGCAAAGCAGGTAACATTCATACCACTACCTTCAACTAAGTAGTCACCTGCAACTGCTACAGCAGACAAGGGTACCTCGAGAAGAAATAAAAGAATTGGACAAGGGACTAACAGGGCAAACCAGAGCAAGAAAAAGCCAGAAAAAGATAGTTCTGCCAATACAATGCCAGCCAAGTTGTTTCTGGTAAAACGGTTGCGGTCACATTGCCTCCAGCTGCCCAACAAACCACGTTGTCACCCTCGCAGATCAAGGCGTCATCGAGGAAGTTGATGAGGAATCAAAGGAGAGGCCAAAAGAAGAGCTCCAGCTCCACGAAGACAAAGGAGAAGCACTAGTCATTCGACGAATACTACAGTATGAGCCCGTGCAAGACCAATCCTAGCTAAGGCATAACATTTTCGCACCAAGTGCACCGTCAAGAGGAAGGTCTGCAGCCTGATCATCGACAGTGGAAGCTGCGAGAACGTGGCATCCACGCAAATGGTAAAAAAATTAGGATTGAAAGCACAGAAGCATCCAAGTCATATTCCCTTACATGGTTGAAGGGAAACGAGATACATGTAGATCAGTAGTGCCTAGTCGACTTCTCTATCGGAGACCAACTCCACGAACAGGTATAGTGTGGCGTGGTTCCTATGGACGCCTGCCACATTCTATTAGGTAGGCCTTGACTATTTGATCACAAAACTCAACGACGGGTTCAAAAATACTTATAATTTCAAGAAGGATGGAAAACATATAGTTTTACTGCCTACTAAGAATACCAAAGGAGGGAGCAATACAGATACAGCATTAGTTCCTCGTACTACTTTCTTGTAGTCGGTCAGAGATGCCCCTGTAATACTATCATTAGTCCTCCTTGAAGGAAACGAAGAAAAGAGAGAAGTGCCAGCAATATTGCAACCATTCGTACAGGACTTTCTGGATGTTATGACCGACAATTTACCAAAGGGATTACCACCACTAAGAGACATTCAGCATGCCATCAACCTTATATCAGGATCCATATTGCCAAACCAACCAGCCTACAGATTAAGGCTTGCAGAGTATAAAGAACTACAATGTTAAGTGCAAAGCCAAATTGCAAGGGGGTTAGTCAAAGAAAGCACCAGCTCGTGTGCGGTCCCGACCCTGATGGTGCCCAAAAAGGATGGATTGTGGTGAATGTGCATCGACAATTGAGCCATCAACAAGATTATCATTAAGTATCGATTTTTCATACCCCGCTTGGATGATCTCTTGAACTAGCTACATGAAGCCACTACTTCTCCAAGATAAGACTTGTGCAGCAAACATCACCAAATACAGATGAAGCAAAAGGACGAATGGAAGGCCGCCTTCAAGACGAGTGACGGACTTTACGAGCGGACACTTAGGCCTTTCTGTCTGTCAAACGCACTTAGCATTTTCATAAGATTAATGAATCAAATATTCTGACCTCACATGGGAAAGTTTGTAGTTGTCTATTTTGACGACAATCTAGTATACAGCCGGTCAGGGGAAGATCACTTGCATCATCTAAAGGCAGTATTCGAGGTATTGCGAGCCAAGCAACTTTATGCACATCCCAAAAAATGTCACTTCATGACAAAACCAAGTATGACTAGTGCATGCATTCAGATGGATCTCGTAAAAATAGAGGTCATTATCAGCTGGGTCGTACCACAATTATTCATCGGGCTAAGGCAATTCTTGGGGTTGGCATCCTTCTATCGAAGATTTATTAGAAACTTCAGCAGTATCACCTCCACTATGACGAAACTTCTAAAAGGGAAGGAGTTTACTTGGACAACAGTAGCCCACAAAAATTTTGACACACTAAAAGAAAAGGTGACTCGGACACCCATGCTAACACTACCTGACTTAAACCAACAATTTGAGGTAGAATGTGGTGCATTCGGCATGGGGATTGGAGTAGTACTAAGCCAAGGAGCACAACCCATTGCTTTCTTCACTAAAAAATTGAACGAGACCAGGAGAAAATACTCAACATACGACAAGGAATTCAACGCAATCATGAGAGCTCCGTAACACTGGAGAAATTACATGTTGACAAACGAGTTTACACTATTTACAAACCACAAAGACCTAAAATTCTTCAACAGCCAGAGCAAACTAAAGGGACAACACATCACCTGGGTGGAATTTCTAGCATCTTTTTAGTTTGTTCTAAAACACAAAGCGAGAAGCCAGAACCACGTAGCAGATGCACCGAGTAGTCAACACCTATTGATAAAATCCATGCATACTCGACTTGTGGGCTTTGAGATCATAAAAAATCTATATGAAACAAATGAATATTTCAAAAACCTATGGGAGCAATGTTAGGAGAAGCTAGCAGGGCAATATTACAACACAGATGGATACCTCTTCCACCAGAGTTAGTTGTGGATCCCCAGATGCTCACTAAAAGAGGACATTGTCCAGGAAGGCCACAGCGAAAGACTAGCAAAACCCTCGCCCTCATAAGAGAACACTTTTTTTGGCCAAAATAAGAGCTCAGAACGTCGAATTATACACACTACTTCAAGTACCGGAGACATCGTCGGTGGGTGTCAGTATGGATTTCGTGCTAGGACTTCCAAGGACTCAAAAGGAACAAAAATTTCGTAATAATTGTAGTAGACAGATTCTCCAAAATGACCCACTTTGTACCCTGTAACCGAGCACTAGAAGCCTCTCACATCGCCGATCTATACTTCAGGGAGATATAAGGCTGCATGGGGTTCCCAAGACCATCACCTCCGACAGAGACGTCAAATTCCAGGGCCAATTTTAGAGGACACTATAGGGAAAGATCGACACCAACCTCCAATTAAGTTCGACAGCACATCCACAAAGAGACGGGCAGACCGAGGAAGTAAATCGGAGCCTTGGTAATCTCCTGGACTGCTTTATGGGAAAAAACATAAAACAGTGGGATCTCATCCTAGCCCAAGCTGAGTTCGCCTATAATCTATCCATCAACCGAACTCTAGGACAAACTTCGTTCGAGATAATGTACGAGCGCAATCCACTCACACCACTTGAATTGGTGTCAATCTGCCATATTTAGAAATCAGCAAGGATGCCACCAAACGAGTTCATGAGATCCTGAAGCTCCAAGAAGAAGTAGGCAAGGAAATTGCTAAACAGAATCGAAAATACCAGGCACAGGCAAATAAATCCAGGAAGAAAGTACGGTTCAGGAAAGCGACCTTGTATGAATTCGATTGAAAAAGGAGATTTCATGCAGGATAATTTGGGAAGCTTAAGTCGGGAGCAGATGGACCTCGCAAAATACTTCATAGCTTGAACAACAACGCGTATAAAATTGACCTACCTAGGAACTACAACAATTCAACCACGTTCAACGTAGTCAACTTGAAGTCATACTTTGAAGAACCCGTAGCTTTGACAAAAGAGGTCGAAGCTTTCCCAACCACAGGAGACTAAAGCAGGCGTTGGACGCGTCAAGTAACATCAGGAAGCTTTGATCCTGATCCCGCGAAGCTTCACGGGAATGTGGGACGGAATCACAGGACTGCGGGGAGAAGAATTCAAATCCCGCACGTGGGATCAGGAGGTTGATCGTGAATACTCGAGATCCAAGGCTGCTTCACGCACCTTCCACACTTGTCATCTCCAGGAAAAGTCTTTCTTTTGGATTTTCTTACCTCCCCACTCCCTTTGTAGAAGTTGGAGGCTATAAATAGCTATCTCATGAGTGAAAGAGAGGCAATTCTACTAGAGTTTTCTTACAATTTCCTATGTGGAGTCTCTTCCTACTGTTAGGGCTGTAACCAACAATAGGCGGTGCTTTGGCTGAATCCTGCTCTGAGGTGTTGCAAATTTCAAACTCCTTCGCTACTTCTCACCAATCCCTTTCCCTACCACTCCACTAGTCACATTCCTCCACCACTCTACCACCACCCCTACTTCCTCCACGATCTCGCCTTCCAATCCACCTACAACCAACCACAAGCAATAACCCCTACCTAACCAACAACCGCTCAGCCAGCCAACGTCGTTACCGCATTCGAATCCCTTCCTATAGTTCTAGCTAAAGATTCTTCTATTATTGTATTTCCCTTTTATTGAGTTGTATTGTATCACTATTTTTTTATTAATAAAAGGTTTGTTTTTTGTATTACACCACCTCCCAACAAGTTCTGGTATCATCCTTTCTCCCGGCTGAAGCTGCTAACACCCATTCTCAACTCTCTTTCTAGCAGCCTGGCAGCCCAACCACCTATTTTCCCTCATTCATGCCCGTTGCCTTGCCGCAAACTCTTTCCCTTGATGTCGTCCACCGGAAACCAGTAAATTTGTTGTTCTTCAAGCTCTTTCAAACGCTCCTCCCCTTCCCATGTGTTGACACATCCAGAATTTGCACTCATTGTTAACTCGGTTGATCATGCAAATAAGCCAAGACTCATGATTGAATTGATTCAAGGGTAATGATAAGTTAATACCTCAATGGGTGCCTTAAAATATGTTCTAAAGCAAAAAACCAAATCAACCAATTTAAAATCGATTTTTCATACCTACAGAAGAATGTTATAAGAACTACCATTTCGATTATGATGCTTATGAAGGTAAGATCGTAAGACCCAATATAGGTTTGATTCAAATATATGAGTCATAAGTCCTACATGAGAGCATGTTATAATCCAAGATTGTACGCCCATACCATCTAATATACCTGAAAAAGAGTAATAAATCCCAAATTTTAAGTCAAGTTAATTCCAAAAATTAAGCATAAACAAAAACCCAATAGATATATAATGGACTTGAAAAGAATGCAAGAACCATCCCACGAAATCAAACCCAACAAACTAAGCCTAAATCAATCAAGCCACCTCACCGCGATACAGTAAGGAGAATTCCCATTGATGTGATCTGCTCTTTCATAAGGTTACGAGTCTTCATAATAGGCCTTCCAATTAATGTAAGCTCATCCCATAGATTTTAGATCAAAATAAAGATAAAGGCCCGCTAAATCAAAAATCAAGTGTTCCAATGGGTGAATCCAAAAATAGAATTAAACTTTGAGCTAGCTCCCATACTAACAAACCTACCAATCAAATCAAACCCACCAAGTAAAGCCATACAAATAAAATATCCCATGCATCTCATACAAGCTTCTTCAAGAAAAATTAAAACTTGTCAATAAATATTAGTCATTCCATGCCACTAAGCTCCTATCAACCATATCCAATACCATTGAATCATAAGCGACCATGTTATGTACCTCTAAACCATTCAACAAAAATCAATATGCTTAGCCCTCTACTAATAAATGAGTTGTTGACAACCTTGAAAGCATGTCTTAAAAATTCATGCGTTCCACCTTGTTGCGCTTGGGACATCCAAAAGATGAGATAAGATGAAGAAACCGGTGGTTACTAATAATGATCAGTAGAAATTATGGCTTCCAAACTTCTGATGTTCGCCAAATTAGCTACATAGGAATACTAGGCATAACATAAGGATCTTATTCAATCACCCTTACCATTCCCTGCATAATTAGATTTGCATCTAAATGATCAATTTGATACTAAAATTTAGCCTAATCAACATACTTAATCGAAAATGATCTCCTATGATCGAGAGGTATAATTATCTAAGGAGGCTTGCGCCCATAGAAATAGCTAAATCAATCCTGACATAACATCAAAGAAAATATAGTTGAAACAAACATATTCTACATTAAAGAAAACTAACTCCCAAGTTCAATCATCTACATATCAAAGAGAGTCTAACATGGAAAAGGTTGCTTTTCCCCAGTGATCAAATATCTTTTATGCCATCTTAAGTTAGTAGGATACTATAATCATATATAAATTAACAGATGTACGAATAAATTATAATAGGAATTTGTACTAGTTTTTGTTATATATTTATATTATCTTATTATTAAGAGAATTCATGAATTTTTTTATTCTTCTCTTTGTTACATATATGCTTGTAAAATAAAAATAATTCAACAAAAACATAATCATTTACAATATGAAGAAAAAATATTCATACATGTTGCAAAAAGAAATTTTGAAAATCAATCATTGATTTAATATTCACGATGCTGAACGATAATTGAATGAATATGATCATATGAGCAAGTAAAACATAATCTAAGAAACATTTCGGTATCTTCAAACAGGAAAACAGAGAATTTATACGTTAAACAAAAGCTGTGATCTAGATGCATGGCATAAGGGAAACAATAATCTGTGAAGTTGCTATCACAGCTTCCATTACAAATCTACTCCCCATGGATTCTAGGACATTTGTCCACATATCCAATGACCCAGCGCACACATCAATGGGACTGTACAATTGTAAACATTCCTTTTTTACCTTTCAATAATTGGGTGTTCGCCTTCTGAGAATGATACCGAAGTTAACTCAAAAAACAATAGAAATGTAAATATTATTACTGAAAAGGTCAATAGGTGGTTACAACCACACACATTTGACAAGGAAAGACAACAACAACCAAGCAAACAAAGCTAAAGGTAAGTCAGTTTGGTGAGTAGACGGCAGATGGAATGTGATGAGGTGGTGGAAAGCTGTAGCAAGAAGAAGGAGAAGTTGTAAGGGACTGCGATGGGGAAAGGTGGAGGTTGGCCAGCTGAAAAATGGAAAGCAGGGGCAAGTTGGAGAGCTGGAACAGCAGAAAATAGCCCGGGTGGCTGTTCGGGGCAAAGGCGGCAAGCAGGAAAGATGGTAGCAGCAACGGCGAATGTTTGGGACTGCGAGACAGCAAAATGGGGGACTTTCACGGGGCTGCAGTAGCAAGAGGGATGACTGGACAGCGAAGAGGGACTGCAAGACAGCAAAGTGGGGGACTTTCACGGGGCTGCGGTAGCAAGAGGGATGCTGGACAGCGAAGTGAGGCAGTTGGAATTGGTGGGTGGGGGGGAGGGATTGCAGTTGCAGGACAACAACAAGTTTGCTGTCTTGCAGTTGCAGGACAACAACAAGTTTGCTGTCGGGTGGTTCCGGCAGCGAGGAAAGGCGGTGGCGGCAGCAAGGCGAGGAATACAGAGGATAAAAAAGCCAAAGAAAAATACCACCGTAAGAACGAGCTACAGCCAGAACATCACTCGATCCCTTAGAAGGAGATCACGACCTCAGACAAGCTATAGTTGTAGCACCACGCGCTTTTAAATACAGTCCTAAAAAGGAAAAACCTGAATGTCAACGACTGTCCTAATAGAATACAATCTAAAAACTGAAAACCTAAAATATGGAAACGATACATATAAGCTTTTGATAGCTATGATTGGGTCCTCCAATTGAAAGGAGGCACCAATCCCTCATGGAAGAATTGATCACCCTCCCCGGTCTAGACCGGTTCGGTCCAGATGAAGGAATCGCGGAAGCCTCTCCTGCGGCTCCTTTATGCCCGCATCAGAGGACGAATGGGAGAGGTATTAACAGTGACTTTCCTATGGCTAAGGGATGCAGCAGTGAAGAAGTAATGAGTGGGCAGGAGACATGGAGGAAGTGTGTTTCCTTCACTCATTGCACAACAGATGACATTGCATTCAAGTTGCCAAAGAGGATGAAAATAATAAATCTACTGAAAACAAGTTTATTCCTTTTCCTTTTTCATGAAAGCCGAGTTGACTTCTGTTTAAAGGTCGTCCATTTTTCAAGGCTTTTCAACAGTCCTGAATTAAGTTAAACAATTTTATTTATTTTTCTCTTCTTTCTGGGGAAATTTTGTGCACAACGTCAAGCTAAGAAGAAGATTTTATACAAGTTCCTATGGTTATGTATTTTGTAATTCAACCAATTGAACCTGAAAGTGCCACTGCATAAATATTAATAGAGCTCTATTTACCCACTCAATAATGATTTCCCCGGTAATAAATTTGGAAGTATAAAGTGACACTTAATCAACTTAAAAAGAAACCAGGGACGCTAATAATAAGATATGTTCAGCACAAATCTAAGATTTTCTTTACCTCAGAATCCAAAAAAGCAGAACAAATAACAGTAACAAAGTTTTCAACTTGTGAGATCACAGAATCAAGTTTGTTTGATATTTAAAATAATAATAATCTAGCAAGATGCTTTCCGGGAAAAAAAAAATACCCGACAATAATAGAACATTTATATCTAATGTTTCATGCTCTAAAAACGCACAAAAAATAGGCATCAACATCCGCAATGTCCCTTTTTCAAGATAAAAATACCTAAAAACCTAAATGCTAAAAAACCTAGAATAATATTTTTCAATCTAACATTTCTCCAAATAACAGTTAAAGCAGGCATTTTAAAAACGTGCTTAACGCAACAGGACGGCAACAGTGAGCGGAGCGCGTGCTTCACATTTGAACCACAAAACGAATCGAACTGCTGAAACGGTCAAAGAGGCGATTGGTCCAGTTCAGTAGCAAGAGCGAATAAAAACTCTTTGATGGGCTTCGCTTTATTCTTCGGTATAGAGTGCAACTGAGTAAGAAATCAGGAGGGACTGCTCCCACTACTGGAGTAGGAGAACCCGAGTAAATACTTTATTCCATCTTCCTACTCATGTTGGAGAGCAGTACAAGACTTTCAACTGCCACCTATAGTTAGAAGGAGCGAGAAGTTGTTGTTGTGAATTTTGCTTAGGGCTCGAGAGCTTCGACCGACGCCTTCTTCGCCGCTGTTCTACACTAACGCCTACAACCGCAGGAAAAGACTAATCAATTTCAAGAGGTCCATCCTTCAAAACTATGCCACTGCTCGTTTCACAAGGTAAACAATAAAATGCGCAGCCTGTTTGGCATAAATTATTATACTTAGTAATATTTTTTATACTTTTTCTGATTTCATATATGTATTTACATAATTTTAAGGGTAATTTACATTCATACCACACTGTTCTTATGTATTTTAAGGTGTGAACGTGTTAGATATTTCAGGTCTATTGTTCAAAGTGATGATGATATAGATGGGGATGTTATCACTATAATTCAACTTGGTTGGTTGAAGTGGAGGAATGTACCGGTTTTATTATGTGATAGAAATGTATCGTTTAGACTTGAAGGAAAATTTTATAAGATGATAGTAAAACCTGCAATACTCTATGACGCAGAATGTTGGCCTTTAAAAGAGAAGTATAAAAAAAATTAAGTGAGATGAGAATGCTTAGGTGGATGAGTGGCTTGACACTTAGAGAGAAAATGCAATATGAATATATTTGTGATAGGGTCGGTGTTGCACTAGTGGCAGACAAAATTATAAAGAGTCGTCTTAGATGGCTTGGTCACATTAAACATCGTCCATCTGATGAAAATGTTAAGAGAGTAGATGATGTTTTAGATTCGACTTACGTTAATAAAGGCAGAGTAGACCTAAAAAGACTTGGAGGCATATTGTAGAAAAAATAATCTTAATTTATTAGACTTACATGAAAATATGACACTCAATAGGACACAATAGAGAAAAAGTATTCCTATAACCGACCCCACTTAGTGGGATAAAGGCTTGTTGTTGTTATTGTTGTTGTTGTCACTCAAGTTTTTAGAGGATAAAATATTGAATTTAGGTAATTGATTATGTATATTTTTTCCTTAATGACAAATAGCTTCGACAAACTACTGAATTAAGTAGCATGAACGTAAATCTTATCTAAAAACAAAATTCTTTTTCTTTTCTTTTTTTTTTTTAAGAAATTATATAGTGAAATTATAATCGTTAACTTTGCTACCATATTGGTTTAATTCAAAGTCAATTTTTGAGCTAATTCAAGTTCGTCATATATTTTCAAACTTATTAAACTAATTCAGAGTAGATTTTAACAAATAAATCCTTTCTTTGCAAATCTTATTTATGCAAATAACCATATCTACTATAATCAATATCTCAACAAAATATATATTTTTAATTTCAAAAAAACTTTAGTGATTTAATACTTAACGAAATATGAACATATTAAGCTCATTATTTTAATTTTCTCATAATTACACTGAAGTTTCATCTTAATTTTTTACCGGGACACAGAAAGTGAAGGGTTGTAATAAGTTGTTGACAGCCAATGTAAATTATTTATAAAAAATTATGAAATAAATCTTTTAAATCATTATGTAAATGTTACGACGTCTCTAGAAGCAACGTATTGTATGGCTTGAATACAATGAAAAGTGTGCAATGGTCACTACACCGGCGCCCAGGTGTACTGCCAAATAGGCAAGGGTTCCCACATTATTGATGGATGCAGGTAAAAATATTATTTTATGAAACTATCATTAGAATAGAATTTTGGCATATATATACTCTCATAGGTAAATTAATAAAATTAGTAAATATTATGGTTCATGAAACAAAAAAAATATATTGTGCACTCATAAAACTAATCAGTTTTGAGAAAAAACTGAAAAGATTGATAGCTTAAGTTTTAAACTTTGGTATTCTGGTACGAGTCGCACAAAAAATGGTGTAGACGTAATTATAGATAAGAGTTTGAAAAATAATATTGTAAAAATTAATAGAATTATAGGTAAAATTGTAGCCCTAAATAATATTGTTGATACTAAGAGTTTTAATGGTATAAGTGTTTATGCTCCTCAAGTAGGTTTAGAAATAGGTTCAAAAGAAAAATTTTGAAATAATTCAGAAGAATTAATACAAATGGCATCTCTTAAATAAATAATATATTTTGGATGAGATTTAAATGAACCTGTTTCCAGTAAAGTGATAGAAGATTTAAAAAACATTCATAGCGGCTACAAGTTTGGAGAGATTAATGAAGAAAGTAATACTACTTTAGATTTTGATTTAGCTTATGATTTTGTTATTCTTATATTTTATTGTAAAAAAAAAGATGAACATATTATTATTTATAAGAAAGGATCTAATAAAACATAAATTGAATATTTCGTATGAGAAAAAGATATCATCAAAAATGTCAAGATCAGTCCAATTGATAGGTTAAATACTCAACAATGATTATTAGTTCTAGATTTTAAGATGAGAGGTTGGAAGATAAAAAATATTAGGAAACATTATCATAGAATTAGATGGAATCACTTAAAAGACACATAAAACTAGTTTTATAAGTAAACTTCAAGATTTCATGATTTAGGATATTCACGAAGAAGCTAATTTTATGCGGGAAAAAGCAAAAAACAATAATAAACAAGTGGAAAAAAAATTTCTCTGGAGAATCAAAAAAAAATTTCTTATAAATAAAAATAGTTGATGGTGGAATAATAATGTGCGAGAAAAGATAAAATATAATTTTTTTGTTATAAAAATTAGTTTAAATATAAAAGCTTAAAGAACTAGAAAAAATATAAGGTAGCCCAATAGAAATCTATGAGAAAAAATTATGATGCTAAGAATTCTGTTTTTAGTGATTTTTATAACAAATTATACTGAAAATATTGAAAAATATATGTATACACTATCCAAACAAAAAGGAAAAAAAAAGTAAAAGTGTATTATAGATGAAAATCAAAAAGTGTTTTTGCTAGAAAAAGATATTCAATATAGATGGGTGATATAGTTTGATAATTTTTTTAATGTCGTTTCTAAAAATATGATCAACCTTAGTGATCTTAATATCATTAATAATAATAATAAAACTTTTTATTTTTATCGTCGCATAACTAAAAAAGAAGTTAATGAAATTTTAAAGAAAACCAAAAGTGAAAAATTAGTAGGACCTGATGATATCACAATTGAAGTGGGAACAATATTTAGAAGATTTGGAAGTTACTTGACTTACTAAACTCTTTAATAGTATTTTTAAAACTAAAAAAATGCCTAAGAAGTGGAGAAAAAGTATTTTGGTCCCCATTTTTTAAAATAAAGGAGATGCTCAAGAGTGTGTAAATTATAGAAGAATTAAGGTAATGTGTCATACAACTAAATTATAGGAGAGAGTAATTGAACATAGGTTAATACGTGATACAAAGATTTCTCATAATCAGTTCGAATTTATGTCGGGCAAGTCTAATATAGAAGATATAAGTTTATTGCAAGGTTTGATGGAGAAGTACAGAGAGAGTAGAGAGGATCTACATATGATTTTTATTGATTTAGAAAAAATCTTATGATAAGATTCCAAGAGAAATTCATTGGAGAGTTCAAGAAAAAAAGTGTTGATATGACTTTTATTCAAGCCGTTGGAGATATGTAAACTAGAGTTGTTACTTGTTTTCAAACTGGAGGATTGACAAGTATTTTCCCATTTTAGTTGAATTACATCAGAGATAGGCATAAAGATCGTATCTTTTTGCTTTAGTTATGGATGCTCTTACCAGGGATGTACCTTGGTGTATCATTGTTCTTGATGATATCCTTCTTGTGGATAAGACTGGAGAAAGAGTTCAAGATAAACTTGAATTATAAAGGTCTACATTAGGGAAAAAATTTGCGTACGTCAAGGGGTACGCAGAGATGCGTGCATAATAGGGTACACGGACGTTATATGGGAGTTACATGGAGGTTACAAGCGTGTTATAACTTTCTTGTAACTTTCGTGTAACTCAGATGTAACCCGCGTTTTTATTTTATCCATTGGGATTAAAAGGTTACAGCAGGGTTACACGGGAGTTACATGGGAGGTTACACGGGAGTTACACGGAAGGTACAACGGGTTATAACCCCCTTGTAATCCCCGTATAAACCCCGTGTACCATATTATGTACACATCTCTGCGTACCCCTTGACGCACGCAAATTTTTTCCCTACATTAGAGCCTAAAATCCTTCGTTTAAGTAAATCTAAAATTGAATATATGGAATATAATTTTAGTAGTAGTAGATCTAGTGGCAGAGTTGTATATGGGTGATCAAAACATTAAAAGGTGTGAACATTTTAGATATCTCAAGTTTATTGTTCAAAGTGATGGAGATGTTATTAGTACAATTCAAGTTGTTTGATTGAAGTGGAGAGATGCATCGAGCTTATTGTGTGATAGAAAAATACCACTTAGACATAAAAAAAATTTTTATAAGATGGTGATAAGACCTGCAATGGTGGACTTTAAAAGAGAAGCATAGAACTAAGTTAAGTGTTGTTGGAATGAGAATGCTTAGGTGGATGAGTGTCTTGACACTTGGAGACAAAATCCGAAATGAATGTATATGTGAGATGAATATATTGGTGTAGCTACAGTGGCAGCTCAAATTATAGAGAGTCGTCTTAGATGGTTTGGTTACATTAAATGTTGATCATCTAATGATCTGGTTAGGAGAGTGGATGTTTTACATTCGACTTATGTTTAGAAAGGTACAAGTAGGCCCAAAAAGAATCGGCCATATTGTATAAAAAAATATTTTAATTTATTAGAGTTAAATGAAAATATAACACTCAATGGGTCACAATGAAGAAAAAGGATTCAAGCAGCCGACCAAACTTACTAGAAAAAAGGTTTGTTGTTGTTATTGTTGTTGTTGTTGTTGTTGTTGTATAAGAAAAAAACTTTTATATGCTTCAGCCTTTTAATTTTATTTTAAAAAATTTAGAGGGTCGTTAACATTGTTTGTAGCATATCATCTTATAATATCATGCATAAATCCTTCTTCAAAAAATAAAAATAAAAAACATATTATTCTTCTTCATTTCTATGCCAAGTGATCACAACTTCCATTAAAGTAATGACAATTGATTTTTAAAGATGTGCACCAACTGATTTAATAAGGCTTTAAAAATTTGCATTTTTTTTTATTTTTTAGTTAATATATCAAATTTTTAGAAATTATTTGAAATTTTAATTCGCAGTTTTGCCCTTAATGTTTGTCTTCAAGTAAAGCATTATCATTCTTTTATATTTATATCATCTTTTAAGTCGTACTTTATATTTTATAATTGTGCATGAATGCATTTACATAATAGCATTTTATATAACCTATTAGCGCTTCGGTTAACAAAAGCGTCGCTTCGCTTTGCGCTTTGAAGCAAAAATATAGTATTGTGCATCACATTGCGCTTTGCACTTCAATAACACTGAGTTATAATAGCAATGAAATTATCATTATGCAAAAAAAGTAGAAAAATCGGAGATATTTAAACATATGTCATTACATTAAACTTTATTTAACCATTCCCACGCAGCTTTTCTACAACAAAAAATACAAGCAAATTCAAGGAAATTTCGAATAAGATTCCAAATTTTAACGGATGTGTTGTGAAACTCCTTGTCAAATTAAAAATTATAGCATTACTGGCAAATTAAGAAGTGCCTCAGTTAGGAACGATGAGTCGGGATGTTCAACAAGGATGAATGTTGGAGAGATGTTGGAGAGGAAATTATGAAATTAAACCTTTAATATAAAACATTGTATCCTACATTGAACTTCATAGTCAATGCATCTTTTTACAGCAAAATCTCCAATTTTTCTTCGAAGGCGATCAGATTTCTGAAGTCCTATGAGGTGATTCACCAAGGTGATATTTGTAATTCCAATATAAATACTTCACATTAATGATAATAAGAAAATAGGGGGATTTGCATACATACCACAAATTTCTTACACATTTAACATCAAAATGTTTTATATTGCTTATATAGCATTCAAATCTCTGAAGCAAATCAATAACCACTAATTTTAACTTATTTAAAGCAAAACATTCCTTTTCAAGTATATATATTATGTGATTTAGAAAATAAGGTGGCGTACAAGTAAATATAAAGCATTTTCAAATATATACATACATAAGATTTTTGTAGTGTGTGCAAATAATGCATCACAAAGACTGCAACTGTGGATATGGAATACTAGTATAGACAGCAATATATAAGTCACACAAACCTGGGTCAAAGAATGTGTGATGCATATACCAGTAAACAAATAAAACATCATAAAATGGCAAATTATACCTGATGGATAGGGGGATACATAGCATTCAAGCATACTGGACACTCCAGGAGTTCTCGCACGTTGCTAACTACAGAAACATTGGACTTTGGTTGGTATTGTGTCGGATCATTCCCAATTTCACCCAAATCCATCGTTGATTCACCTTTTGGTGGATCAATTATCTCAACGTCTTCCACCATGCTATCGAAGTAGCTGCTGCCAGATGCCATGACTTTAATTGTCAGCCCAGCCTGCAAAGAAACCAGAACAACTAAATTCTCTTCTTTTTCTAGAAAATTTTCATTTTCCCTCAGTCATATAGCTACAAATGTTCTACACCTAGACGGAAATCCATATGAGAATTAAATTTTCAAATAATATCAACATGAACATATCTCGCATAATTTTTTCATTAGTAAATACTGTTGTCATCAAAAGTAAGTTTTATATACTTAAAAATTCGACAAATGCTTTTGCCATATTTGCAATTCATATTTCAGCCGAGTATTTTCACAAAAATATGTTCACCAAATCTATATAATGTTATAATCATTATATTAAAGAAAAGAACGTTCACAGTTTACAAGTACAAATTTTACTCTGGAAGTGTCGTTTGCTTCATTTTTTTAGCATGTCTTAGTTGGGCATAAGCCCTCCAAAATCACTAAATTCCAATAGCAATCCATCTTAGCCATGCATTTCCAACTTAAAAAGTTACAAATTGTCGAATCTTTATAAAAAAATTAAATTTTAAAATTGAATATGATTAAAAAAAATACAAATTAATCAAATAAGAAAAAATTAAATGAAGTTCAATTCGAGGACCTTAGATAAATGCTTGCAGACATAAAGACCATCTTCAACTATTGTTACCGGAGTTGCTCAAAAAACCATCCTCAGAGGGTAGCCCAAATCTTCCTCTCAATTTTGCTCAATAGTGTGAATGTCGATCACAAAGTTCAGAAAAATAATGAAAAAACAACATTCAAGTTGAATCTCATGAACCGCATGCATAAAGCTGGAATAATGATCAATCTTAATTAAGCATATTTTCCTGGTCATATTTGACATCTTATTTGCAGTCAATTAATGCTAAGTGTCAGCACGGTAGTGAGTCAATGGCAATCAAAGAGGTAAGCCGGAGTGTTTGAATTGGGTTTCTTGAAAATATTAATCAACTCTACAGATAAAAATAATTTCAGCCAAAACATTATCTCACACAAAAACAAAGATGATAGCACAAACTAATCAAAGCACAGTAGTAAATAAAGTGCAAAAAAAATAAGAAGTGAGATAATTTGCACAAAATACGTTACGTTGTTCGGCTAAAACCACCGGTCCACCAAGGCCTACATCCATACATAACTAATCTCCAAACTAAAATATCATCATCCCAATAATCAATACAACATGCATACTCTTTTACCGAGGTAAGTACAGAGCTGACTTATGATACCACATAAAGCTAAAAAAAACTTTAAAAAACTATAATCTCATACAACAACAAAGATGATAGCACAAATTGAACGAAGTAAACACACAAACTACCATAGTAGCAAATAAAGTGAAAGAGAAGTATAGAAGGTGAAATAATAGGCATAAAAATTTATTATGTGCTTTCACCAAAACCCCTAAGGCCTACCTACATATATAACCAACCCCAAATTAAGATATCACTATTCCAACAATCAAAACAACATAAATACTCTTTTCCACATGCAAGTACAAAGTCGGCTTATGTTACAAGGCAACAATCAAATTAAGCCACAACTTAATACTCTGAATTGACAGAAGATCTTCAAATTTTTTTATACAAAAAAAGAAAAAAAATCACAAAATAGTGATGGCAGCCAAATTAACTCAATGACTTAAAAAATTATAATATAATACAAAATTTTTATTTTTTTTAATATAAACAAAGAAATTTTTTTTAATAAAATGGTGATCGCACAACCAACTTAAATTGATCACCTTAAAAACAAATAACTCATGCATTGATTTAACCAAGATAAGTTCATAAAGTAATTTATTCAACTTTAACTTTACCATAAAAATATTTAAGTGAAACACAATGAAAATTTCAAGATAGATTTAAATCAAAATTAATTTTAGTAAATAATTATTTCTAAGAAAACATCCCAACAACTTGAATTTTTGTAAAAGAAATTTTAACAGTTAAATTTATATAAGATAGATTTCAAACTATTTAAATTTCGACGGAACCATTTTAACACAAATGTTCGCAATCAAAATAATTTTAAGATGGATGATTTCAATCAATAAATGAAAGGCAAGTTTAGAAAATTTAAAATAGATTTCTCGATATGAAAATATGATTTTAACAAATGAAAAATTATATATTCAAGCAGATATTATATATAGTTTTTATAAATATAAAATCAAAAATGTAAAGCATATGGTAAAAATAATCCTAATAATTTAGGCCTCGTTTGACCCAGCGTTGCTAGTGAAAAATTTTCATTTAATAGCTACAACTCGAAAAACTTCATTATAGAACAATGGTCCCCAAAAAGCGATGGATGTTTGAATAAAAAATTCACCGTGGCATAGGTCAAAACATCATAACAAAGGAATGCGATCATGAACACCAAAATGGAGGGACATCCTCGCGATCTGAAAACAACGAATATCGTAGTGCCGGTAGATATGCTTCTTCTGAAGTTCGTCGACCAAACAAGCTCCTGGCGTTCTCCGTAATGGAAAGGAGGCGAGCCGCACTCTCAAACGAAATCTTAGAGAACTATTTGCAGCATATAAAAATTTATCACACCAACTTGAAAAATATTATTTCAGCAAAATGACACTTCAAGAATTATGAAATTAATATTTCAATAAAATTTCAGCAATTATGAAATATAGGCATCAACAATGTAAAAAAATATATAATTTCACTAAAATGCAAATTGAAAAATATTACTTCAACAACAACAAAATATAAATCTCCCAACAATTTTATCAAAATGAAAGACTAAAATTTATCCATTGAAAAATAACTTTCAACAACATTTTAATATAATATAAATAATATGAACTATAATTTCACCAATAAATTTCAACAACATATATTATAAGCAATATGAAAATATAAATTGAAGAAATTTCAATCAAACTTACTTATAATCAATGATGAAAATCTGAAAACACGTAAAATCCTTCTTACCCAATTTCTCTTTGATTTTGCAATTAAAAATGAAATGCAAATGAAAAAAATATAACTTGCTTTTATGGGAGGAAAGAAGAAGGGGCTCACCATTTTTGGCTAAAATGAGAAAGAAACAACAACAGCAACAACAACAAAGCCTTAATCCCACTACGTATCATTTTTCTCCATTGCGTTATACTTAGTGTCATATTTTCATTTAGTTCTAGTAAATTAAGATCATTTTTTATACAATAAGCCAAAGTTTTCCTAGGTCTACCTCTGCCTTTCTTAACACAAGTCGAACTAAAACATCTACTCTCCTAATCGGATCATCAGATGATCGACGTTTAATGTGAACAAAACATCTAAGACGACTTTCTCTAATTTTTTCCATTACAGGAGCTACACCAAACCTATCACGGATATATTCATTTTGCATTTTGTCTCTAAGTGTAAAGCCACTCATCCACCTAATCATTCTCATCTCGGCAACACTTAACTTCTTATTATGCTTCTCTTTTAAAGGCCAACATTTAGCGCCATAAAGCATTGCAGGTCTCACCACCGTCTTAGAAAATTTTTCTTTCAGTCTAAGCGGTACTTTTCCATCATACAAAAGGCCCGAAGCATTCCTCCACTTGAATTCTACTATTAACATCCCCATCTATATGACCATCTCTTTGAACAACAAACCCAATATATCTACATCGTTTACACCTTTTAATAATTTGATTACCCAAAGTCGCACTTTTGTCACTAGAACTACTACTACTAAAATTACATTCCATGTATTCAGTTTTAGTTCTACTTAAATGAAGGCCTTTAGACTCCAATGTAGACCTCCATAATTTAAGTTTTTCCTGGGTTTTTTCTCTCGTTTTATCCACGAGAAGGATATCATCAGCATACACCAAGGTACATCCTCCTGTAGATGTCCAGTAAGACCATCCATAACTAAAGTGAAAAGATATGGGCTTAAAGCCGATCCCTGGTGTAATCCAACAGAAATAGGAAAATATTTGGTCAATCCTCCTTCAGTTTGAACACAAGTAGCAGCTCTAGTATACATATCTTTAATGACTTGAATATAAGCCATATCAACACCTTTATTCTCCAGAACTCTCCAAAGGATATCTCTTGGAACCTTATGGTAAGCTTTTTCTAAATCAATAAAAATCAAATGTAGATTCTCCTTATTATCTCTAAACTTCTCCATCAAACCTCTCAATTAATGTATAGCTTCTATAGTAGACTTGCCCGACATAAATCCAAATTGATTATGAAAAATCTTTGTGATGTGTCATAACCTATGTTCAATTACCCTCTCCCATAATTTTAAAGTATGACACATTAACTTAATTTCTCTATAATTTAAACACTCTTGTGCATCCCCTTTATTCTTAAAAATGGGGACCAAAATACTCTTCCTCCACTCCTCAGGCATCTTTTTAGTTTTTAAAATAAAATTAAACAGTTTAGTAAGCCAAGAAACTCCCAAATCTCCTAAATATTTCAACACTTCAATTGGGATATTATCAGGTCCTACAGACTTTCCACCCTTTTATGTGGTGTGCCGAGATAGCAAAAGAGGTAAAAAAAATATGCAGCAATAAAAAATTTAGAAATTCAACCAACGAAAAATGACAGATGATTTTAAACTGATTCCAAATTAGTTTCGGTAGAATTGGAAAATAAATAATTCATGGCGAAAATTTTGAATTTTAAAATCAAATTAAGTCACACCATCATAAAAGCAAATGGGTTTAACAAAATTCAGACATGCATATGTAAGAATAAATGGCATAATTTTTTGTTATGCATAAGAATTAAATTTCAGCTCAAGAGAATGTTACTTCTAACTTAAGGTAATTTATTACTCTTTATTTAAATAGAATGGTGTTAAATTACTATTACATAGATTAATAAATTGTGATATTAATATGCTATTTCATATGTTACGCTTGATAATTTATACAATATTTATTAAAGTGATTTTTTAAATTTTGAGGCTTGCGTATCAAAATCTTTAGAGGCTTACACTTCACCTCATGAATAAAAAACGTCTCATTACTTAATTGTGCAATTTTAAATCATGCAAACAATAATATAGCATATAATATACTCGCATTTAGAGGACATCATAGGCATAGCGCCCAAAATAAAGTAGTCATAGCAAGCAGCACATAGATAACATTATGGGTGCTCAAAAAAATTTCAAAGAAAGCTCATTCTTCACAATTAACTTGCATTATGCTTAAAAAAACTAGTTTCATGCACACAACATGCATACACGCAACATTGTATGCACGAGTACATGCACACATAATGATTTATAATTTTTTTATATATTTGATCTTATTGAAGGATTAAAAAATTAACATTTTATAAATCAAACCAAACACGAGTCAAACAGGCTAGTTGGATTTCAAAGAAATCAAATATAGATAAGATATTAATAAATAACTTTAAACAAAAGTTGAATTCAAACAAAATAAATTTTGAAAAAGCCAAACACAAACGTGTATTAAGATCGCTCATGTTCAACTCGTTTACTCCCTTAGTCCTCAAGCAGGTTGAATAGCTCAATGTTAAGTATAGAGTAAGTATTTTTTCTTAGGCAACTAAATGAAATTTGCATCTAATCAGTTCAGGGCTTTAGGCAATTTAAAGTTTGGTAGGCTCCAAGTTGTACATGGTTAAGTTGGTTCACAACAAATGACTTATTTAACTGAATTAAGCTCCTTCATGACTTTACAGAAAATAAGCTAATAAAAAAATACAAGAAGACTGTGAAGCACAGAGCTTCAATCCACCAAGAGATCTCAATAAGCATTTGTGGATGCCTCCACTTAAAAAAGTGAAGAACAAGAAAGAAGCAAATCAAGAAGAATTGGTTCCTAGTAAGTGACAATTAAAAAGGCATGTATTTCTAAAAAGGCTATTTATATAATTAATGCCAAAAAGGAAGACAAAGGAATAACCACAATGGTGCCTCCTTGAGAGTGGTCAATAAGATCCGCCATTTCATAGCATTCTTAAGGAGAGAAGGATTATGACTCAAAATGAAAAGAGTGGTTGATCAAATTCAATTTCTTCTATAATGATGTTGCACAAACATGTTGAATTTTGATAGAAGTTGATCTACCATAATTTGCACTTTAAAATCCTGTGAAGGCTAAACCTAGGGCTTCGTTGATTGATGAAAAGAAAAGCCTTTGTTATACTATCCTATGAGAAGTCGAGATCAACGTCAGAATGAGTCAAAGCACAAACCCTAGGGTTAAACAAGAGTAGACACCTTGGAGGGATAATTCTCACTCATGAAGGAAATGGGCAAGAGCGACGAATTAAAGCAAGCGCTTAAAGATCCCCCCGACCCCCCTCATGAAACAATCCTCCATGTCCTGAAACCGCTCAAAGGAAACATAATTGTCAAGTCACTCGTTGTGCAATTACCTTTCCGTGTACTCAATATGGTTACTAAAGTGGTTCTCTTTCACATATATGCTCACTACATCTTATAGGATAATAGATATAGTTTAATTCAAAGAAGGATACCATGACCCTATTAGAGATATTGATAAAGACTATAGAACATTAGAGAGAAAATAAATCTCAAATGTTCTCCTAAATCAATTAGAATGTAGAAGATTCAATTGAAGTCCTTTAATGGAGAAGAATCAATCAATCCAAATTATATAAAATTTAGAAAGATGGAGAAAATACTGAGAATAAACTTATAGAAATTCTAGTGAGAGTTCATCAGAACAAAATTTCAACCTAAATACAATGTAACACGTGATGCTCATGGAGAATTTAGAAAGATGGAGAAAAAACTCAGAAGAAATTTATAGATATTCTAGTGAGAGTTCATTAGAAAATTATTTCAACCTAAAATACAATATCGCTTGATGTTTGTCCTTGTTTACAGAGAAAATACATGATTTGGACTCATTGTAGTTGACTGCACGACAAATAAGTCTAGTTTGAGGTCAATTGCTAGTTGGAAAAGTTTAAAGGGTTTCATACTGAGTGAGATTATCCTTGCCGAGTTCTTTTAACACGATAGCTGAGTTCCTTGGGAAAATAATCTTAACAAATAGGCAACTTGATGAGTTTTGAGTTAAGTAGCTCAAAACTGAGGGTCTCGTAAGAGTTGATCCTTGGACGACTAGACAAAAATTAAATTTAAGCAACTGCATACTTTAGGAGACTGAAATCTTGGTGAGTTTCGAGTTGTAGATGGTTCTGGTTGGATCACAAACAGTGACCTATTAAACATAATTTACTAGTTTAGCCACTCTTAGCGACTCACAAGCAAATATGTTTGTTCAGATCATAGTGGAGAAGTACAAAAGAAAATAAATAAAAAATGTCAACCAGAAAATATTAGAACACACAATTTACTACTTCAAAAAGGAAGAACCAAAACTTCCCAACAACGCAAGTTTGTAACATACATGGCACGGTCGCAATGGTGGCCCAATAACATACTTAGCTTCAATATGACAATGTCCCATAACAATACGTCCAAAATCTCATTCTTTAAATCCCAATGCTAATATTTGCAACATTTCTAGAGAATCGCAAACGATTTCCATAACCTAACAAGCAAACACCGATTAAAAAGCAACAGATCAAGCATCACCCAATCAAAACAACAAAAACATGCCACATTGTTCCGAGATAGGCAAGCGCAGACAAAGCCTCCCTTTAAAATAGATCCAAGAAGGCAAAGCAATGAAACGATCCACAAAACTCTTAACCGTAAACATCCTAACAAACAGGCCCTACATGTCATCAGATTCCCCACAAAATCAAAACTAAACACGCCACAAGAATCCGCAGATCAGAATCCCATACCTCTGTCAAAGTACCGAAAACAGATTCAAAATCCCATAGGCAAGGCTTTTTGGAAGATCAGCAGCGCCCGCCCCCTCGGCTCCACCTACAACAGGTGCCTAAACGGCGCAGAGATTCGGAAGTTCGATTCGAATTAAAGCCAGGCTATCGATTAAAAATCCCTACTCTGTTTTTCAGACTGCTCGAAGAACGGAGCGGTACGCTGTACCCTCAATTACTCTCTTAAAGTAAAACGGTTCCCCTGGTCGGAGATCATTGGGAAATAAAATATAGCCAGACATATTTGAAGAAGGGAGGCGGTAAAATAAGTTTTATTATGCCAAGTGCACCCGTATTGCGCACCCAAAAATTCACCCGAGATTTGACGCAGGATTAGTGGCTTCTGGCGCATGACGGGTCCCGTGATCGCCGAAGCCAATAAAGGTGAGCGTTGGGTCAAGTCAGGCACGTTTTGACATTATTGTCAATAGATTGGTATTTGGTAAGTGTTTGAAATATTTTATAATGTGCAATAATAAATATCTATTTGATTGGATTGAAATTTAGTTTTTTTTTCCCCTCTTATCTTGTAATTTAATAGTTGATTTATAGGAATGCATCTCTATTTAAAATAAAAAAGATATATAACAAGTCAAACACGAACAGACACTTGGCTCGCTCAAACTTGACTCGTTTACACGCATAATAATTTGTTAAGAGTTAAATTATTATATTCATTGATTTTTAAGAAAAATATGTTGAGTTAAGTTTATATTGATTTTGAATATTATTTAGTTGTATAATGGGAATTATTTATTAAAATAGTTAAAAGATTGAGTCATAAATATACATATAAGATATACTTCATTAAAACTTAAACTAGAAAAAAGGAAATGAAGGGAACATGAACCATTGAAATTGATTTATGAGTATAATAGGAAAAAATTATGAGCGTGATGAAACTTTAATTTCCTCCCTACTTTGGAGAAAGGTAGATATTAAGCTCATGAGGCATAAAATTGAATCAAATAGTTTGTTTGATTCAGATTATGGGCTTAACTCAGCTCGAGTCTTGACCAAAACCCATTGTAAGAAATGAAAACTAATAGTATGTAACTTTTAGGAGGGGCAAATTGCGCCCCTGGACCAACGTGTCTGGGAAACGAAAGGCAAAATGATATTTTATGAGGGGCAAAACTGATGTTTCAATAAAGGAAAAGGATCAAATTGTCATCTCATATAAATAAAAATCTAAATTTATGGATGAGCAATTGCCCTCCCTATACCCTACCTGGGTCTGCCTTTGATATCAATACATTAAATGTATCTTTATTAGTTGACTTTATATACTAACTTTGTCTGTGTGATTTTGTTCTCAACGAATGATATGTACTAATATACAAGGATTTATTGGGATTATTACAGGCTCTAATAGCCAAATACAGACCGAGGAAACACATGTTTATACGGACAAATAAATCTTAAGCGAAGTTAGCACGGATTAAGTAACACTAACAAGCCATTTAAAATATTAAAATATATATCAATGTGAGATTGTTCATGTGGGCTTTATTGACATTACTTGGCCACTAAGTGTACCAAAATAATTCCAACTTGCAATTGTTGTCTCTTTTATACTTGCAATAGAGCTATAAATATTGGAAAAATGAATATCACAATTCAAATATGGTATTTATTAGATAGACAAAGATGATAGTAGTTTAGTAATGTTGTCGGACTATAGCGATTGACTGGTGACAAATATTGCTGATTGGATGATTGGAATAGCTCCATACTTGTTCAAAAGTTTTAGCTTTTCCTCAACTCTCATCCTTCTTCAGAGAGAGCACGGGACTTCATTTATTGAATATTGAGATAACCATTTGAGTAGATTTAGTCGAAATAATAATAAAAAAAACAAAATTTGAATGGTTTTTATTAAATATTTTTATCATTTTTTTTATATTCAAGTGGCCTTATGTCCTGAAAACTGAATGATCTTTTGTTCATTTCATTCCTCTCGTCGAGATACTGAGACCGAAAATAACATGGCAAACTTGTGGAAATTTTGCTCATTTAATTAATGATTTTTAAGTCTTTAATAATACTCTAAGTGTTTGATTTGAGCTCACTTAAACATGAATTGGACTATTTTCAGTGTTGTAAGGTTCGTCCCATTTTGGCATTAAAATTGATAATAAATTTATTGAGATTGGAGTTACATGATGGTGAAATTGAATATGAAGATTAATTCATCCAAAATGCATCAAATTTTGTGCTTGATGAGGTGAATGTATTTGTGACATCAATTTTCATGGTTATATACATACAGTATTGCACAAATTATATAAGGGAACATATTGAAATATTGCAGCACTTATAGACGAGCTTCCTGTGAAACAATGAAGCATGCAGCTGGAACACCCACTTTGCTTTGAATCTTTAGCAGATATAATTAATTCAATGAATTGATTTGCAAAAAATTAAAGTTTGTGAATGATATCATAATTTTTATGTGAAAAATTTAAAAATAAAAAAATCACATGGCTTAAGCTTGTGAGCAATTCGAAATAATCTACGTGGACGAATAATAATTATAGAGATTATCCAATAATTTTCTTATGATTTGAGATAACGATGTTACAAAATAGGGGTTAATAGCTTAATTTTATGTAAACAACTTATAAAATATTGAACAAAAATTGAAGTGATGATAATGATTAAGAAATAATTAGCAATTGGTGAATGTCATTGTTGTCAGCTATTAATGATGGTTAGAAGCTAACTATATATGATGATGATGATGGGTGAGATAGTTGGGTGACGGTAGTTAGGTGATGACAGTTAGGTAACGATAATTGATCGATGATGTTGAGGTGATAGTAAGGATGATAATAGCTGGGTAATTGTGTGCTGGTGATGCAGGCGAATATGCATGATTGACAAGTAATTGCTAGCAATGATCATAAGCATCAATTGTTAGGTCAGTTCTAAAACTTTTTAGATCTTCAATTCATTCAAACTTATAGTTAAGTTGAATGTTTAAATTGAATGATCCCAACAATGCAAAAGTATTCAAATGCAAGCCTATGTGAGACCAAATTGAGCATGTAGAGTATAGTTTAAATCTTCATGACATTATTTAAGAGAAAAAAATTACCTCTAAATCTTACATGGTTATAATTAAAAAAAGTTTCTTGATGAGAACATCACTCAATTTTAATATTATTATGACACTCAAGTGCCTAAGAAATTATTTATGATCAAGAGAATTAACACAGGGGCATTCAATTGAATGTTTTAAAAACTTGGTCAAAAGAATCAATATGTCACTTTCAATAATTTATAAATAGCATCACATTCTTCATGATATAAAAATTTATTTAACACTCAACAACTTTAATAAATTGGAAGCTTTTTTTAGGAATTGGAACAAAATTATATATATATATATATATATATATATATATATATATATATATATATATATATATATATATATATATATATATATATATATATTTGTATTTTGGAATCATACAATTCAAGGTATTTTGAAAAATATGCTATCATTTTTCTTCATTACACGCACTCATCAACTAACAACTCTATATATTGTTCGCTTCATGTGTTTGTGAACTCATAACTCTCGGTATATGTATTATGAAATCATATGATTCAAGGGAATGTCTGAAGTAACAATCGAAAGCCTTTTCGTTCCTCAATTTCAGTTCATAGGTGATTTTCTATTTCATTGTATTTGAGCTTATTGTGAGAACCCACAACAATACATTTGTAACTGTCGTCTGCTCCACACCATCTTTTCCTGATATTATATCACTTCCACAGTACATCATCGATGCATACTCTATTTGTTGCAATATGGATGTGAGGAGCCATTCCCACTAATGTGCTAACGACCTTTTACAAAAGTGGGTGCATTTGAAACTATCGTGCTTGCGGTTGTACTTACAACGTGTGTGTGGTGGCCCCCGTCGCCCCACCGAGAAGCTTTGTCAGGTTCGTCTGTAATAAAGCCTGATGACGATACCTTAGTGTTGTTTGGAGTTTATCCGAGGCTATCAAGAGCTTTGTAAACGTCGCCCATGTCATATCCACAATGTAGGACAACAAGAGGATTATGTAGTTTAAGGTGAAAAAGAAGAGAGTTGAAGCATACCATTAGGAGCTTTAAAAGAAGTGCACTTTGATAACAAGACATCGAAAGGTGTGCCACCCATCCTATTCCATGGTTGGAGTCGAGATTTTGAAGGGGATACAATCAGACTCACGAAGGAAACAAAGAGGGAAATATGTACCAGACAAAGCCATGGAAAAGAAAGTAAAAAAATGTGAAATAAACCTTCTTTTTTACAGGTAAATTTACAAATACCCGTGCTATAAATATAAATATAAAAATTTTAGGTGATAAATATGTACATAAAAAAGAATTGTGCGCCATGTATGTGATTTTTCAAAAAAGTAACCTGTCTAAAATGAATATTTCTTTATTGATTGTTTCAAGTGATATAGATAGTAAAATTTTACTGTTGAATATAGAGCTTAACCATAAATTTTTTAAGGCACATGAGTAAATTCCATGATAGACACAATTCTTTTATGTATTTACATATCTCACCTCTAAACATTCATATTTCCAAATTCCACATATTACACTCAAAATATTATATCATATACAAAATGATAATAGTATAACTTTTTAAAATTAAAATATATATTTTTTATGCATAGATTTAAAACAACAAAGTGTTATGTATGTAAACATGAAAATATGTAAATTTAGTTGTCAGATATACAAATACACAAGAAAAAAAATGTGTTTTCTTTCTAAATTATATCTCATTTATATATAAATCATATTTTAATTTTTATATTTATACGACTCAAATTACATCACATAAAAAATATCATCATCTCAACTAAAAAAAAGTTGAAATAAATTTTAGTTGGTATGTAAAAACTGAAGTTTTATGCGCTGGGTATGTAAATACAAAATAAATATTACATACGGACTCTGGATGTAGAAATACATCCAAAGTCTAATGAAATGATGCAACATGAATGTGAAAAAAAATTTTAAAAAATCATTTTAACGCAAAAAAATATTTCTCCTATGTTATTTCACATTATTCAGGTTTTATTGTGGTAGTATTTATGTGTTATTGTGTTATGAGAATATTCTCAGTGTTATAATAATACAATAACATCTGAATAATGTGGAATAATACAGTAGAAATATTCTATTTTGTGATAGGGCTAGATCACATGAAAACACACATGTTTACTTGAAGCTACGTGTCCTTATATTAATGAACTCTGAACTATTTGTCAATTACAGTCTCTCCTTGTAGAATAATTTTACTTATAAACACAAGGGAATTGAAGATATGTCTTTCTTTTTATTTTCTTAGAGAGAGAGAGAGAGAGAGAGAGAGAGACTGGAATCAATGCAGCGTTGGCTCCAGTACCGGCGGAGCGCCGGCATGCTCCGCTCCTCCCTCAACCGGTCTAAAACCCTAAACCCTAGCTCTCAGCTCGATCTCATCCGCCCATTTTCCTCTTCATCTTCAGATTCCGAGTTCCGGAAGTACGCTGGCTACTTCGTTCTCGTCCTCGGCTGCGGCGTTGCTACCTACTTCTCCTTCCCATTCCCCGAGAACGCGAAGCACAAGAAGGCTCAGATCTTCCGCTACGCTCCGCTGCCCGAAGAGCTTCACGCTGTCACCAACTGGAGTGGCACTCACGAGGTCTACACTCGCGTCTTCCTCCAGCCGGAGAACCTCGAGGAGCTTGAGAAGATTGTTCGCGATGCTCACGAGCACGGCCAAAAGATCAGACCTGTTGGCTCTGGTCTCTCGCCCAATGGGATCGGGCTGCAGAGAGCGGGGATGGTCAATCTTGCTCTCATGGATAAGGTGCTGGAAGTGGATAAGGAGAATAAGAGAGTTCGGGTGCAGGCAGGGGCTAGGGTTTCGCAGCTCGTGGATGCGCTCAAAGAGCACGGGCTTACGCTACAGAACTTTGCTTCCATTAGGGAACAGCAGATCGGCGGCATTGTGCAGGTCTATGTTAATTTTTGTCACTTCTGTCAAATATCTCTCCTTTTCTCTACTTTTCACTGTGTTTTTTGGTGAATGTTTTTTTTTTTTGGGCTTTGCCAGCCCTTTACGTGCAAACATTAACGTTCTAGTAATTTATTTTGCTCTTGTAATAATCCAGTAATAATAGCACTGTATCTTTTACTTTTAAGATTGACTGATTGGTTCAAGTGAGTTGCAGGAGATGAAATTGAAGGAAAATGTTAAAAGAAATCGATTCAAAATCAGTTTTCCACCAAATTGTTTGGTCGAGGAGAAATTGATTGATTTTTATATTGATCATTTGTTTCCATTGTTCACTAGAATTTATCAAGGAATTGTTTTTTTTTNAGACTCCAATGTAGACCTCCATAATTTAAGTTTTTCCTGGGTTTTTTCTCTCGTTTTATCCACGAGAAGGATATCATCAGCATACACCAAGGTACATCCTCCTATAGATGTCCAGTAAGACCATCCATAACTAAAGTGAAAAGATATGGGCTTAAAGCCGATCCCTGGTGTAATCCAACAGAAATAGGAAAATATTTGGTCAATCCTCCTTCAGTTTGAACACAAGTAGCAGCTCTAGTATACATATCTTTAATGACTTGAATATAAGTCATATCAACACCTTTCTTCTTAAGAACCTCCAAAGGACATCTCTTGGAACCTTATGGTAAGCTTTTTCTAAATCAATAAAAATCAAATGTAGATTCTCCTTATTATCTCTAAACTTCTCCATCAAACCTCTCAATTAATGTATAGCTTCTATAGTAGACTTGCCCGACATAAATCCAAATTGATTATGAGAAATCTTTGTGATGTGTCATAACCTATGTTCAATTACCCTCTCCCATAATTTTAAAGTATGACACATTAACTTAATTTCTCTATAATTTAAACACTCTTGTGCATCCCCTTTATTCTTAAAAATGGGGACCAAAATACTCTTCCTCCACTCCTCAGGTATCTTTTTAGTTTTTAAGATAACATTAAACAGTTTAGTAAGCCAAGAAACTCTCAAATCTCCTAAATATTTTCACACTTCAATTGTGATATTATCAGGTCCTACAGACTTTCCACCCTTTTATGTGGTGTGCCGAGATAGCAAAAGAGGTAAAAAAAAATATGCAGCAATAAAAAATTTAGAAATTAACCAACGAAAAATGACAGATGATTTTAAACTGATTCCAAATTAGTTTCAATAGAATAGGAAAATAAATAATTCATGGCGAAAATTTTGAATTTTAAAATCATTTTAAGTCACACCATCATAAAAGCAAATCGGATTAACAAAATTCAGACATGCATATGAAAGAATAAATGGCATAATTTTTTGTTAAGCAAAAGAATTAAATTTCAGCTCAAGAGAATGTTACTTCTAACTTAAGGTAATTTATTACTGTTTATTTAAATAGAATGGTGTTAAATTACTATTACATAGATTAATAAATTGTGATATTAATATGCTATTTCATATGTCACGCTTGATAATTTATACAATATTTATTAAAGTGATTTTTTTTAATTTTGAGGCTTGCGTATCAAAATCTTTAGAGGCTTACACTTCACCTCATGAATAAAAAATGTCTCATTACTTAATTGTGCAATTTTAAATCATGCAAACAATAATATAGCATATAATATACTCGCATTTAGAGCACATCACAGGCATAGCGCCCAAAATAAAGTAGTCATAGCAAGCAGCACATAGATAACATTATGGGTGTTCAAAAAAATTTCAAAGAAAGCTCATTCTTCACAATTAACTTGCATTATGCTTAAAAAAACTAGTTTCATGCACACAACATGCATACACGCAACATTGTATGCACGAGTACATGCACACATAATGATTTATAATTTTTTTATATATTTGATCTTATTGAAGGATTAAAAAATTAATATTTTATAAATCAAACCAAACACGAGTCAAACAGGCTAGTTGGATTTAAAAGAAATCAAATATAGATAAGATATTAATAAATAACTTTAAACAAAAGTTGAATTCAAACAAAATAAATTTTGAAAAAGCCAAACACAAACGCGTATTAAGATCGCTCATGTTCAACTCGTTTACTCCCTTAGTCCTCAAGCAGGTTGAATAGCTCAATGTTAAGTATAGAGTAAGTATTTTTTCTTAGGAAACTAAATGAAATTTGCATCTAATCAGTTCAGGGCTTTAGGCAATTTAAAGTTTGGTAGGCTCCAAGCTGTACATGGTTAAGTTGGTTCACAACAAATGACTTATTTAACTGAATTAAGCTCCTTCATGACTTTACAGAAAATAAGCTAATAAAAAAATACACGAAGCCTATGAAGCACAGAGCTTCAATCCACCAAGAGATTTCAACAAGCATTTGTGGATGCCTCCACTTAAAAAAGTGAAGAACAAGAAAGAAGCAAATCAAGAAGAATTGGTTCCTAGTAAGTGACAATTAAAAAGGCATGTATTTCTAAAAAGGCTATTTATATAATTAATGCCAAAAAGGAAGACAAAGGAATAACCACAATGGTGCCTCCTTGAGAGTGGTCAATAAGATCCGCCATTTCATAGCATTCTTAAGGGTGAAGAGAAGGATTACGACTCAAAATGAAAAGAGTTGTTGATCAAATTCAATTTCTTCTATAATGATGTTGCACAAACATGTTGAATTTTGATAGAAGTTGATCTGCCATAATTTGCACTTTAAAATCCTGTGAAGGCTAAACCTAGGGCTTCGTTGATTGATGAAAAGAAAAGCCTTTGTTATACTATCCTATGAGAAGTCGAGATCAACGTCAGAAAGAGTCAAAGCACAAACCCTAGGGTTAAACAAGAGTAGACACCTTGGAGGGATAATTCGCACTCATGAAGGAAATGGGCAAGAGCAACGAATTAAAGCAAGCGCTTAAAGATCCCCCCGACTCCCCTCATGAAACAATCCTCCATGTCCTGAAACCGCTCAAAGGAAACATAATTGTCAAGTCACTCGTTGTGCAATGGCCTTTCCGTGTACTCAATATGGTTACTAAGGTGGTTCTCTTTCACATATATGCTCACTACATCTTATAGGATAATAGATATAGTTTAATTCAAAGAAGGATACCATGACCCTATTAGAGATATTGATAAAGACTATAGAACATAAGAGAGAAAATAAATCTCAAATGTTCTCCTAAATCAATTAGAATGTAGAAGATTCAATTGAAGTCCTTTAATGGAGAAGAATCAATCAATCCAAATTATATAAAATTTAGAAAGATGGAGAAAATACTGAGAATAAACTTATAGAAATTCTAGTGAGAGTTCATCAGAACAAAATTTCAACCTAAATACAATGTAACACGTGATGCTCATGGAGAATTTAGAAAGATGGAGAAAAAACTCAGAAGAAATTTATAGATATTCTAGTGAGAGTTCATTAGAAAATTATTTCAACCTAAAATACAATATCGCTTGATGTTTGTCCTTGTTTACAGAGAAAATACATGATTTGGACTCATTGTAGTTGACTGCACGACAAATAAGTCTAGTTTGAGGTCAATTGCTAGTTGGAAAAGTTTAAAGGGTTTCATACTGAGTGAGATTATCCTTGCCGAGTTCTTTTAGCACGATAGCTGAGTTCTTTGGGAAAATAATCTTAACAAATAGGCAACTTGATGAGTTTTGAGTTAAGTAGCTCAAAACTGAGGGTCTCGTAAGACTTGATCCTTGGACGACTAGACAAAAATTAACTTTAAGCAACTGCATACTTTAGGAGACTGAAATCTTGGTGAGTTTCGAGTTGTAGATGGTTCTGGTTGGATCACAAACAGTGACCTATTAAACATAATTTACTAGTTTAGGCACTCTTAGCGACTCACAAGCAAATATGTTTGTTCAGATCATAGTGGAGAAGTACAAAAGAAAATAAATAAAAAATGTCAACCAGAAAATATTAGAACACACAATTTACTACTTCAAAAAGGAAGAACCAAAACTTCCCAACAGCGCAAGTTTGTAACATACATGACACGGTCGCAATGGTGGCCCAATAACATACTTAGCTTCAATATGACAATGTCCCATAACAATACGTCCAAAATCTCAATCTTTAAATCCCAATGCTAATATTTGCAACATTTCTAGACAATCGCAGACGATTTCCATAACCTAACAAGCAAACACCGATTAAAAAGCAACAGATCAAGCATCACCCAATCAAAACAACAAAAACATGCCACATTGTTCCGAGATAGGCAAGCGCAGACAAAGCCTCCCTTTAAAATAGATCCAAGAAGGCAAGGCAATGAAACGATCCACAAAACTCTTAACCGTGAACATTCTAACAAACAGGCCCTACATGTCATCAGATTCCCCACAAAATCAAAACTAAACACGCCACAAGAATCCGCAGATCAGAATCCCATACCTCTGTTAAAGTACCGAAAACAGATTCAAAATCCCATAGGCAAGGCTTTTTGGAAGATCAGCAGCGCCCGCCCCCTCGGCTCCACCTACAACAGGTGCCTAAACGGCGCAGAGATTCGGAAGTTCGATTCGAATTAAAGCCAGGCTATCGATTAAAAATCCCTACTCTGTTTTTCAGACTGCTCGAAGAAAGGAGCGGTACGCTGTACCCTCAATAACTCTCTTAAACGTAAAACGGTTCCCTTGGTTGGAGATCATTGGGAAATAAAATATAGCCAGACATATTTGAAGAAGGGAGGCGGTAAAATAAGTTTTATTATGCCAAGTGCACCCGAATTTGCGCACCCAAAAATTCACCCTAGATTTAATGCAGGATTAGTGGCTGCTGGCGCATGACGGGTCCCGTGATCGCCGAAGCCAATAAAGGTGAGCGTTGGGTCAAGTCAGGCACGTTTTGACATTATTGTCAATAGATTGGTATTTGGTAAGTGTTTGAAATATTTTATAATGTGCAATAATAAATATCTATTTGATTGGATTGAAATTTAGTTTTTTTTTCCCCTCTTATCTTGTAATTTAATAGTTGATTTATAGGAATGCATCTCTATTTAAAATAAAAAAGATATATAACAAGTCAAACACGAACAGACATTTGGCTCGCTCAAACTTGACTTGTTTGCACGCATAATGATTTGTTAAGAGTTAAATTATTATGTTCATTGATTTTTAAGAAAAATATGTTGAGTTAAGTTTATATTGATTTTGAATATTATTTAGTTGTATAATGGGAATTATTTATTAAAATAGTTAAAAGATTGAGTCATAAATATACATATAAGATATACTTCATTAAAACTTAAACTAGAAAAAAGGAAATGAAGGGAACATGAACCATTGAAATTGATTTATGAGTATAATAGGAAAAAATTATGAGCGTGATGAAACTTTAATTTCCTCCCTACTTTGGAGAAAGGTAGATATTAAGCTCATGAGGCATAAAATTGAATCAAATAGTTTGTTTGATTCAGATTATGGGCTTAACAGCTCGAGTCTCAACCAAAAGCCATTGTAAGAAATGAAAACTAATAGTATGTAACTTTTAGGAGGGGCAAATTGCGCCCCTGGACCAACGTGTCGGGGAAACAAAAGCTAAAATGATATTTTATGTGGGGCAAAACTGATGTTTCAATAGAGGAAAAGGATCAAATTGTCATCTCATATAAATAAAAATCTAAATTTATGGGGGAGCAATTGCCCTCCCTATACCCTACCTTGGTCCGCCTTTGATATCAGTACATAAAATGTATCTTTATTAGTTGACTTTATATACTAACTTTGTCTATGTGATTTTGTTCTCAACGAATGATATGTACTAATATACAAGGATTTATTGGGATTATTATAGGCTCTAATAACCAAATATAGACCAAGGAAACACATGTTTATACGGACAAATAAGTCTTAAGCGAAGTTAGCACGGATTAAGTAACACTAACAAGCCATTCAAAATATTAAAATATATATCAATGTGAGATTGTTCATGTGGGCTTTATTGACATTACTTGGCCACTAAGTGTACCAAAATAATTCCAACTTGCAATTGTTGTCTCTTTTATACTTGCAATAGAGCTATAAATATTGGAAAAATGAATATCACAATTCAAATATGGTATTTATTAGATAGACAAAGATGATAGTAGTTTAGTAATGTTGTCGGACTATAGCGATTGACTGGTGACAAATATTGCTGATTGGATGATTGGAATAGCTCCATACTTGTTCAAAAGTTTTAGCTTTTCCTCAACTCTCATCCTTCTTCAGAGAGAGCACGGGACTTCATTTATTGAATATTGAGATAACCATTTGAGTAGATTTAGTCGAAATAATAATAAAAAAAACAAAATTTGAATGGTTTTTATTAAATATTTTTATCATTTTTTTTATATTCAAGTGGCCTTATGTCCTGAAAACTGAATGATCTTTTGTTCATTTCATTCCTCTCGTCGAGATACTGAGACCGAAAATAACATGGCAAACTTGTGGAAATTTTACTCATTTACTTAATGATTTTTAAGTCTTTAATAACACTCTAAGTGTTTGATTTGAGCTCACTTAAACATGAATTGGACTGTTTTTAGTGTTGTAAGGTTCGTCCCATTTTGGCATTAAATTTGATTATAAATTTATTGAGATTGGAGTTACATGATCGTGAAATTGAATATGAAGATTAATTCATCCAAAATGCATCAATTTTTGTGCTTGATGAGGTGAATGTATTTGTGACATCAATTTTCATGGTTATATACATACAATATTGCACAAATTATATAAGGGAACATATTGAAATATTGCAGCACTTATAGACGAGCTTCCTGTGAAACAATGAAGCATGCAGCTGGAACACCCACTTTGCTTTGAATCTTTAGCAGATATAATTAATTCAATGAATTGATTTGCAAAAAATTAAAGTTTGTGAATGATATCATAATTTTTATGTGAAAAATTTAAAAATAAAAAAATCACATGGCTTAAGCTTGTGAGCAATTCGAAATAATCTACGTGGACGAATAATAATTATAGAGATTATCCAATAATTTTCTTATGATTTGAGATAACGATGTTACAAAATAGGGGTTAATAGCTTAATTTTATGTAAACAACTTATAAAATATTGAACAAAAATTGAAGTGATGATAATGATTAAGAAATAATTAGCAATTGGTGAATGTCATTGTTGTCAGCTATTAATGATGGTTAGAAGCTAACTATATATGATGATGATGATGGGTGAGATAGTTGGGTGACGGTAGTTAGGTGATGACAGTTAGGTAACGATAATTGATCGATGATGTTGAGGTGATAGTAATAGGATGATAATAGCTGGGTAATTGTGTGCTGGTGATGCAGGCGAATATGCATGATTGACAAGTAATTGCTAGCAATGATCATAAGCATCAATTGTTAGGTCAGTTCTAAAACTTTTTAGATCTTCAATTCATTCAAACTTATAGTTAAGTTGAATGTTTAAATTGAATGATCCCAACAATGCAAAAGTATTCAAATGCAAGGCTATATGAGACCAAATTGAGCATGTAGAGCATAGTTTAAAACTTCATGACATTATTTAAGAGAAAAAAATTACCTCTAAATCTTACATGGTTATAATTAAAAAAAGTTTCTTGATGAGAACATCACTCAATTTTAATATTATTATGACACTCAAGTGCCTAAGAAATTATTTATGATCAAGAGAATTAACACAGGGGCATTCAATTGAATGTTTTAAAATCTTGGTCAAAAGAGTCAAGATGTCACTTTCAATAATTTATAAATAGCATCACATTCTTCATGATATAAAAATTTATTTAACACTCAACAACTTTAATAAATTGGAAGCTTTTTTTAGGAATTGGAACAAAATTATATATATATATATATATATATATATATATATATATATATATATATATATATATATATATATATATATATATATATATATATTTGTATTTTGGAATCATACAATTCAAGGTATTTTGAAAAATATGCTATCATTTTTCTTCATTACACGCACTCATCAACTAACAACTCTATATATTGTTCGCTTCATGTGTTTGTGAACTCATAACTCTCGGTATATGTATTATGAAATCATATGATTCAAGGGAATGTCTGAAGTAACAATCGAAAGCCTTTTCGTTCCTCAATTTCAGTTCATAGGTGATTTTCTATTTCATTGTATTTGAGCTTATTGTGAGAACCCACAACAACACATTTGTAACCGTCGTATGCTCCACACCATCTTTTCCTGATATTATATCACTTCCACAGTACATCATCGATGCATACTCTATTTGTTGCAATATGGATGTGAGGAGCCATTCCCACTAATGTGCTAACGACCTTTTACAAAAGTGGGTGCATTTGAAACTATCGTGCTTGCGGTTGTACTTACAACGTGTGTGTGGTGGCCCCCGTCGCCCCACCGAGAAGCTTTGTCAGGTTCGTCTGTAATAAAGCCTGATGACGATACCTTAGTGTTGTTTGGAGTTTATCCGAGGCTATCAAGAGCTTTGTAAACGTCGCCCATGTCATATCCACAATGCAGGACAACAAGAGGATTATGTAGTTTAAGGTGAAAAAGAAGAGAGTTGAAGCATACCATTAGGAGCTTTAAAAGAAGTGCACTTTGATAACAAGACATCGAAAGGTGTGCCACCCATCCTATTCCATGGTTGGAGTCGAGATTCTGAAGGGGATACAATCAGACTCACGAAGGAAACAAAGAGGGAAATATGTACCAGACAAAGCCATGGAAAAGAAAGTAAAAAAATGTGAAATAAACCTTCTTTTTTACAGGTAAATTTACAAATACCCGTGCTATAAATATAAATATAAAAATTTTAGGTGATAAATATGTACATAAAAAAGAATTGTGCGCCATGTATGTGATTTTTCAAAAAAGTAACCTGTCTAAAATGAATATTTCTTTATTGATTGTTTCAAGTGATATAGATAGTAAAATTTTACTGTTGAATATAGAGCTTAACCATAAATTTTTTAAGGCACATGAGTAAATTCCATGATAGACACAATTCTTTTATGTATTTACATATCTCACCTCTAAACATTCATATTTCCAAATTCCACATATTACACTCAAAATATTATATCATATACAAAATGATAATAGTATAACTTTTTAAAATTAAAATATATATTTTTTATGCATAGATTTAAAACAACAAAGTGTTATGTATGTAAACATGAAAATATGTAAATTTAGTTGTCAGATATACAAATACACAAGAAAAAAAATGTGTTTTCTTTCTAAATTATATCTCATTTATATATAAATCATATTTTAATTTTTATATTTATACGATTCAGATTACATCACATAAAAAATATCATCATCTTAACTAAAAAAAAGTTGAAATAAATTTTAGTTGGTATGTAAAGACTGAAGTTTTATGCGCTGGGTATGTAAATATAAAATAAATATTACATACGGACTCCGGATGTAGAAATACATCCAAAGTCTAATGAAATGATGCAACATGAATGTGAAAAAAAATTTTAAAAAATCATTTTAATGCAGAAAAATATTTCTCCTATGTTATTTCACATTATTTAGGTTTTATTGTGGTAGTATTTATGTGTTATTGTGTTATGAGAATATTTTCAGTGTTATAATAATACAATAATATCTGAATAATGTGGAATAATATAGTAGAAATATTCTATTTTGTTATAGGGCTGGATCACATGAAAATACACATGTTTACTTGAAGCTAGGTGTCCTTATATTAATGAACTCTGAACTATTTGTCAATTACAGTCTCTCCTTGTAGAATAATTTTACTTATAAACACAAGGGAATTGAAGATATGTCTTTCTTTTTATTTTCTTAGAGAGAGAGAGAGAGAGAGAGAGAGAGAGAGAGAGAGAGACTGGAATCAATGCAGCGTTGGCTCCAGTACCGGCGGAGCGCCGGCATGCTCCGCTCCTCCCTCAACCGGTCTAAAACCCTAAACCCTAGCTCTCAGCTCGATCTCATCCGCCCATTTTCCTCTTCATCTTCAGATTCCGAGTTCCGGAAGTACGCTGGCTACTTCGTTCTCGTCCTCGGCTGCGGCGTTGCTACCTACTTCTCCTTCCCATTCCCCGAGAACGCGAAGCACAAGAAGGCTCAGATCTTCCGCTACGCTCCGCTGCCCGAAGAGCTTCACGCTGTCACCAACTGGAGTGGCACTCACGAGGTCTACACTCGCGTCTTCCTCCAGCCGGAGAACCTCGAGGAGCTTGAGAAGATTGTTCGCGATGCTCACGAGCACGGCCAAAAGATCAGACCTGTTGGCTCTGGTCTCTCGCCCAATGGGATCGGGCTGCAGAGAGCGGGGATGGTCAATCTTGCTCTCATGGATAAGGTGCTGGAAGTGGATAAGGAGAATAAGAGAGTTCGGGTGCAGGCAGGGGCTAGGGTTTCGCAGCTCGTGGATGCGCTCAAAGAGCACGGGCTTACGCTACAGAACTTTGCTTCCATTAGGGAACAGCAGATCGGCGGCATTGTGCAGGTCTATGTTAATTTTTGTCACTTCTGTCAAATATCTCTCCTTTTCTCTACTTTTCACTGTGTTTTTTGGTGAATGTTTTTTTTTTTTGGGCTTTGCCAGCTCTTTACGTGCAAACATTAACGTTCTAGTAATTTATTTTGCTCTTGTAATAATCCAGTAATAATAGCACTGTATCTTTTACTTTTAAGATTGACTGATTGGTTCAAGTGAGTTGCAGGAGATGAAATTGAAGGAAAATGTTAAAAGAAATCGATTCAAAATCAGTTTTCCACCAAATTGTTTGGTCGAGGAGAAATTGATTGATTTTTATATTGATCATTTGTTTCCATTGTTCACTAGAATTTATCAAGGAATTGTTTTTTTTTAAAGAAGAAGAATTTATTCATATTTTTTAAATAAAAAAAATCGATTACCCTTAGGCTTTAGTAAGTGGAAGAGAGAAAATGAAAATGAAATGTAAACAATAAAGCAATTAACTTAAAATTAGCTTAACCTTCTTGCTTAGTTGAGAAAAAATGAGCTAGAAGTTTTATTTTTCTTTCTTTCTTGTTTGATGATTATATTTTTGGGTTTTATTTTCAGCAAGCCTGACTCATATTAGTCACAATGATGAAACATTATTTTTTTAAGTATTTCTCTTGGATTGTTAAGGAAATTGTCAATTCATGCATATTTCTTTGTTAAATTAAATTGTCTATTGCTTGCTTTGATACCAGACACCAATATGAAACAGTGAAGTAAAATTCATTTGCATTACCTCCACTTCCTTCAAGCGAAACATACCAGAAGAAAACAGCGTGCTTGCAATCTTCTTCCTCGCCCAATAAAATGCATCACAAAATCTACTAGAAATGAATGTAAGCGTGAATCAGTCATGGAGTGATGTCTTAGACATGGAGATGATTGATTAGTTAATTATACAGTTACAGTAATATTCTATGGAATTGCAGCTGGGCTTTTTTCCTTCGCTAACTAATTCATGGTCTACATTATGGCAGCTCTAGTCACATTACTGATTTTTTCCATCAGATAAGATTTTTCTCTTCACAATCCCTCTGCTATTTGATTCCTCCTGATGTAATTCTACTCTTTAATCAATCCATATCCTCTCTCTCATGCCTACGCAAAGAAAAAGGAACCATGTTTTTTATTCTATTGCATCCATAGGCATCACTGATAAAAGGCTATAGGGCTTGTTAGGATCTGCCAAGAAGGTAAATTTGTTGAACTCGCTGAAAAGTACGGTGCACTTTAGTTTTTGTACCATATCGTCCCTTGATTTGTTAATCTTTCAAATCCATCTTCCTTTTTATTGGATGCATGCCCTATTTAATATTATCTTCAGCCCTCTTGGCAGTTCTACTCTACACATCTGGGTCTCCCTAATTAGGATTATCCTCAACTCTTTTGCCAGCTTTTCTCTGCATATCTATGCCTCTCTATTTACAGATAAGTTTCATATATAACATTCTCAATAATCTTTATTTATTGTTGCATGATTACATACAAAAAAAAAACCTAATTTTTCTTCCACTCTCTGCATTTAGTTGTACTGGGGTTCCTGATTTGGAACCATGCTCATAAGTGCAGTCATTCAACTGCACTGCATCATCTTTCTTCTTTTCTCAATCATTTGGTTTTATTTTTCAAAATATTTCTTCAAGTCTCTTACTTTCCATGATTTGTTAGATTGTGTTTTACCATTTTATAGACATTTATATTCATTTTTTATGCTCATCCGTAGTTATCTTTATCACATAGTATTTAAATGAGACTATTTTAGATCCAGACTCAATAAAAATGTCCAATTAGTCCCTAAATTTTTTAAAATGGGCTGAAATAGTCTCCAAGGAGGATTATTTTAGCCCCATGAAAAGAGTCTAGGGACTAAATTCACACTTTTATAGATTTTTGGACTAAAATGACCCGCTATAAAAAAAATCAAGGGACCATTCATCTGGCTAGTTTTGTAAATATTTTTCGATGCACAAAATACTGCTTGTCATTATTGCCTCAGTTGACTATGCCAGATAATATTTCTTCTTGCCATTTAATAAACATTTTTATTCATTTTTTTCATGCTTACGCACTTCAGGTTGGTGCCCATGGTACTGGAGCAAGGCTACCTCCTATCGACGAACAGGTTGTCAGCCTGAAACTAGTGACCCCCGTCAAAGGAACAATCGAGGTTTCTCCTGATAAAGATCCAGAACTGTTTTATCTAGTTCGCTGCGGTCTGGGTGGGTTGGGAGTGGTTGCAGAAGTCACCATTCAATGTGTTGATCGGCATGAGCTGGTGGAGCATACATTTGTGTCTAGTTTTAATGAACTCAGAAAAAATCACAAGTAAATATATAAATTATTTTTTCAGAGTTTGTATGATATTATTTAACAATATTTGATATTCTATGTCCATTAAAGTATTTGATCAATTTTTCTTTCCATATTTAATGAATTCCATTAATGTTTTCATTCCTACATTTGCAGAAAATGGCTTGGTGAATATAAACATCTGAAATACTTGTGGATTCCTTATACTGATACTGTGGTTGTTGTACGTTGTAATCCTTTTTCAAAGTGGAAAAAGCCAAACATGGCACGTAAATTTGGAGAAGAAGAAGCTGTACGACATGTCCAGTATTTATTTCGTGAGTCACTTAAGAAATATAGGTAAGTTTATTAGCTATGTAGTTGATTTATAAATGAGATATTTACCTCATCTGTTGAAACTTATCTAGTGGAACTAGTGAAAGTCCCGATGAACCAGATATAGATCAACTTTCCTTCACTGAGCTGAGGGATAAGCTTCTCGCTTTAGACCCACTTAACAAAGATCATGTCATAAAAGTAAACGAAGCCGAAGCTGAATACTGGAAAAAATCAGAGGGGTACCGTGTTGGCTGGAGTGATGAAATATTGGGTTTTGATTGTGGTGGGCAGCAATGGGTATCAGAGATTTGCTTCCCAGCAGGAACACTTGGAAGTCCCAGCATGAAGGATTTGGAATATATGGAGGAGTTGAAGAAGCTTATAGAGAGAGAAGATGTGCCAGCTCCGGCTCCTATAGAGCAGCGATGGACTGCTCGCAGCAGGAGTCTCATGAGTCCAGCATCAAGTTCTCGTGAAGATGATATATTCTCATGGGTACCTTTTTTTTGTTTCCAAGTATTTTTATACTTTAACTTACTGTTTCATTAGATAGTCTGTTTTTAAGTTTGTTATTAGGGACATTTACATAATGGCACACAATTCTTATGTATTTACATTTCTCACATCTAAATTTTCATATTTACACACATAACACACAAATCTTTAATATTATATAAAAATAGCACTACTATCAAATTTTAAAAGTGAAATACACTTTTTCATGCATAGGCTTAAAACAACAAAGTGCGATGTATGTAAATATCAAAGTTTAGGTGTGAGATATGTAAATACATAAGAATTGTGTGGCACGTATGTAAATTTTCCTTGGTTCTTATCAATATTTTAGAAGGCGTGGGCGTTTTAGCTATTACGGAGTGAGACATAAGCCCTAAAACAACGTGCATAAGTCCTACAACATAAAAGAAATATAAGACGTATACAACAACAACAACAAAACATTCATCCTACATGAATCATTTTTCTCCTTTGCGTCCTATTTAGTGTCATATTTTCATATAGTTCTAATAAATTAGGATCATTTTTTATACAATAAGCCCAAGTTTTCCTAGGTTTGCCTTTGCCTTTCTTAACACAAGTCGAGTTTAAAACATCTAATCTCCTAATCGAATTATTAGATGGTCGGCATTTAATTTGACCAAACCATCTAAGACGACTCTCTCTAATTTTGTCAGTTACTGGAGCTACACCGACCCTATCACAGATATATTCATTTCTCATTTTGTCTCGAAGTGTAAAACCACTCATCCACCTATTCATTCTCATCTCGACAACAATTAACTTAGTATTATGCTTTTCTTTTAGAGGTCAACATTCAATGCCATAGAGCATTACAGGTCTCACCAGCATCTTATAAAATTTTTCTTTCAGTCTAAGCGAAACGTTTCTATCACACAAAAGGCCAGAAGCATTCCACAATTTCAACCAACCAACTTGAATTCTACTATTAACATCCCCATCTATATTTGAACAACAGACCCAGGATATCGAAATCGTTTACACTTTTTAATAATTTGATCACCCAAAGTTACACTTCTGTCACTAGAGCTACTACTACTAAAATTACATTCCATTCATTAAGTTTTAGTTCTACTCAAATGAAGGCCTTTAGAAATATAAGACATACTTATTAAAAATAAAAATAAGAATTTATACTCATTAATTTAAAAACAAGTCTTATAGGAATAAAATATTGAAGTTATTGGCTTAAATCTACTACAAAAAGTAAAAATAAAAATAAAAATAAGTAAACATGTTTGAGTCAAAAAATAATTTAGTTATGCCCAATGGATCTGAGTCATTGAACTTCAAGTTTATCCTTAAAATCTTCTTCTTCTTCACCAATAGTTGTCCAAATTACAGCTGGTCCTTCATGTTGCTACATTTTATTGCCTAGTCAATCTGTCACCGTCATGCTCAGTCTCAGGTGCATTCACAATTTGTTTCTTTTTATCATATAGTAACTATATTATAAAAATAAACAAAATGACAATCATAAATATTTAGGATATTTTTTCTATAAGAATGTGTAATTGTGTAGATGACCATTAAAAGTAAACATAGAACTCATTTTTTCATTCAACTTCCTTTTCCTATGAGAGTATGTCGTAAAACATCATTTCTTCTTTGTGTAAGATTTTGTGAGCACATATCTGATTGCATCCAATTTTAATACATGTTTTTCATTCACCAAAGAAGGTTCTTGTTGAAGCATCAAAATTTTTTTCTCAATAATCCACTTATCATCAGAGTCCATGTCATTTACCAATATTGTCGAAGTGTCTTATTTTTTTCTTATATTTCTCTTTCTCAATTTAGTATTATATCTTAAATACACCAAAGTGTTTAATCTCATCTGCTCCAACTTGTCTTATTCTTAGTATGAATTTAAGCTAAAAAATATCATTTAAAAAAATTAAAATATAAAAGCAAATATTAAGAATTTTATAACGTAAAAACTCATTACCGATTCAGAAGTACTACAATTTCTTTCATAACTAGATAAATTGCAGGTTAGGTTAAGAACTCAAATAGTAAAATTTGTTATTTTTGGTGTTTTTCCACCAAATCTCATCCACCGATCAGCAGAAGATCTTAACTTGCTTGGGTCTATATTAACTCTACTCCCAAAATATCATTTTAAGTTATTATAGAAGTCTAGTTGAATATCAGCTAGGCGATTTTCAAAATTCAATATTCTATCCATACAAGCAATTAAGTATTGCTTCACCTCTTCATCATCAAAGAAATTATCTTCAAACCAATATTGAGAGTTTAAATAATAACTAGCCACATATAATGGTTTATGAAGTCGGACTTCCCATTTTGCATCATTCTTCTCAAAATAGGTTCATATTTCTTTTTCTTGTGCCTACAATTAAAAATAATTTTTTTTCTTTTGCTGAATCTATTAACTCATAAATATAACTTATGACCAACATTTCTTTTGAATCAACTCTTCTTATAACACATACAAGAGGAATTCCACTCTTGATACAATAAGCAAGATGACCCCAACCATATGGATCGAACAAAATATTAACTTAAGCATTTATACCTTTTGTTTTCTTACCCATTGATTAGAATACTAAGCTTCTAAGGAGAACATTGCCTGAAGTAATTGCTCTAGTTGGTAAATTTTTTGAAGAGTCAAATATACAACAACAAACCGTATGATGATTGGATGAACGAATTCCCTATCTTTTTTTAAAGATCTCATCAACTCAATATCCCATGTGTGCTCGTAAATAAATTTAACAACTTATTTTGCTTTTTCAAGTGTGCTTTTATGAATCTTCAAATTTCCTACATCTTCTAACATTATGTCAGTACATGTGTTGCACAAGGTGTCCAATGAATATGTTATCTTTTTTCAACTACCCTTTTACTCGCATTCACATAATTTGACACATAAAGATCAGGAGCGCCTGCGTCCAGGGATGCCTTCTTGCGATCTCGTGAACTGAAGTGAACGCGGAAGACTCCTGGTGATCTGGGACCTATTCAAAACATTGAATTGAGGGTTGATGCCCTTCTTTATGTGGGTTTACCTCCTCCTTATGAGATGTCCCTTTCCTAATTATCTTAGTGTTATTTATGTGCTTTTGTGTTGTTTATGTTTCAATTTTTGATTTGCATTTCTTTTTGGACAGCCATTGGTATCACCTGCTCTCCTCTTTAGGGCTGTATTCAAGGGCGAGTAGTGCTTTAGTGTCTTGTTTTGATTCAGTTATTCTCTTCCAAGGGTTAAGTGGTGCTCTGACTGTTTCTCGCTCCTAATGTGCTATTTATCCTCAACTTTCCCTATTCTCTGCAACCTTCCCTTCTTTGTTGTCGCCGTTGTAAGTACTGTAACCACCCCTTAGGATAACACCTTTTTGTCGCCTATAACTCCCATACCTCTCTGTTGTTTGTCCCAACCACCTACCAGCCTTCTAGCCCTTCTTCCTTGCTGCCTCCAGTCTCCTCACTCTTCCAAATTGCTGCCTCCACTCTCATCCTGTTCGCCGCCGCCACCCCCCCCCAAAACCGCTATTGCCACGCCCAAACAACAATCTATTGTTGTCGGGACGGTCGTTTCTTGTTGTTGTTGCCACCTTTTCAAGCCCCCCTAACAACTATCACCACCATCCGAGATTCACCTTAGTCATTTGTCATTCGTAGTGTTGTTATTTCCACTTTTCGTGTGTAGTTTTAATCACCTATTAGCTTTTTTCAGTGAAAATATTTGTTTTATTATTTGTTATTTCTATTAACTTGAATATTATTTAGTAGTAGAGCTAGTCTAAATCCACTCCTTTTCTAGTGTTACTCAAATCCTCCATAGCTTTGCTAAATTTTCGAAAATAACCACCCAAAAATTTTCTTTCCCAGCAACATCACCCCATACACCCTCTTCCACCTGCTCAAACCTTAACCCTTAACCATGCTACCGAGAAGATAATTGTTGGCAACCCGATCTGGAGAAAATTACGCAGTGCCGCTTATGAGAAATCGGCAAAGTGATGTCTGTGAATTTTATACGGAAGTCCCCAAATCCAATAAAGGCTTGTCTTCTTTGAGAGGAAACCATCCAAAGTGGTCACACAAATTCTATTCAATTCCACAACTAGGGCTGTACTCGAGCCGAGCTGAGTCAAGTATATCATTGTTCAGACTTCGCTTGGTATTATTATAAGTTGTTCATGTTCGGTCTGAGCTTGTGTTGAGCTTTCATACTTTGTTCAATTTTGGTTTGTATAAATTTTTCAATGTTTGAACTTGATTTGTTTATGATAAATGAACGGGTATTTAAACGAGCTAATAAGCGTGCTAAAAATTCAAACTTGAATCTAGATTTTCATTTAAAAACATTAATAAATAATTTTGCAATTCTAATTGTACCTATTAATTTGTCGATTATGAACTCTAAAATATTTAAACTTTACTAATTAGCTTCATAATTCTTTTAAGACTCATATTTTATACTCATTTTTTGTGATATTAATTTGATAAGTAACATGTAAGTATGTGGGATTTTGATACTCCAAAGATATATGCATTTTTAGACCCATATTTTATACTCATTTTTGGTAATATTGCATTTTAATGGAAGTTATTTGTATGTTTTCTTGCAGGTTGTTGAATTTTAGGACTTGAAGCAAGAATGAAGCAAAAATGATGAAATTTGGAGCAAAAGGGAAGAAGTTGAAATTTGTTCAGCGCCGACGACGCCGTTTGATAGAAAACATTAAATTTAATTACGGGACACTGGCGCCGACGACGCCAACGTCGATTCAGCCCCAATTTCTAGAAGATTCGACGAATCTGGACGCATTTTGAAGAATTTTTGGAGGCACCTATCGGAGAACCGACTCTAGGCTTTATTTGTGGCCGAAATTGATCAAAAAATTGACTCTTTCTGCCATTGCATCGCCCCAATTCAACTTTCCACACAACACATTCCTCCATTTTTCATTCCACAACTTTTTAGAGTCCATTGTTCTTATAATTTAGAGTTTTGTGGTGAAATTAAGTGTGAACTCTATTCTAAGAGTGTTGGAGAAGGAGAAAAGTGATAGATTTATTCTTCCTTTATTTCCTAGAAGAGGCTACAAGGGATTTGCTTTTAGAAAGAGTTTCAGATAAGTGTTGTTTGTTTATTAGTGTTGTATGAACTTTCTTTTATAAATAAAATTTATGTTTTGTTGTATCTTTCTCATGAAATCTGAGTAGTTTACTATTTTTCTCCCTATTCTGAGATATAGCGAAATGAAGAGATAATATTGATGTGCCAATATTAAAATATATAATAAATTGTAATGATTTTTCAACTCCGAACTTAATTTACTTTTGATCTTGCAAATTGAATTGTTAAAATATGTTGTGAAATATATGATCCGGAAAATGAAGTATGTGTTATACAATAGAGTGAGGATCATATTTGATTCAATGAAGGAGAACTTCGCTCATGAAATTAAGTGCAAATAAATAGGGAAATATACTTTGTTGGGTGTAGAATTGGAGAACCTTTAGGGTGACAGACTAAAATCCTCAATTCGGTCTTAGTGTTTAAAAACTAAAGCTAGAGTTAGCCTTCAGGTGAAGGGAAGTGGGAGCCAATATCCTCCTAGCCTAGCCATGGATATAGGGACTAAACCTGAGATTAACCAATGATTTTCTATAATATTGTATCTGGGTAGAAAATTAAAACTGCTCATATTTGACACAATACATAATTGAACCATTTATTTCATCTTAATTTAACAAAAACTCATTGTATTGAGAAATATGATTTTTCACATAAGAAATCTTCATTACATAAACATAGTTTAATAGTTTAATAGTTTAATAGTTACTGTTTAAACTTTCTATTTCAGTTTTGTTATTAGTTAAATAATTTCGTTCTGATAATATCTCAACATTCAAAATTAGTGACAGTAATTTCGTATTGATTTTCTGTGAATTTTCTAGTAAATTTATCATTTCAAATTTAAACATTCCCCGTGGGATCGATATTTGAGGCTTAAATAGAAAATCCTTCATTACTTGATAACGATACGTATACTTGCTTAGAATCCCAACATTAATTACTTAAATTTTTTATTCATAAAATATTGCATCAAGCTTTTGACACCGTTGCATAGTGGAGTCAAGTAAATAATTTTTACACAACTATATTCTCGGGATCACCCATCCAGGTGCATTTCTAGTTCCAAAGGAGGATATATATATTTATTATATCTGGATACACTTTGGAATGACAATACCTACTTAATTGACTTATGAGGAGATTGCTACATTTTTACTATTTCCAACTTGATCGACCTTACACGATACTACGAGAAGACAGAAGTTTTGATGAATGAAGTCGAAGCTCCCCCATCTCTAGGAAATTCATATGGGAGCGCCCACACACATGGATGCCTTCTTGTGAACTGAACCAGTCGCGGAAGCTTCCTAATGACCCGTGATCTGTTCAAAACTGTGAATTGAGGGCCGACTGACCTCATTACGTGGGTTTACCACTTCCTTGTGAGAGGGGATCCACAACTAATTACCCTGATGCTATTTATATATTTTTGTCATCTTTAGGCTTCAGTTTTTTATTGTGTTTTTATCAGGACAACTGTCAGTGTCTATTATTTTATTGTCTAGGATTGTATTCAAGGGCGAGTGGTGCTCCAGCTGTATCTGGTTTCGAGGCTTTGATTCTCCTAAAAGGGTCGAGTGGTGCTCCAACTATATCTCGCTCCCAAGGTGATATTTATCTTCAACTTTCTCACCCTCCGCAATCTTCCCTTTGTTGCCGCTGTCACTATAATTATTGCAACCACTCCCTAGGACAACACCTTTGTTGTTGCCCTCATACCTACCCGCCACACGTTCTAGCCACCTACTAGCCTTTCAACCCTTCTAACTTGCAGCTGGCAACCTCCCCACTCTTCCACATTATTTCTGCCACCTCTATCTCGATCCCCCCTTGCTATTGTTGCCCCAGAACACTATTGTTGCCCCAGAACACTATTGTTGCCCCAGAACAACAAACTGCTGCTGTTAGAAGCGCTGTCCCTGACTCCCTTGTTATTCAACTACCCATAATCTTAACCGCCCTCATAACGACCATCACCATCACCATCACCCGAGATTCACCCTAATAGTGTGTTGTGTTTTGTTATTTCTCGTTTTCGTGTGTGGTTGTAACCCCTTATTAGTTTTTTAGTAATAATATTTGTTTTTTTATTGTGGTTTGGGTTAACTCTCGATATCACATTTTCTATTATAATTTGTACCATATTTTTCTTCCATACTTTTTCAATCACATCATCCAAATAATTGAATAAGTACTTATCACTCTTTATAGCCTAGAAGCATCTACAGATCTAAGAAAAAAAGTTCCAATCAAACTGTTAATAAAAAAATTAATTAATGTCTTTTTTTCATTGTTCAATTTTTTGACATAATCAAGCGCCCATATTTCTTCCATGTCTTCTTATATTCCTCTAACAACTTGTTGATTATAGCAATTGTATCATTCGGTATCCAAATTCTTAATTCATGCATTGTAGTGTAGTAAAATCAGATCCAAAATTAGTAATTGCTTTAAAAATAGACATACAATATGAGTCGTCGATAACATTAAACATCTCCAGTTGAGTAGGAGAATCTACCAATTGCCCAACATGCATCTTTTCTTCCATTTATCTTCCACTTGGAATTTAGAGTATAATTCTTAGCTTGTGTTATGGTGAGATAATCTATTGTTTCTCTAATTCTGTGTCCTCATAGAGAAGTTTAGTAATGATGAATTAGTGACATTTTGACATTCATAAATATTTGTTGGACTACTTCTAATGTCACTTAATATATTTTCATGTTGTGCTTTGACTTCCGTAACTTCTAATGCTTTCTTGCATTTCTCTTATACTTTAGTGGGGGGGTTTTAGTGCATGATTTAATGCTCTTATGAGCGCTGGTCTCTGCATGCAATTGAAAGATGAACGGAAGGGAAGGAAGGAGGCGGCTGGAGGCCTGTTGAAGAGTGCGGGAGAGACGCTGCGATGATAATTTGGGTAGGTATCGGACATTAGGTTTTTATTTTTATTTTTTAGTCACCGGAGGCATACAACCCCGTGGGGTGCAAAATTTCTTTCTGGCTGTAAAAGGCATATGGGGGTGTACGCTTTATGAAGATCACACTCCCCTTAATGGGCTGGGCATATTGCCTCATGCCTCGCCATGGGGGCGCCTTAATGCGTTTCAAAACAGAGATTGTTATTGCTGCCTACTTTGATGTTCTCATCCATTAATGGATATCGGTATATTTCCTGAAGATAAATAATTGATTTTTACTTTACATACAGATGTGCTAATCCCCAAATAGCTTTTCTTGCACCATATTTGAGTAAATAACATTTAGTAAGTATGAAACGAGATACCTGAAACATCTGTGCAAAACTAACACAACTATTAGATCAATATTCTACATGACTACAAGAATATCATTTGAAAATCCGTAATAATAAATAGATGAGCAACTCAAATTTCAACGGGAATTAACTGCCTCGAGTCATTGAAATGAAGAGTAAACTTATAACCATACTAATTGTAATATATTTTTATTACTAATTAGCATGCATGTAATATATAAGAATTTATCTATCACTAATCAAATCTACATAATATACCAAGCAAAGGATACGCACAACTAACACAATGGCAACTTAATCATCCACCAAATGCGTGAGAAAAAAGCTACACCTATAATAGCGACACTGGTAATTTTCTGTAACTATATTCTAAATTCTAAGGATTCAATTGAATAAAGTGTTAAAATAGTCTCCTGGCTATTTACATGGATTCATTTTAGTCTCGGAGTCTAGAAAAATGTTAAATTAGTCCCAAGATATGGGTTGGTATAGACTTCCGGGAAAACTATTTTAGCTCCCATTAAACCTGGGACCATTTTAACACTTTTATATGGGATCAGTTAGTATTTAATCAATCATTCAATACATTGCCCAATAATGGGTATTTGGGCCCACATAGAACTTCATATTTATTCATGCCTCCCAATTAACTTCCACCTATCATGACTGAAAGGCATATTCTCAAAACTATTATTGTTATCTGACACCATTATGTGGTATGATGACACTTTAAAATTTCCTATCAATATTACACCAACATTCTTTTTTAGGTCCAAACCCATACGTAATCAAGAAAGTTATATCAAGGGGCTTTGCATCACATGAATTTATGAACACGATTAGATTAAACAATTAAATTGACCACTTGAGTGCTTTCAATTTCTTGGTGGATAGATGATCTATCTTCCAAATAATAGCATATGTTTTTGTGGTCTCAATAACTGTATTATAGATTAAACATAGACACCCAACTTCCATGTGCGCTAAACGAGTATAACATACAAATAAGCTAACACTTGGTTTGGTTTGGTTTCCATAAATCGTCCTCTTTGGAACCCAAAATATTATCAAAATAGTGACATTTCTGGTGTTGGTGTTTGTAAAACTGGATATATTAATAGAAGTACAATTCAAAAAATTAGTTTGAGTGCTTATTTGAAAGTATTTCAAAATTAAATAACTTAATGACATTAACATTTTGATAACCTACAAAATCAAGATATTACATGCAATTAACTTCTGTTTAGTGGACTGCTGGTTGATTATTACTGAACATTCATGATATAGCAAATTGTTAAATTACTTGATAAACCTTGAGTAAACTATGCAACGGTTATTTGGAATTATTGGGCCTTGTTTTACTTGAACCACTTGTTTAGCATCCATATTAGTTCTTTTGCTATTATTATTTATAACCGAGCTATTGTAGCTTCTATTTTAAAATGTATATTCTGTTTTAAAGCAATTTCTGGCTTTGTTGGAAACTACTTTAACCTGAATGATGGCGTTAGTGGTGGTTGAGATTTTAAGATTTTTATGCTCTTTGACTTTTTTTTTATTATTTTTTTATCATGAAATTAAATTTATTGTATACAATAATAGTTTATTATGCAATGTCACTTCACAATCATTTAATTGCTAATTATATTTCATTTTCTTGTAGGTGGGCATAATAATGTATTTGCCCACAATGGATGCTCGTCAGAGGAAGGAGATAACCGAAGAATTCTTCCTTTATAGAGATCTAGCACAATCACGTTTGTGGGATAAATATTCTGCTTATGAGCACTGGGCTAAAATTGAGGTATTGATGTGTCACTTTGATATTCCTACATGCTGTCTAGTTTAACATATAGTTTTATCTTGTATGGTACTTATTAATTTATATATTCTCGCCCTTTGAGTTATTGATATGATCCTTGACTTTACCAAAGTTGCAAAAAATTTTAGAAATGCTTTGAGGGTTTCAGTTTTCATTTAAGACCATTTCCATCACAATACTTTATCCTGTATTTGCATTATTTACTTTTTTATGAAATTTGTAAATTGTGAGATAAAATGAAAACTATACTTCTCTATGGTATTGGTCATATAGATAAATTCATTGTGAGCTTGAGAGGATTGCAGTGGTGCACATCTCACTAATGGCCTATTTGATTGCAAGTATTTGAAATTCTGAAGTACTCAAAATACAATGCAAAGTAGAATGTATTTGAAATAATGTCAGCATTTGGTTGCTCACAAAATAAAATCAATATTTGAAATATGGAGATGATGGGTGGGTAGGTGTAGGTGGCGATGGATGTAGCCATCAGTAGCAGTGTGAGTGGTGGCCAGCAAGCACTGGTGGTGACTGGTGTACAGTGGCAAAGGGCGGTGGGCAGTTGGCAGAGGGTAGTGTTAACCGGCAACGTGATGCTTGGTGATGTTGGATGGAGAAGCCGAGCTGATGAATTCAAAAATGACCCAAATTTGAGCTATTTAAAATTCACCAAGGGCTATTTGGTTTACTAAAAATGATGCAGTGTACTAAAATGTGTTATATTTGAAATGTGCTGAATTTGTTTGGTTTGGTGTAAAATAAATGCATGAGTTTATATTTTGATATTTGGTTTGAGAAAAAAAAATGAAATCAATATAAACATGATTATTGGAGGACAAAAGGGCAGAGGGGACTAGTGGAGGGCCGGCGGCCGCAGCAAGCAAGAGGTGGCTGTGGGCGACCAAAGGGCGTAGGGGGCTAGTGGGTGGCAGCAGCAGCAGCGGGCGACAGTAGTGGCAGGCTATAGTTTACACTGTTTTTGAAAATAATCTAAATCTAAAGGATTCAGAATACGCCAGTTTTTAACTGCAACATGATTTTAAATTCACCAAAATTTAACATTGCATTCTTTCTTCATCCACAACCCCAAATTTTTAAAAACCCTTCCATTTGTTTTATTCTACAATATGAATTCATCTAACTAAACAGCCCCTAAAATGTGAACTATGCATCTTCCAGCCAAATATCCAAAATTTTCAAAATCTCTGAATTTGTTTTTCATGGTATTTAAAAATTTTTCCAGCAAACAATCTGTAAATTATTTTTAGAATCTGCAATATAGTTTTGTGAATTTCTACTTATTACTAGAATCCCTTTTGGTGATATTGTTAATTTCTAAGCCTGTATATGATGAAACTATATATCAGATTTGCTATATGTGCTGAATAATTAAACCTTAAAAGAAATGTTGAATTGAAAAAGAAACTTAAATGTTGTGCATTATTAATTTGAAGTATAAAACAGTAATTTCTTGTTGACCTGCTCATTTGACGGGGTGTTTTGGCGCATGGATTTGCTCTATTATTAGTCTATTAAATTCCATCTTTTTATTTCGCTCACTTGTAGGCCTACATACTCGTTAGCTTATGCCATTATAAGAAACTTAAATGTTGTGCATTATTAATTTGAAGTATAAAACAGTAATTTCTTATCGACCTGCTCATTTGACGGTGGGGTTTTGGCGCATGGATTTGTCTCTATCATTAGTCTATTAAATTCCATCTTTTTATTTCGCTCACTTGTAGGCCTACATACTCGTTAACTTATGCCATTATTTTTATAGTTTTATTTTTTGTTGGAAGTTGGGTTTAAGACCTCGTTGTGATGCAAACATTACGAGAGCTTTCTCTTCTTTGAGCTCTACTGCAAGATTCTGTTGTGTCTGGAATCTCTCTTATCTTCTAGCTTCTACAGCCTTTTGAAATCATCAGCTGCCCGCAACCCTTCTGGTTTTCCAATATCTCCATTGATACTTCTTATTATTTTTAATTGCTGGGATATTTGTCTTTTGCCGTATCTGGTGTGACCCAATTCTCTGTTCTATTTATGTGGATTTATTATGTGTGTCAACTGTTTCTGTACCAGCGACTTCTCCTTTGTTTTTTCTCTTCCTATGTCAAGGTCTTTATGACCTCAAGCTGAGTCCTTTTTTCTAGTAGCTTATGTGAATGATTTCTATAGAAAACTGACTCTTGCAATTTTTTTTGTGATGTTTTCTACTTGATCAAGGAGAATTTTCTCTTGACTTTGATATTATACAAAATTGATTCTGGCATGTTAGTGATTAAGTGATAAATTTGAAGAGTTTTGGAAAATGTTACTTCTTATACAATTTGTTGATGAATTCTTTTTATTTTCATGCTTTTATGTTTTGATATGAATTTAAGAATTTCATAATGTCTGGTTAACTGCCTTGATCCTGAATTTCAAATATGGAGACATTTGATATTTTGTGTTTGAATTCATTTCTGACATATTTTCAATTTTAATATTAGGTAGCAAATAAGTTTCTAAGACTGATAGTATATGTTGTGCAATTTTGCTTGTTTGTTGCATGCTTTTTAACATCTAATATTAGATTTGCATTAGGAAATCTGGGACTGTTTACATCTTACATTAAGATTTTGTATCGAGGTTAGTGTTGCATAACATATTTTAGAGATGCAGAGTATGATATCATGATCAATTGACTTAGCTACAAGTAGTTGCAATTTAAACTAAGTTTAATAATGTTGTTGACAAATTCAACATAATTATTATTGAGTCAAGAGTTTATCTACATCTTTGATTTAAGGTATAATCCGATATCATTTCATATTGGATGATTAACTTAATAAATTTTTTTATAAAGATACAATTCTAATTAAAAAAATAAATTTCCTAAAAATAGTGAGGCTTGCTCATAAATTTTACTTCTGTTGTTGCTAAATTATTATCTATAATTGCTAACATGAAATATATACTTCAAAAATAATAATTTTCTGGCTAATTCAAGAAATTCGAATAAGGTAAAAATTTTGTCCCATATATTTTATTTAAGATAAAGCTGACATGAGATCAATTGCCAGTATAAACCTATGGAGTAAGAGAGTTTTTTCACAATACAACTCCCTAAGTCTGGAACCAGAGACTAATACCTTGAAAACCAATGAGCATGCCACTTCATCTTAGGAAATATATTAAGCATGAAGCACAAAGAATAAATAAATAAATTACAAGCCTTTGTTTATCATAGAATAGATTTGTAAAAACAACCTTCACTTTTTGAAATTTTTCATAAATTTCCTTCGAAGATTACTTAACATTTGATTAATTAAGAAACATCATCTACATTGAGCTTACTAAACATGAATTAGCATCATAGTAATGCATGATCAAATTTGTTCCTTTTAAAATAAATATTCTTGAAAGGATGAATTAGGTGTTAAAAAAGATTTAATTGCATTACAATTTTACATTTGGTTTTGTTAAATATGAATATCCATTGTCGAGAACTCGAGAGATTTGACCATCTCTTACAAACTCCGGACCAAAATATGATGACTATAATCAGCTAATTCTTGCCTTTGTGAACGCAATTAGGGAATAATTGTTTAAGATTGATAATTTATGTCTTATAATGTACGTGTTTGTAGCATAATATCATAATATGTGAACTATGAACCCATTAAACATGAAAAAAATCACTTTTTTTTCTTTTATATTGTAATGAAACTGATGGAAGCCAGCCTTACTGCAGGTTCCCAAGGACAAGGAGGAGCTTATTGATCTTCAAACAAGACTAAGAAAGCATTTTCCTGTTGATGCTTATAACAAAGCTCGCAAGGAGTTGGATCCCAAAGGAATTCTCTCCAACCGCATGCTTGACAAGCTTTTCCCATCCTCTCTTGGCTGAACTACCTTTTTCTTTCCAACCCCCACCCCCCAAAAAAAGGAAGTTTTACATACATATCCCTAAATTCTTATGTATTTACATATCTGTCATTTAAACTTTAATTTTTCCATATACATGAAAGGGTGCATCTCACTTTTTAAAAAAAGTGGTACTTTTGATGTTTATGGAAGATTTGGATGGTATAATAAAAAAGTAAACTTTGTGTTAGATGTGTAAATACATAGGAATTATTTGATATGTATGTAAATGCCCCAAAAAATCATTTTATTTTTATTGGAAGGTAAGTTGTAATGCCAAACTAATTGTTTGATACTTTATTTAGCTTTAATAAAAGCTATGGCTGGTGCCGTATCAGTGTGGAGATATTTTTATGTAAAGTTGCTCTAAGGAGATATAATTTTTGTCAGCTTGCTTAATGAATTGTACTTGACCTTGCAAAAAAAGAAAACGTTTGTCTGGGGTTTTCACTGCTTTATATTTGTGGGGTTTAAATGAGCCTGAGTTTGAACATGTTGGGTGCTTATTTGTGTTAGGCTCATTTGATATTTAGCTCGAGATTGAAATTATAGGTGAATGGTGCTTTCATATTTTGCTATTTGTTTAGGATTTTATATAAATTTACAAAATGAGAGGGTATCTTGTTTGGCTATTTGTTACTATTTTACTATTGCTTCTATGTATATATTACTTTTTTAAATGAAATGGCTATAGGCTATTTAACGAGCCCGAGCCTTCAGTCACCCTTAATGTGTCTAACACTTTGATTATCATGTCCTTAAGGCTATGAGTGCTAGAGGGGATTCAAACACCTGACTTAAGGGGTCTTATATCATGGATGCCAACCAACAGGCTAGGGCGAGTCACATAGATCTCGTGTGTTGAATCCTCGTTTGTTCGTGAATCGCATCCCAAGGGATAAAAAAGAGAGTTATACAATGTATTATTGCTTATTACCGTTCACCCTTTTCTCTCTCTCTCTCTTCTTTCTTATGCTTTATCTCTTGTGATGTGATCACCTTTCAAGATGTTAAATTCACACGTTTCAGTTGTTGAATCCTGATTTATGAATCAAACAAATATGATAGAATGTTAGAAAGGAGATAAATCATATATTTATATCTAATAACTAAATTTTTATAGCATTTTGATATTATAATTTTGGCGTTAAATTGTGTATTTTTTTTTAAATTAAACAATAATATTTTGATTTGATATTAAAGATTTGTTTGTTGTGAATTTTAATATAAAATTAAAATATTGAATATATAAATAAATAAATGTTGTGTGGTATGTGTGCAAATGCTCAGGACATTCAAAGTCAACAATCCATTCCCATGAAAACTGGTAGCTTTATTAAAAGCATTAGGCTGCCGACTTAAAACCACACGCTATTCACTATTCACTATTCATGCCTATTATTCGCATTTTATGTATTTATTTAAACAGTCACATCAAAGAGAGTATTTTATTTTGCAAAGTGAAATTTTAAAAAAAAAAGTGAATTTGCATGTCTATATTACAACAATATTTTAAATAAGGCATATATATATATATAAACAATTTTTTTTTCAAACAAAAAGGAGAATAAACATATAGAAGCAAATCTAGCAATCATTAAAAAAAAAACTGAATTTGCATGTCTATATTACAAAAAATTATTGTTGATATCCAAATATATGGACAATGGTGGATGAGGAGGTCAGGTCACCATAAATTCATATGTATGTGACATGACTCCCCCATCTATCTTGTCCATACGTGCGGTATCTGTCTATAATAAATAAACAAACAAATCTTCTACAACAAACACTAAAGAAACCACAATATGTAGTTAAAGTGAGGACCATTATTATTCTAAACAAAATAATAAAAACAGGGATTTATATGCAATTAAATATATCCAAAGTGGGTACTGATATCAAACTAAAAAAGAATTTGGATGACAACTATCAAAATTGTTCCTCATTACATTCTTATGTTGTAGCATTATATTGCTAATCACTCATTGTTTTGTGGGATTGCAATGTCAAACTAAGCTTGAATCTTCCCATTCATTGAGCTTCTATAGTGTTAATCATAGTTGCCAACAATAATAGACATTCATATTATAAAGTATTTATGCATAGATAAAACCAATTATGATTTTACACCCACTCACTATTGATCTACAATTAAAAAAAGGAAGTACATAAGAAGATGTAATAGTAATTAAGCCAGATCCACTAAAACATAGAGGTGATATATGTGTTCGTTTGTGATATATGGAGTCACATCCTCTAACCCACAAACTTTCAAGAAAGCCAATCTATAGGTGAGCTCACTCCATATCAATTTGGGTGCTCGTTAAGCCCTCGGCTCTTCGCTAGCACTAACCCATGGTGCATGGTTTGAGGATGTTGGTTTCCCTAGCTCACTAATTTATTTTAGAACCACGAAAACTAGCGATCTACTAAGGAAAACTAGAGAGTTTTGCGATGGCAACATCAATAAGCTCACCAACCAATCAGAAGTTGACCTAACCAACACCCAATCTATTCGCAAAATGACACATTGAGAGGCTACAAGATGCACTATACTACCACATATGTTACGAGAAATATCATAACACACACATATTTAATGCGGCCCACACATTTAGATGTATCTGTTATCCAATCATATACATGCTATATTTTTTGTTTATGTATTAGATCGAGACGCTCTTCATGTCTATAAGATGAGGTTAATCGTTGTTGCATGTTACTCTCTTCAGCATCTCTCAAGCCAACCATTCTTTCACATTTCTCTTTCTCTAATGCTATTGTAGTTTCTTAATTATAATTCTCTTTTTATAAATATAATATTTCAATGCGAAATATTAATATCCACTCATCTATCCTTTAAAAAAAAATATTCACGCATATTATAATCTTCACCATTAAAAAAAGCCAGTTTATAAAGAGTAAAATAAAAATTAATTTCCAAACAACTTAAACCAAAAGCAATTCTCATAAATATAAATTTTTGCTATATGAACTCTATAACAATACTAGAAAAAATTTAAAAAAAAACTTTATTTCTTATGCACTTGAGACTAAGTTTGAAATTTTTTCAGATAACTAAAGAACTGATCATAAAATTTATTCATCTACTGACTTTCTCATGTTTTACAGATAGCTAATTTTAGGGTTTTGGTGATCAGTTACAGGAACAGAAGCAGGTTCCATCATCACATCTCGTAAGAGGACATGAATGACCACATAAAGATTCACAGTAATTGCTACAGATCTGTACACAATCAGTACTGTTTTGCCTGCAGGATACCTGCTGAAAAAAACCTTCAATCTTTTTATTTGCAGTGCTGCTCGAGGAAGAAGATGATTCTGAAATAAACCCTAGATTGTTGTGGAGTGCAGAGAAAGACTAATGATTATGGAGAGATTAGGTGCATAATAATTAACTAAGTTAATTAATTACCTGTATGAATGAGGAAGAGGAAGAAGAGGGCTGCTATCAGCCATGGGGGACTGTTGGCCATCAGAGAGGAAAGTAGGTGTTGGACTGGTGGCTCTTGTTGGTTAGAAGGATGGACTAAAAATCTATTTTATGTGGGTCCATTATATAAATAGATGGAATAGACTTGTAACAAAGTTTATAAATTGTTGAATAAATAATTATATAATATTAATAGTTGTGAGAATGATGATTCATGAGAAATATTTATAGTTAGATGTGATCAATGGTTCATTGATTTGGCTGTTCTTCTGATAATTAGAGGTGTGATGGTCATTTATTTATTTTATTTTAGAGAGAATAATTAGAGATGTGGGTTCATTATATAAATACATGGGATTGTTGAGTAAAAGATGCTAATAATTCATGGATTAAATGTTTTAATATATTGTCTATTTGAAGCTTGCTTGATTCTTAGTTTGACCAAAATAGTACATGATATACATCTGTACATATGAATAGATACATACATACACATGAATAGACGCATGCATACATACATGCATACATACATACATACAAAATACACACATATACATATGAATAGCTGCATACATACATACATACATACACACACATACATACAAAATCCACGCCCACACCCACACACACATACATACTTGGGAGACAGTGACTCTCTCTTCCCACAATCCACCTCTTCTCTCCTTCTTTCACCCTTTTCAGCGCAATGCTAGTAAGGTTTCGGTATAGCCTATGGTCATTACGGTACCCTACGTCCTCAAAAGATTCAACAGATGAATTATTATAATCGAAATCATTGAAGTCGAACAAACATTGCATGCAATTGTGTTCATAAAAACAAAGAAAGCAATTAAAAATCAGTTCAATATGTATAAAACTCACTTTCAAAATTCAACTCAAATCATTTTCAAACACAAGTTAAATGAAGTCTTTTGGTAGCCGCACACACCATACTTTCATAAAAACTACTACTTCCCAAACAATTATTATTATTTTCTTGGTAATTTAGTAAAAAAAAAATCAATTAAAAAATTAAATAATTAAATTAAATTCAAAGAATAAACAAAATATATGAGATGTGGGCCATGATCACCTCAGACAATTTAAATACTATTACTAATAAGATATAAAAAGGAAGCTGACATAACGGTAGCATACAAAATAAAAGCAAAATTTACATACATACCACTCTATTTTTATGTATTTACATATCTGACCCTATAAGCTGCTGCAAAATTACTGGCGAATGCATGTTGACAAGCATGTACTGTCGTTCTCTCTATATGTATTTTAGCCTTCGATGATGTGATTAGTGATAATTTAATCGAATAAGTTTTTAATTGTTTCTTTAAGAGATTAACTCCAATTTCAGAAAACTTACCATCAAATTGACCAGCTCGACTTGACAGACCCGATGACACCAAGTTTGGTCTAGTCCGAGTCAAATCAAGCCTAGATCAAGCATTAAGCTGTTTTCATAAGTTTATGGAGTCTAATTGGAAATTCAAATCAATTCAAAAACTGACAAACTTTTAGTCGAACCGAGCGTTTCAACAAGATGAATCTAGAAAGTTCAAGATCACTCAGTTCTAATATCATTAAGTTTGTTAGTATGTTAGTATATTAATGTTAAAAAGTTAAAATATAATAATAATGGGATTACGTCAGAATATTTTTTCAACTTTAATCAATATTTAATAACAATTTTTTATTTAATATTAATACTGTAAACAATTTGATTTATTAGATGATGAATATTTATATCATGAAAAAAGAATGTTTGAAGCTCTATTTTAGATAGAATTAATATGATTCATATAAAAACATAACTTATGAAGAAACAAAATAAAGTTAGCATTCTAGAAAGATGTCGGCAAGCCGTGTGATACTTCACCTCGCCATGCATGGCGAAATTTCGATACATATGCCCATAGCAGGTGTTATATATATATATATATATATATCTGTGTGTGTGCGTGCGTGCGAGCGCATGCGCCTTAGCCTGAGGCATTGGTTGCGGTCTTTGGTGTAAGTCTCTCGGGTCGGGGGTTCGATTTCTGGGCAGGATCGAATTGCAAATATGTTATTAAGGCGGGTCCGCCCCTTGATCAGACTTTGTGATTGATCAACGATCAACCTTTCATGCATATGTAAAGTGAAAATTGAAGTTTGGGTGATGGACAAGTAAATACAAAAGAGTTGGCGTGAAGGAATCAACTGGCTAGAAGTTCAAAACAGAAGAAGGGAAGATTGCAATTTTACAAATGATTAAGGATGTTATTTCCACCCCCCACCCCGCCCTTCCCTTTTTTTTTGGCTTTACAGACCATTTTATTGAATAATAAGGGCCCACTGATTCACAATTTCTACTTCATCAAGATTCTTATTGGAGAAGTCATTTTTAACATTAGCTCTTGTTTTCCACTAAAAAATATATCTTTTAAGAATTTTCATTACATAATGACATCATTATCAAGGGCGAAAATAACATTATTGTTTAGGGTGAGCTAAATCACCAATTGTCCAACTTTTTTCTTAAACATTAAGCAAAGAAAACATATCGAGGAGGAGCAAAATTACTAAAGGCCTGTTTGTGGCGGCTTATTTGGCAAGGTGTGTTCTGAAAACGCGGGATGAAGCATTTGGAAGCAACGCCGTGGCAGTTTTTCTTAAAAGTTTATGTTAAACAAGGGCCGCAGGTTTGACTTAACGGACTGTGTTTTTTGGCGAACTTATTTCTGACCTACCCTCTCACGCTCCCCTCTCACTGTTGCTCTCTCTCTCTCGTGTTTCTTCTGCTCTTGTCTCTCTCGATTGCTCCTCTCTTGCGCCTCTCTCCGGTGGCAACGGGTTACCTTTCTCATTTCCCTCTTCCCTCTGATCTCTGGTGGCAATGGGTTGCCTCTCTACTCTCGCTCTTCTCTCCAATCTCCGGCTCTCTCTTTGTTTATTGTGCTTTTCGTCCTCCCATGAGATCACTTATTAATTTTTTTCAATGGAATGAATTTCTCTTTGTGATTTGTGGCTTTCTCATTTGCGTTTGAAGTGAGAATTTGGATTTTGTTGTTTCTAGCTTTCTCATCTGCGGTTTGAGTGAGAATTTTGATTTTCCGATTTGTGTTTTTCTCTTTATGATTTAGAATTTGGATTTTGTGAATTTATGACTGAATGTGATATGGAATGGGATTTTATCTTTACCTTTGATGTTTGAGTGAGACTTTGAGATATGGCTAAAAGATGGTGCTTGATTTGTTGATAGCAATGTTTCAGGTGTTTTGTATGTAGTATCCTCAAATGAAAAGAATGGAATCGGGTTTAAGCTTTACCTTTGATATTTGAATGATAATTTGAGAAATGGCTGAAAGGGGGTGCATGATTTGTTGTTAGCAAAGTTTCAGGTGCCCTATATGTAATATCCTTAAATGAAAAATATGGGGCAGAGCTTTATTTTTACTTTTGATGTTTGAGTGAGAACTTGAGTAATGACTGAAAGAGGGTACTTGATTTGTTGATAGCTATGTCTCGTGTGCCCAGGAACAAGTATCCTCAAATGAAAATATGGAATGAGGTTTTATCTTTATATTTGATGTTTGAGTGAGGATTTGAGAAATGGTTGAAAGAGTGTGCTTGATTTGTTGCTAGCAATATTTTGGGCGCCCTATATGCAGTATCCTCAAATGAAAATTATGGGGTGGAACTTTATTTTTACCTTTGATGTTTAAATGAGAATTTGAGAAATGGCTGAAAGAGGGTGCTTGATTTGTTGATTACAATGTTTCGGGAGCCTTGTATGTAAATATCCTCAAACGAAAAAATATAGGGTAGGGTTTTATCTTTACCTTTGATGTTTGAGTGACAATTTGAGGAATGGTTGAAAGAGGGTGCTTGATTTGTTGATAACAAAGTTTTGGGTGCATTGTATGTAGTAGCCTCAAGTGAAAAGTTTGGTGTGGAGTTTTATCTTTACCTTTGACTTTTGAGTGAGAATTTGACAATGATTGAAAGAGGGTATATCAATGTTTCGAGTGTTCTATATGTAATTGTATCAAATGAAAACTATGGGGGTGAGATTTTATCTTTACCTTTGATGTTTGATGGTGGTGTACGTTGGTCTGTGTGTTGAGGTGGTGATATTGTGGAGGTAGTGGTTGGTGTGTGATTGTGTTTGTATTAGTGGATGTGTTGGTGGATGTGTGGAGGTGGTGGTTGGTGTGTGGTTATGTTTGTGTTAGAGGATGTGGTGGTGGTGTAGAGGTAGTGGTTGGTGTGTGGTTGTGTTGTGTTAGAGGATGTGTTGGTGGATGTGTAGATGTGTTTGTGTTGTAGAGGTGGTGGTTGGTGTGTGGTTGTGTTTTTGTGGAGTAGTTGGTGTGCAAAAGTGATGGTGGTGGTGTTATGTACATGTTGGTGCCTTGATGTGTTGGTGTGTGGAGGTGGTGACAATTGTGATGTGTATGTGGTGTTGTAGTGTGGTGTGGATGGGCATTGGTGATGATATTGTAGTATTCCTATTTTTTTTAGTTGTGATATTGTGGTATTTTTATTTATGTTAATTAGTTTTTTTCATGTTAGTAATACAATGGTAAAGACAAAAGAGGTCGGTTAATCTGCAATGTTGAATAAAGAGGCAAAATTAATATTTTGCGACATTTGTCTCAAGGAGGTCGAATTGAGAAATAGGTCGACAACTTAAGTATTATTATAAAATTTTAAAAAAAAGTATAGAAAAAGAGTATGATATGATGAGTTAAAAAAACAAGTGAGATCGACCAAAGAATGATTGAAAAACCTAGAAGAAATTGAAGAGAGGATCAACGAGCATGGGGTGGGATCGAATAAAGCGAATTATAAATGCTTTCGAGGGGTTGTGAGCAGAGAGACTGATTGTGAACTTTTTTGAAATATCTCATAATTTTTCAATTTTTAATTTATTTTCAAATCCAACAACATGCTATATTAATGTGTAGGTGATGCATGCTGCAAACAAATTTAAATACAATAGAATTGATCCTGAACTGGAGGAGAAATTAGATTGTATGTTTGAAGGTGTTGTCATAACGTACAACAATGCATGTGCCCTCAGTAGGGTGGGGTTTGGTGACATCCCAAAAAATTTGGGAGTTGATCAAACAGGTGAATCCAAAGAAGGATCTATCCCAGACCTCCATGAAGTTGAGGTAATGAGACAGTCAAAGCGTCTCTGAGTTGAAAAAATAAAAGAGGGAGTTGCTTTCTTTAGAAGTCGGATCACACAATTGGTGGCTTCAAGCACCAATAACCTCGACCCATCACAAACAACATTTGTCCAACATGTTATGCGAATTTTGGATGCAACTCCAGAAATTTGCAATGATTATATTTCTTCTCTATGAACATGCTTGAAGATTCAACCTCGAGAGAGTTTTTTATATTGATGTTCGCTGACCGTAGGGTAACTTACCTATGTTATTTTCATGAGAGCAGTGACATTTGAGTGACAATTTTTTTTATTAGATTTTTGTAAGATATTTCTATTTATTTATGATTTTTCATGATGCTTTAGATATTTATGCTACTTTAGACATCACTTTATTTAAGAGTTTTTCATTCCTCGTCATGATTTTTATTTACTTATGTAATGCTATTTGTGTATGTTGCTTTTGTTTGTAACTTTATATGATTGTAGCTAATTCATTGATGTTAATGTGTTAGCCACCTCGATACCAAAATACATGGATGCAATTAGAGAAAGGCACAGAAGGAGAGTTGCAGCTGCACATGCTTAATTTATAATTATTATAACTCGTACATAGAGCGCTCCCTTCCATGACATCCTTATATGTTAATGACAAATGAGTTGGGGAGTTGCTTGCTGGACAATCAACGAGATTTAACAATATGTTCCGCATGATAAAGGTGACATTCATCGATCTGTTGGAGGAACTATTTCATGGCTCATGCAGAACGACTTCACGAGAGGTGTTAGTAATAATCCTCCATTTATCATCGTAGAATGAATTGATGCCAGAAGCTATTGAGCGATTTCACCACTCTTCAGAAATGATTTGCAAATACTTTTCAACAGGTTTTTTCACAAGTCATAAAACCAACAAATCTTACATTTGAATGGACACCCACAAAGGTTTCGTGCGATGCACGATATATGACACGCTTTAAGGTTATTTCTCATATTAATTACATTCAATTTTCATATAAATATAGTAATTACGTAACCATTTGTTATCTTTCTAGAATTGTATTGGAGCAAAAATGGAACACCATTGATGCACGTGTTCCAAATAATGTGAAGATAATATTCATCAGTAGTTATGGGCCCCTGATGCAGAATTTCATGGTGATATGCGATTTCAACATGTGTTTAATTTTTTTCATAGCCGGTTGGGAGGGTAGTGCACATGACAAGCGAATATTCAAATCTGCAACATGGAATAATAAATACAACTTCCCACATCCACCCACAGATTCACTTGAGACTAAGGAACTCTCCTAATTCTTTTATCCTTCAATGTTATTCATTCAATTCACATTAAGTAAATGCTATCTGGTTGATACTAGGTATTTGCTGTAGTGAGGGTATCTCAAGCCTTATCCTGATATGAGACACCACATATTTGATTTTGAGTGAGCCAACATTGTCGTGTTGGACAATAATAAATATTCAACAAAAGTCATCCATCCTTGCACGATGTTATTAAGAGAACTTTTGGTATTTGGAAGAAGAAATATTCGTGATATGTCATCTTGTCTATTTCTAAAATAGGTGCAGATTGTGATTGTCACAATATATCTCTACAATTATATTTGGCGGCATCCTTCCCGCAATAACATCAACTTCTGTAGGGTGGACGAGGATCATGAACATATCCCTATCGGGGCATATGAGTACCTTCTTGGACGGTCTTTTTCACGGACCGAAAATGATGCTCCCGAGACCCGCACTAAAGACAAGAAATGTGTAAGCGGGATGACAGAGTTGAGGGAACAAATTACAAATGCGATAGTTGGAGGGTGATTGGAGGGAATATTAATTTTTATTATATTATAAATTGTAATGGTTGTTGAAAATATTAACTGCTTATTTTATTATTATTTTAAATAAATCATGTTTATTTATGTTCCTTATGCTGCATTTGATATTGTTTTGTTTTTTCATGCAATTCTTATGTGCTTTTTTTTCTTTTGGCTGATTTTAAAGGACAATAATCTGACGCTTAACCTTATAAATTCTTCTGAATGACCTATATACTACTATTAATCGTTGTCACATATGAAATCTTAATCAAGGCAACATGTTCCTCACTCTTTTTTGGTGCTACAGTTTTTGTGTTTCTTCTAGATGACATTTTTTTGATGAAATACTTATGCGACAGACATGATCTTGGTATTACATGGGTTAAAGACAACCAATAATCCTTTTTTTTATAAGGTATGTTGTTTTCTTGCAAAGAGATATTTGTTGGTTTATATACTAAGTTCTCTAAGACTTCACAACTGAATAAAATTATAATTAATTACTTCTATTATCAAATTTTTCTTTTGTTATGTCTAAGGATATATTTTTCTAAGCAAGTAGAAAAGACGAGCTTAAGGATTTCTTGTACCTTCAGAGGATTGCACTGCTATTATGGATTTCAAAGTTCCCTGCAAACTTCACTTCAGCCACATAACTACGGTAGAGTTTTACAGGTGCCCTCAGAGAATCTGGAAAACTATGACTATTTTCAGCAAGCAAATTAACTGGAAGATTTCACCGTTGAGAGTGATCAGGCATGGAGAGTATCCACGGAGGACGGCTTAGCTTGTGACATACATCATGCACTTTTTAAAAATAAAATTATCATATTATTAATTGTTGTTTTAATGATTTTTTTCTTAATTTTAGTAGTCAGGCTACTCAATGTTAAGTGATGTGTCTATCTTTACTTTCTATTATTATGCACTTGATATTTGCTTTTAAAATATAAAATGTACTAATATAAACAATTCTGTTGCAAACATCATTATTATATTGTTTTCACACTGCAAAAAAAAAAAGAACGGTCAACTTATCCACAATAACTCCTGAGTAGCAGCTGTTGCAACGCAGTAGCTTATGATTAAGCTGCAACTGTCCCAAATAGTCCCTAAATTGCCTAAGCTACATAAGAAAAAATATTAAATTTTAGGGGTTTTTTTTATACCAATCACCAAAAACATTAAATATAACTTCTTAACCATCCAAACTTTAAATATAACATTTTATTCATCTTTTTTTTTTCATTTTGACCGCCCTATTTTATCCACTAGTGAAGGTTTTGGATTGTGGGGGATCAAATTATATTCGTTCTAGATATCAAAAGAAGCATGAAAGAAAAACTTTATTGTTTTGCTAATATTTAATCCTAATTTTTTCCAATATAAAACAACACAAAACCAATATGCAAGTGTCAAGCTTCAATCGATGCTTCCATCATAGCAAGTTATAAAATGTTCCTCTTATGTTCATTTCATGTTTTTACAGCTTATTAATTTTTGAATTATATGTTATTTGTGAATCACACCCAAAGAGTTAAATCGTAAGAAGTGAGAAAAGAGATAAACATAGAAATAAATAATAAGAAATGGTAAAACTACTTGTCTATTAGCTCTTTCTCATTAAATAATTTTTCTATTTATAAGAGAAATGATGCAATATATGATATTATATTTCTGTCATTACTTTAAAGGGGGCTATTCATGATATTCTATATGTTTTATATGTCTGAGTCTATTGCTCGGATGCCTTATGACTCGATTGGCTAAGCTAACATGACTTTAACTGGTAAGCTAGGCTCAGTCGATGCATCCGATTGATTGGGCTTAACTTCTGGTCAGCAGGATTGACTCGGTTGGCTAGCCTTTGTCGATCAGTTGATTCAAGCCTTGTTTGTTTCAGCTTCGGCATTAGATTTTGAAACCGCGTTCGTTGAACGTACATTTGCTTTATGCGTTTGCGCGTTGGGTTCCTGAACTATGGCGCACCTTTCACTCTTCCAGCAACTTCGACATGCACCTCATGTCACTCGTTCGACGTGAAAAATTCCTTATTTTCCCATACTTCCAATTTATCGCTAAAGTTGATTATGGATTACCTATGTGAGTGAATTAAGGATTAACAACTTTTATATAATTAAATATAGGTGGATTACGAATTACCTATGCGTTTGTTTTCCTGTTGCTTTGTCCTATTATATTAATTCCTTTATCTCCACTTGTTGGGGGGGCAAAGTGTACTTAAAAGTAAGCACATCTTTATTATTATTGGATTATTTATTTTTTTAATTCGGATAAAAGTGGTCTCAAATCCAACCCTTAAAATATTAGTAGAGTATTTATTTGGAAAAATGATTATTAATCATTTATTTAATTTTATTATAACATAATGAACTATAATATAAAAAAAACATAAATGCATATTTAAATATGGGAATTACGGAGATCTATAAAAATTATTAATTCTATATAATATGTGTAGATGAAGATTTCAAACATTTATCCGTAGACAACACTTTCAAAACTGAATTTTTCAAACATATCATTTCCTTTTGAAACAACAGCTTTTAAACAACATATTTTCTACAATAGTTTTTAAACTGAGATTAAATGCAGACACAGTCGAAACGAACACACCCTTAGTCTAGCCATTGACCTTTGATACTTGAATGACGGGCTCATATCGTAAGAATGAGACTAGGTTGTCGAACAGATACTAAATCATCATAACTCATTTCTTGACAAAGAGATCCTTCAAAAAGATTAGAAGCTAACTAATTCAAACCAAGAGATGAAAAACTAGCAAGATCCATTGCAACTTCTAGATGCTACTTAGACTCTCTAAAAAAACAAAAAATAATAAATGAAAAACAGATCAAAAACTTTCAGTCCAGTCATCGGATCCTTCCACTGCAACGGTCAGACAAAATCACTTCACACATTTTCCCCTCTACTTTCTTCCATGAGATGTCCATTGACCTCCCCCACTCAACGGTCATATCACTAACGGTCACTTCAGCAGCTGTCCTCCATGAAACCTTCTTGCATACATCTTTCCTAATCTCCATTAGCCAGGCCATTAAGTTAACCAACTCCCTCATTCTCATTTGAGAAGGAGGTAGATAGTGGTGTTTGTTGTCTGGTAGCTGAGTGATCTCACACGCTTGGTAGGAGGTACAGTGTTACAGGAGAGGAGGCATGCACGTAGGAAAGAGACAGAAGTGACGTGTGGGGGAGGGCCGGTGCCCGGCCTTGTTTCCTGCTGTACTGGAGAAAAGCCTCATTGGCAGCCACTGCCACCGCACATGGATGCTGGGCTAGCACGCCTTTTTTCCTTTTTTCCTTTTTTGGTTGTAAGACTTTTTAATTTATGTAGTTAATTTTGTCCTAATTTTGTTGCTTCATTGTAATGAGTATTTTGTAGTTATAAACAAAATGAAAAGTTTTTAGATGTTAATTAGTCTATTTAGAAAAAAAAAATTGTTATTTATTTATTTATATAGCATTTAAATTTATAATATTAACAAAAAATATATTTTATGTACTTGAAACATGATTTTGATATTGTCTGGCACATCACTTTCAGACACGGCGGTGGACAAAAGAATGAAGAAGTTGCATTGGAGCACGCTAGGGAAATGCTCCAATCATGCAGAGTTCCCTAGGGCAAGACATTGATGTCATTGGAGCATGGAAAAAGAAGTTGTAGTGGAGCTTATTAGTGCAAAACATCATAGGTACCAGTGTAGGAAGTCGTGTTGGGATTTGCTAGGGCAAGAATGAAGAGATAGAGATGAGGAGAGAAAGTAGAGGAAGATGGTAGGAGATTGAGCCCAAAAAATCTAAGTATTCAATGCACTACTCTATTCATTATATGTGTATTATACTTTTTTATTACTTGTTTTGATCTTTATATAGGTACTATGTTATGCATGAGCTCTTTTGTCATTACATGGATAACTAAATGACATGTAAATGGCTAGGTTTGTTACAACATCCGTGCCCTAATCATTTAGGTTGCCTTGAGGACCACTACTATGGTGGTGAGATGAGCTTTGCAATGGATCATGTGAGGTTTTTGTGAGGTGAGCTCTTTTTCCCCCTCTCAAGATAATGATGTAGGGGTTGGATTGTCAAATTGTTGGTTAGCAGTTGATGTCAATTGGCTGGTAGGGTTTTTGTGAGGATGTCTGTGGTTGGTTAGGAGGTGATCGGTCAACCATGTTGGGGCGGCTGATCAAACCAAAGTGTTCATGCGATCACACATACAATATACGACATGATCCTCATGCAAAAATGCAACAATTGAACACATGCAATGCAACCCAAAACATTCAACAGTACATCGAACTCATCCTAATGATCTTATGTAGGTTCTATGGTTGAATCAATGGAAGAGGTGTCAACGTCATATTGCACGAAGCAACGTTGCACGAAGCAACGCGACCTTGCCACCATTTGACCAGCATAGAGTGAAAGATTTACTCATTAGGAGAAATCTTCGTGATCTAGAGAATGACGACCAAAGGGGCATCATCATCTGTCTGATCCTTCAGTTTCACTTGCCCTTCCAAGTGAAATTGTCGAACTAATAGAAAAATTGACACAATCTCTTCTTTTATGTGATTTTGGTGTTATGAATTTAAGGAACAACTCGGGTTCATATGAGCGAATCCATGGAATGTCACTAACCTATCAGCCTCTTCTAAGCACAACAAACAACCAAAGGGACTCTAGGAAAAAGAAAAATGCAATGTTTGAGGAGGTTATATCCTCGCGATGGTTGATCGAAGTCCAAATGTTGCTCTGGAAGAAACTCTTTTTGTCACGAAGAGATTCTGACAACACTTCAAGTATTGATATGTGCTCCCCTCGGGTGATGAAGCTCTCCTCGCAAGAGTTTTCTAGCGTCGATGTAACACCATGCTTAGCTCTTCCTCTCTCTTTTTAGAACCAAGACTGTGACCGAGAAAGAATTTGTGAGAGGAGGAAGAAGAAGAATGAATAAGAGGAAGAAGAGGAAGGGTGAAGAAGCTTTCTGAGCACACTCCAAAACTCTCCTCCAGCCTCTTTGGGATGGATCCCTAGCTCCATCCAAGTGAAATAGGCGCTCTCCCCAAATCTTCCCCTATAAGAAGGATATTCTTACAGTTGTTGAGATTTGAATGATGAACTACCTCTTTTGGCAAGCATCCAGGTTAGTTTAGAGGCCTTTTTGGCTTATGACTGGTCAAACGACTTATCTAGGCGCTTGGACGACGTCCGGATTGAAAAACGGGGATAAGGAAATGACCTGAATTAAAACAGAAGGCTAAGGTACGTGGTGTAGCCACACCCTAAATGGAGCCTGGTCACGCCCCCAGGTGGCGTGGCCATGTCTAGGCGTGATCACGCCCCATATGGGCTTGGTCATGCCTACTCTGTTTGGGGTTGTTTCCTAGTTTTGGTGAGTTAAGCCACGTGACAATACTTGAAAGGTCCTCCTTATATGAAAATGATGTTCCAGACACATTTGAGTTGTCTGCTCCGCCATCCGAATTCATCTAATGAAGAATTCTTTACAAGTAAACCAATTTAGGGCATGACTTATTCGTGTTGCGCCAAACAAAAATCATTCAGTTGGGGTCGTATCATCATTGTAGTGTCGGCCGGCCCTCATCTCATCGACAACAAAAGCCTAGCAAAACGATCTTGATCATGTGCTAGAGGGTCAAAGATGAATATCTTCAGCCTTGGCGAGTCATATGTGTGTGAAGCATACATTAGGATCATTCGAGTGGACATCCTACGCCCGTGACTTCAAAAGATGATGCCAAAAAGCATCACAGAGAGTGAGATAAATCACTTAGAAGTGAGCCAACTCCTCCCAAAGTATGCAAATGTCTATCTCCATGCATACAACGCCGTATGTGGGGAAGACACTTACAAGTGTGAGCGCTCAAAGACGCTCCCCAAGTATGGATGCTCTAAGAGACATCTAGCTCATGGATGCTCAAAGAGACATCCAAACATGCCATGTGTCTGCTGACTCTAACAAAGACAAGTGTAGAGAAAAGTAGGCATGGGATGGAGTCTCGTCTCCCTTTTTTTAAGAATAAGATGCTTCAAAATCAAGGAGAGTTCAATCATTTAGTCATTAATTAAAATATAATTAGAATTTTTTTTTGCATTTAATTCTTTCTTTTTGATCTCAACATCACTTTTAAGAAGTAAGAGAATTATAAAACTAAAATATGTACATAAAAAAAAATATTTGTACTGATCTTATAGAGATCTACTAGTCCAAAGGAGAATAATACAATTGAGGCATATCCTGTGCAAAGAGATTGTGAGGCCCACCAAGCCAGACGAGCCAAGTCAATTAGGCCAACGCCGACGTAGTAAAAAAAATGGACTAGAAAATAATTAGGTGGACTAAGTATAAGCCATCCGAACAACAATGAAGGAGAGAGCAACTAAGCCATTAACTGCAATAAAAATTGACACCTTGTAGTTATCTTATGGAGAACTAGCATTTTATAAGAGAAGTGTATGATGGAGACAAATCCATTGTAAAGTGATCTAGAGACCCACAAAGCCGGACGAGGCGAGCTCGACGAGCCAAGTCATTTAGGCTAAAAATCGTCCAAGTTAAAAAGTGAACAACAAATGACTAAGCAATCCAAGCATAAGCCACGATCAGGAAATGAGATAAGATAGCATTCGAGCCATCAACTGCAAAAAAGCCAACTCAATGTAGTAACCTATTCCACGACAGAGTTCATTCAATTGAAGAGTCACCTCAACACATTATCTTTGACCATTCATTGAAGTCCCAAAGACTTTTTATCAGAGATTGAAAATAGTCAATCAGATTGGATCAGCCAATCGCGCATGCACCCTTCCGACCGAGCTCAGCTAATATCGAGCTGATTTAGTCAAGCCAAGTCAACTAAGCTTATTCAATCAAGCTAAAAGGCAACTAGATGATACGTTGTAAAATACCAAAAAATACATCAGTACATACCCTAGTATGGGTAAAAATGTAATATCACTATTATACTACATTCTCCATAAATAGTGGAAGCATTTAATGAAGGAACAACACTATTTGTACTATTCATCTCTCTCTCTCTCTCTCTCTCTCTCTCTCTCTCTCTCCCTCTCTCTCTCTCTCTCTCCTATCCTCTCCTCATTTATGTTCTATTCCTTGGGCGTGATTCACTGAAAATATCAGATTCAAAAACTTTGAATTTGTTAGATTTACTTTATATTTTTCATGAGTTTTCACCTCTCAAATTATATATATGCTAAATATTTAATAAAAGGGACTTTTAGATGCATACCACTCAATTCCTATCTATTTATATATATAACATCAAAACTTTACATTTTATATTTGTACCATCCAAATCTTTCATGTCACATCAAAAATACTAGATTTCAATTTTCCTTAATAAAATTTTATTTAAGGATATATATATATATATATATATATATATATATATATATATATATATATATATATATATATATATATATATATATATATATATATATATATATATATATATCTTGTAGTTGAGCTCGATTGATATGGGTAAAAAATATACTGAATTTTTGAAGTTAACCAACTATTATGGCTAGGTTGATTAATAATGGCACTTATTTTCTAAGATGCCCTACACAAAACTTTAAGATAGTCACTCTCAGCTCTCTCTAGGCTCCATTAACGCCATATGTCACTACTCCTATTGAGACACTTCTAGAGGCCACTTTGATCTACCCTATTTGCATTAAATGTGTGGAAGATCGATCTTAAGATTTCTTACTACTCCTGGTCTTACACTTTAAATATCTTGAGATTTTTCCTTAATGCGTGGAACATTGATCTCTAATTTTTTTTGTAATTGTATCTCATCAAAATACTTAGATCCTAACCATGATGCTTAATGATCTCAACTATCTTTTTAATAGAACATCGTATCTATAAGCAAAGATTATCTTAGAAATAATTCTATTAACTTTAGGACTTGCAAACTTATTCGTTGTAGGTCGATTATCATTATTAATTGAAGTTTCATCTAACAATAAGAAACATCTTATCTTAGTCAAACTTCATTTGAAAAAATCAGTAATTCAAATATTTTAATTAATACTTAAAAATTAATTAACAAGTTGACACAACTCATAATCATGGCCAATTTTTACCAAATATTTTAATTCCCATCCTTCTAGAACTATAAATATTTTTGTTTTTACTTCTAAATTCTTTTCAACTCCATCAAATTCTTATTTCAAAATTAATTTTTTAACATATACTATCAACATAATAAAACTAAAATTGATTGAATTCCTAAAATGAAAGCCAATTACTATTACATGTGTTTACCTTTTAAGTTACTTGAGACATTCAAACACACTCTTGTGCAAGAACTTCTCCCTCCACACAAGTCCCATGACTTTCCCTCAAAATCTGATTCCATGCCAAGCTTTTATATTTTGCACTCCACCTCTTCCTCCTTAGCCACCCTTACAATAACTTTATGAGGAGATATGCATCCACCTCACAACTCTCTGCACCATCACTACAGCAAATAGGAGGGAGTCCCTCACTTAGATTCTCCTTGTCCTCTTCTCCTTTATGCATCATATTTCTTTTTATATGTCCCTACAAGTCACCACATGCCCTTCCACCCGCACTAAAAATGGCTAAAAACCCCTCATAAATAGATATACAGATGGAGGAAAGAAACATAGTATTTAAGCTTAAGAGGTAGGGTTAATGAAATAAAGAAAAACTGTCAATCAAAACAGCAGCAAGTACTCCATGCAACTCTTATTTGATGAGACAGTTAGTCTACATTTAGATCCTGTAATAATGTAACTATCATCTAGTAATACTGCAGTTGCTGTTAAACAGATGATTTATAATCAATACTTTATTTAAAAAGTATTAATGAATATTATTATTGTAATTAAGAAATTAAAATTGCCTTAATTAAGCTGTAATCTTAATTTTATTCACAATTTATGCTGAATTGAATATCAGAAGTTTAGCAAAAGACTATTGTTTGGTGCAACCAAATGTTAATTGTGATTATGGCTGATTAATAATTTTAGAAGTAAATATACATCATAAGAATATAGATAATTAATACTTACTAAAATATAAATCAGCACGTACATAAAATATATTTATAAGAGATAAACAGAGAGAACAGTTCCCATTGGTTTGAAGAAGAAGAAGAAGGTATCTGTTGTGGGCTGCAGCTATGGGAAATGGTCAGGCTGAGAATAAATGGAAGACAAGCCTATCCCACCACTGCTCCCTTGAGTCCTATTTCTGCTACCATCACAGTCCATCCTTCCCACAGCCGCCATTCCAAGATTCAGATAAACCATTTTTGAATCCAAACTTGGGCTACTATCCACATTTTCATTGCTAATATCTCCACCTTCAACACTCATTAATGGATGGTAAAATGAGCCAACTGCATTATTACGGTTACCGCTCCCCGCCGCCGCCACCTCCGCCTCTTCCCTCGAAAGCACCATTACCGCTGATTGCACAAGCTCGAGGCAAAGCCTGAGCTTGTTGGGCTCAATGTGGGAGAGTCCCGGTAGAGCACCTTTGAAGAGGAAGTCGGAGGTGAGGGAGCGAAGGATATCTAGAGGTGTAATATCGTCGCTCGTTCGGGCATTGGGGTCGGCATGATGGTCGAGTAAAACAGCCACCATGTCAGGACATACCATTTCAGCAGCGAGGTGCAGCGGAGTCTTGCCGGTCGGGCCGGCTGGCAAGTTAACGTCCGCTGCACCAAGCTCCAGCAGAGCCTTCACTATCTCGCGACTACAATTTTGAACAGCGTAATGTAGGGCGAGGGCTTCGTCAAGGTTGAGGCCCTCTCCCATTACCATAAGTTTGACAAGCTCGACGTCGGAGGACTCTAATGCGCGACGCATACGTCGAATTTTGTGATGATAATCGTCAGGTTTGGGGATGGCCACGGCGATGTCGAGGGGGAGGTGGTGGTTATGGAGGAAGGAGGGGCGGCGGGATAGCGAGAATTCGATGCGGAGCTCTTCGATCTTTGCTACAATCTCGATGGGGAGGTGCTTGGCTAATACTTCAGGCGGGAGGCCGGATTTGGCGACGAGGTGCGAGCAAGTGCTCCACAATTGATGCATTTCTTGTTTGCGAGAAGCAAGTAGAACTCTCATGGTGTCTTCTATGGAAGCTTTCTCCACCATGTTCTCCAACTGCTTCTGCATTAGTTAAGCACATAGAGATAGCTGATCATCAGGTATCAACATTTATATTATAGATATTATTACACAACATTTATATTAACATAAAAGTCATGAGTTAACAGAAAGGAAATTAATTAATGAAGAACTTCACACTTCCAATAATAAAACTTAGTGAACAAAATTAGGGTTTGAATTTGAAACTAAAATAACCTAATCATAAGAACAGTCTTGCAAAAGTAAGCACTGTATGGTGTAAGAAATTAGTTGTGGGAAAGTAGGGAGAGACAAAGTGTGGGCAGAATACTATAGACTCATTTCCATATAACAGTATAGATTGGGATCATCTGCACAAAAATTTCCAAGTAAAAAACTAGACCCCCCTCCTTCAATTAACTTCTAGTTTATACCTTATAAGCAAGTTTGTATTCCACCATTAATATATACTAATTTGAATTGAGAGATCTATGAAGAATCAAATAAAAATACCAATGAATTGACCCAATCAATTATAATATATATATATATAAGAAGCAGGGCTGACCTGTGTGAGGAAGACGAGCTCCTGGACTCCAAAAGATCGTGCGACTGAGAGAGTATCAAGCGCGAGATCAACGGCGGAAGAACAGTGAGTATGCCAACACCCCGTATCAGCGCAGTTGGGTCTCTGCTCGTGCTTAAGAGGAATGAACGAGACTTGTCCGCTATAAATGAACTGAAGAAGGAGAAGGAAGACATCGTATCGAACGGAGTTGACGGGGATAACGTTAACCGAGCTGGCAGAGTTTGTTCGGCGGGGCGGGGAGTCGAAGAAGCGGCGGAAGAAGGGGCTGCGGGTGGCGAGGATGCAGCGGTGGGCGTGAACAAGACGACCTTCGATGCTGAAGGTGACGTCGCTGAAGGCCTGGCCGTTGATGAGGAGGTTGAGGTAGTCCATGGAGAGGGATTTGAAGGGCTCGGATTCCATTTAAAAATTGAATTTTGGGTGCTGGATCTCGATGGGAGAAACTGTTGGAGATGCTGCAGCTGCTGTTAAATATTATGGGGAAGTTATATGATTGGAGTGGGGAGGGAGGGAGGAGAAGATAAGGGGGGGAAGGATCAAAACTTGTTGTCACTATTTCTTCTTGTGCAGGACTGATGTGACTAATGTTCTCTGATGTGACTGATGGGGTCACCGATTTTGTTAATGTGGTCAGTACTATAGTGGTTAGGATTATTATTATTATTTTGGGATATAAACTTATATGTGGAAATTAAATGTGTATGTTTTTATGATATCTTTGATGTGATGTTAAATTTTAGAGTAATTTATTTAAAATAAATAAATAAATAAATATAATTGAGTTTGAAGGTTTAGGTGTTAGATATTTAAATACATGATTTGTGATGCATGTTTGTGAATGTGCATACAAAAATGGATGAGGTTATTTTATGAGTTTTTTTTTAATTTTATTTTAAAATTTTATTGGGAAAAAGAAAATGGATTATTTAGAGAGAGAGAGAGAGAGAGAGAGAGAGAGAGAGAGAGATGTACTGTTGGATTGTAAGGTGTGGTTTTTAATGAGATGGGAAAGTTTTTGAAAAAGAAAGTTTTGAATAACATCACATTTTAATGGTTATATATTTTTTTTTCATCATAAATTTTTAATTATGTATATTAGATATAAAATAATTTAATAATTTACGTGTGTTTACATAAATGAAAACAATATACATGATAACAATTCTTTAATAGATTTGTTTTTAAGCTAGTGATGAAAAGCAAGTCTATCAATTGTATTTAATCAAATTTATTTTAAATTAAAATTAATTATTATTTAACATTTTTATTTTTTAATAATTAAATTATTTTTTGATTTTTACATTCTAAGACATTAAATCAACTAGAGCGCACACACACACACACACACACACATATATAGATTTTTTTTAAAGGAATGATCAGTGGCTATTATACGAGCCCCGACTATCCCTCATGCACCGAAGAATTCAAGTACCGCACTCTACACTTAAGAAGAATCAAAGTCCATATCAGAAGAGACTTACAACTGACAAACAGACACATGATCAACTGAATGAAATAGTTACACCTTAATGTGAAACGAAAAAAAAAATGTTTGATCCAAAAAGCTACAAGAAGAGAGAAATGTACAAAACAGTAAGAACCGAACAAGTCCCAAGAATACAAGAAAAACTAATCAACCAGCAGAAATCCATCTTAGCTCACTTCCCCAATGAAATTGCAACATCTTAATGTAAAAGCATAATTAATTTCTGATCCAAAAAGCTCAAATGATAGAGAAATGTACAAAATGCCAAGGATCGAACAAGTCCCAAGAATACAAGGAAAACAAACCAACCAACAAAAATCCATCAATTAAGCTCAGTTCCCCAATGAAATAGCAACATTTTATTGTAAAAGCACAAAAAAATTATGATCCAAAAAGCTCCAAGGACACAGAAATGCACAAAATAGTAAGGATCATACAAGTTTCAAGAATAAAAGGAAAACAAACCAACCAGTAGAGATCCATCAATTAAGCTCACTTCCCCTTTCTAAGCAGAAAAATTGCTAAGCCATAAAAGTAGAATTACGCCAAAGGTGGTATGATAACAACAAAATCAAAGTGTATATAGAGGGTTTTTTGTTTTTTTTTATAATTTGTAAAGCACACCTTGAGATTCATAAGCAAAAGTAGCTGATGATATAAGCACTCTATGGATGAATTTGAAACTCAGATTACCCGAGAGGTATATAACAATGCAAATAAGGAAACAATATTAAGAAGTTTAAATCAAAATCATACCTCAAAGTATCCAGCATATATATTGCCTCATTTATAACAAGATAATCACATATTTAGCCATTCAAATTGAAGAAATGAAGACATACATCTAGCAAGAATTTAATCAAAGAGCAGTTTATAGAGCAAGAATATCCTTGTTAGCTAAATAAGTTTGTTAATTAAAAGAAAGGGGCCATAAACAAAGAAGAGATACATCCTTACCTCCTGATAAACAAAAATTTGAGCACATGAAACCTCAATCCCAACAATTATATGCACAAAACCAGCCAAAATAAAACCCTGAATTTCCTCCCCCAAAGGGATTTTTATAGCCAAAGAAGAGAGGGACTTACTACAAAACTTACCAGCAGTGAGGTGTGGGTGATGGAAATCGGGGGAGTGGCGATCAAAGAGAGCGAGGGAGCGATCGAATCCCTGCAAGGAGATTGTCCCGCGTGAGGGGGGCTCGAGTGGGACTCAAATAAGGGAGAGGGGCGAAGGGCTTCATGTTGTATCAGCGGGGAGAGTGTGTGTGTGTGTTTATGGTTATTATTATCATCATCATCATCATTCAATTATTTTGTGTTTTATTACCAGTATATGAAATTATATCACCATATACGCCTTTCCTCGGTAAAATAGACGTTTCAGATATGCATGTGCGGTCTGTTTCGTCATTCGGGGTCGTCTGAACAATTTCGCTGATAAACATACTAATTTAACTATGATTTGCGCACGATGGGACTAATGAAATCTTTCAATCCGATCAAAGTCGTTCAACAAGCAAAATGCTGACCAGTCTTTGCTCAAGCAACAATTAAAGTCAAGCATAGCGCTTGAGGCAGCAAGTCACTTGTCACATGCTAAGGGGTCTTCTTATGATCTTTCTCAATCCTATGAGAACTCAACTTGAGTTTCAACATGTTTGTTTTAATCGACTTAACTAAATGTTGAGAATTTGAAATCACCCATATGAGACTACAATGAGTCAAAAAATAACTCGAATGTCTAAATAGTAGTGGTCCCAGTACTAGTCCTCTATGAGAGTCAAATAATAAGATCGTAGGACTAAATCTTATGCTCTTTGGAAGGGGAAATGAAGGTCTCGTAAATTGAGGTCAACAACAGTCAGATCAGTTCTAGGTAGACAACAAATCCCAAGAGATACGGGAAATTCACTAGATTAATTAGTATAAAATTAAAATAACTATTAAAGTTTATTTAGTATCTAACTTTCAAAAATCATATTTTCTTATGAAGTCTACCAAAGGCTCAAGGAGAGCTGATCCCAGCAATTGCATGGTGGTTCGCGCACATCTCATAATTCTTCTGAATAAGACCTGTGGGGTTTTTTTTTTTCTGATGTTGCAGGTTTGCAGCAGCTTGCCAACGCTTTTACGAATGTCTAATTATGTTCCAACGGTTATTCAATGGACTATCAAACAAGAGATGTTTTCATAAAGTAATGCACTTTTTCGACCGGTATAACTGTTGGTAATTATCAACGGCTGTGCTACACTTTACCGATGAAAGCGCGACACTTTTCCGGCAGATGTGCAACAGATTTACAACGAACATATACATTGTTTATATTACCGACGCTTAAACACAGTTTGGTTTGAACCAACAACGATAGTTACTATTCATCAAATAACTGTCAATGTTAAAAGAATCTTCAGTAAATCAGTAGGTACTTATATTGCTAACAAGTGTTTTTGCTACATCAAATAAACCGTTGACTGACTGTAGGTAATTAATTTAGCTACAGTTTTTTACCGTCAGTAATAAATAAAATTCCTATAGTGAAAATTTAACCACAAATAATTTACTTGGCCCAAATGTGGCTGCCATTAAAACTTACATTTACCAGCCATTAGTTGGTTTTCCATAGTATAACTTAATTGAAAACTATACATTTGGCCCACATGCATATATATATATATATATATATATATATATATATATATATATATATATATATATATATAT